>CM069435.1:102746056-103346056 GCA_035610365.1 Aquatica leii | reverse complement strand
TAAACCTAAGTACGGACGCAAGTTCTAGACCCCAAATATGGACGCAGGTTCTAAACCCCAGTACGGATGCAAGTTCTAAACTCAGCATCGAACGCAGTCTATACCAAACTTTGGACGCATGTTCCAGAGTCTTTTAAAGAACGCAACCCCGCGAATAACGAGCAGACTGTTTTTTTTGTAAAATAATATAAAGAGCATCGCACACATTAACTTTTTGAGCATAAAAACAGAGTATCAAAAGTTTACGCATAGAAAAAGAAGGCTATCACAGAATTAATAATTTTGAAAATTAACAAAGAGATATACATACTTTTTAAAGAAAACTGCCTGAACAGCACTAACCTAAATTGCGGTACGTATACTAAAGAATCTTCCTGTAAAAGTAGGCACTTTTTGCATGAGTACAGCAACACGAGGTTGTAATATTAACTGTTATCACGAGTAGATTATGGATTGAGTTCGTGCGATACCACAGAATGACATTGCGTTTTTGAATACTATTGCCGATAATACTGACATATAAGCTTTTTTACAACCAATCGATTCTCGCTATCACTAGCGTTATTTACACAAGCATGGCACTTGACCGAGACGTATCTTTTTACCCACTTTGAGGTGAGATGATCAAGTCCACATTTTAATCTCTAAAACACAAACTGTCGCGTTAAGGTCAAAAGTAGTCGTGTTCTCGAGGTGTTACCAGTATCCCCGAACCTGGTAAAGCTCTTTGCAAAAGTGGACGTTAGTGCCCTTTTAGCCAACTAAGATTATAACGCGGTAAATTCGTGGGGACTACTACACCGAGGCGAAGAATTAACATTGACCTTCGGATTACCAGATACTTTCAAAGAACTCCGTCCGTAGGCCATACGACTCTTGAAATCGAACCGATTACCGTCACGATTATTCAAAGTCTGAATAATATTTTGAACGATGCTGTTTGACGGTTTTGGAGGTTCGACCGGTATCGCTCCCCTGGACGCGCTTTCCTTCCTTTGTATAAAATAAACTGGTTTTACCGAAGACTTTTCTTTCGTCGAAACTTTACCAAATTTAGCCTTAGTGTCTTTTGTGTCGTTGGTAAAAATACTTCGGTTGATGCAAAAATTAGAACCGCTGGGTGATTTGCTCGTTTGTGGTGCATCGTCGCATCCGTCTTTTGGTCGAGTTAAGGTAGACGAAACTATGTCGGGTATACCGCAAAAACGAGGCACGGTCTCATTAGTCCTATCGCGATTATTGTCACTTAAACTTCTCACATATTTTTGAGTAACACTTGAAGGTACACCACTGCTTATGTTCATGCTGTGCAAGCTTAAGTTAGTCACTTTCGGTTGATTATTTACAACGGCTTTGGGTTTTGTTATATCGACTCCAGATCTTTTACCCAAGAACTTGATCCTGTCTTTAACGGACGTGGCAATCGAACTAGCATTCTCCACTTCGTCGCTTTCCTTAGCGACAAATTGATTACGAGTAAAATTCTTAGGCACTTTACGTAACGGCACTACATAACTTTTACAATTATTCTCCTTCGTCCGTAACGGCTCAATCCCAATTAACTTATCCTCGTTGGCAAACGCGCTATCGTTCCTCAAAAACTTAATATTTTCGTAATCGGGCGATTTGCCAGGACTAAAATCCTCGCAACTCTTAGTACCAATAACGTCGTAGCTATCGTAGTTCCTACTGCAGTTTTCGTAACTCTTACTCAAGACGTTGGTCGAATTCTTGAGTATCGGTTTGATGTTGTGTTTCTTCCCCGAAATTAAATTATCAGCGCTCGACACTTTAATAATTGGTTTCAAGTTTTCGGCACTTAACATTATCTTCGATTCTTCGCTGTCTTTCTTCAAGGTGGACGATTTACCTTCGCGTATAGGTTCGAGGATTGGACTACGACAACCCGACGGGATTCCTTCAGGCGTTGTGCTACCCGAAGAGCTCGGACTTTGCCCGCGGTAATGCTCGATGTCGAAGATTAAATCGGACGGGAGATGAATTCCCACCGACAGGTGCATCGATAAGGATTCTAACCAAACTTCGGTTACTTCAAACGGTGGCCTGAAAAGAAATAGATAATGGATCAAAAGCACACAGGGTTTTATAAAAGCGGATTTAGCATTTGAAAGTCTTCTACTAAAGATAACACCTAGTAGAACTCATCGAATCACAAAGATAGATAACTGTAACTCGTTTTTCAGAGTCGATTGAGTTCATGTTAGGCGACGTCGGAGACTAAGGTACAGTTTGTCCTTGTCTCAAATGGGTTACATTAGATTGGGCGTGGTTTAATAAACAAGGGTTTGGTATCTTCTTCGTTGAGAACACACTGCGTTGTCTAGGAAAAACTTCTGCCTAACTCACCTGCAATCGGGGTTAAGGTCGGTGCACAAAAACGCAATCTTGTAAAAGCAATCCGGACACGATGTACAGAACTTCTCTTTGAATGCGACTTGATTCAAACCAAAGTCGTTTGAACGTGGCAGAAAATCGGGATCGGCTTGCACCCGTCCGATAATCTACGAAAACGAAACGAATTTTAATGATAGGTCAATAAATGGAAGTAAGACTTACTTCGCACAGTACAATACCGAAACTGAAAATATCGACTTTCTCGTCGTATTTATTTCCTTTCATCATTTCAGGGGCCATCCAATATGGATTACCAACGACGGTGTACCGCTTCTTACGTTCCTGTCTTCTCCCACTACCGACGGTGCCTTTAAGGGACGATCTTCTCACGCTGGTTGTGTCGTGAGATACAATACGAGCAAGACCAAAATCGGCTACTATCACAGTTTTGTCCTAAAGCGATAGGCATTACAATTAATAGCTCGAATTAGATTTAGACCTACCTCTCTAACTAAACAATTGTGTGAATTAAGGTCTCGGTGTATTATATTCATCGAATGTAAGTACGCCATGCCCGAAGCGATGTCTTTCGCAAACGAAACCCGTTGTTCCCAAGGCAACGGTTGCGATGAATCGTGTATTAGTTCTCGAAGCGTACCACCCGCTATGTATTCCGTGACTAGGTGCAAACGCTGCTCTTTGTAGAGGACTCCGATAAATCGTAAAACGTTCGTGTGGTGTAAGCTTCGCAGTACAGCTACCTAAAAAAAGAAACAACGGTTTCGAACTATTTTTGGATTGGTTCCCCGTCCTAATTATATGTTTAATCGTCGCGCTTAATTTACATATACAAAAATTATTCTTCAATAACACTACTTGTGCTTCGCAAAAAAGCAAACAATACCGATGTGACGATTTCGAACTAATTCTGGATTGGTTCCTTGTCCTAAGCCACGCCCATTTTCAATCGTCACGCTTAATTTACAAATACAAAGATTATTCTTCAATGACGCCTCGCAAAAAAACAATGACAACGGTTTCGAAGTATCTCTCGATTGGTTCCCCGTCTTAAGCCACGCCCATAATCAATCGTCGTGCTTAATCTACATTGACAAATCAATCGTCAACTCCACCAACTTACCTCTTTCAGAAAATTTCGCTGTGCTTCCTCATCGACGCGATACAACTCCTTCACGACCATAACCTCGGAAGTGTCTTTAGTCGTTACCTTATAAACCTGTCCAAAAAAACCCTGCCCCAATAACTCCCCTTTTACGAGATCGGACGCGCGAAACACGCGCTGCTGCGGGCGTTGTTCCAAAAAAGAATGCGCCCTAGAAAGGTCCATGCATCGTTTCGAGTTGGGTAATCTAAACAAACGATTAAGTGTTTACCGCTTCGGCTATTACGAAACTTACTCGTCCAGCAAACGACTCATAGACGAACTACGTTCTTTGTCTAACGATTGTCGAATTTCGGTCGAGTTATTTTTCCTGCGTAATTGTCGAGATCTCGTGCCGCTCATATAGCCCTCGTCGCGTCTTTTAAACAGTCTTTCTTTATCACCCGTTCGTGTATTGTTACCCTTATTTATTGCACTATTATTAATATTATTATTATTATGAACACCTAATAAATCACAATTGTCGTTTATATTTGTCCTATTCTTCTCAAGATTGTCAATATCAATACTGTATTCGTTATTGATCGATTCGGTCGAACCAAAATACGACGAATCGACTGGATTATTTTTTCGATTTGGAATGTTGGTGTCGCTCGAAGTTGTCGTTAGTGGTAACGTTCCTTTAGGCACCAAAAAAGTTTGTCTTCGTCTCGACACAGCGTCGGGGTCGTGCTCGATTGTCAACTGCAACGCGTCGATCGTAGTTTAATCAAACAACTCAAAATCTTAATTACCTGCAACACTGAATCCGAGTACCTCAACAAATTTTCAACATTTTCCAGAGGCGTTTCTTTAACTGGTATTCCATTAATTTCCAAAATACTGTCGCCGATATGCAGCGACATCAAATCATTGTTCATATCAAGCCTGAGTGAAAAGAATACACGTTTAAATTGTTTTGAAATTTAAGTAGTTTTAACTCGCAACCGAGTTAAGACTACATTAAAAAAGCATTTAATTAAAACTCCAACATACCTATAAGAAGGTATTAAGTAGCAGCAAAAGTTAAAAGCGGATGTTAGAAATGCAAAAGCCACCTGCAGCAACTTTCTTTGAAGCCTCCACATAGTCCTAATACAAAATATTCATTTTAGTTAAGTTGATTTCAAATTTTGTTACGTGATTAGAAAAAATGATACTCTAACACTATTTTTAACTCACTGGTTTGTACTGGATTACGTAATTGTCTAACCGTCACCTTCTCAGTAGTTTTTTTTTTAACCCCCAAGACTAAATATACAAATATCGGTTAAAGTAGCTGCACTAAGTCACGGGACGTTTGGTTTAAAAAATAATGTAAAAAGGATGTGGGAAAACTTCGTCAGAACAAAAAACAACCCAGCAACTTTTATCGTTTCCATTTCATTTATACATAAGAAGAAAATGAAAGGATCCTTTAAACCAAACGAAACCGTTCTTTAAACCATCTAAATAGAAGCACTTACTGTGAAATAGTGAGACGATGTGATTTCCCATGTAAAGGATCAGCCGATAGCTTAATACCTTTCTGACCACCAGGTATTTCGACTAGCCGAATCGAATGTGGTTTACAAGGCATAAACTGAAACCTGGCCGTTTTTTCTAACGGTTGCATCTGCCGCTTATAGCATTGCCCGCTGTAAAATTATTTATTAAGACCCGATTAATCTGGTTACAAATCAACTCACCAATACAACTTAGAACGTTCGACTAGAGCATAAGAATCCCCATCACCGATGAATAAATTGCACGAACCGCAACAAAAACATTCTGGATGAAACTTATGCTCACCCGCAACCATAACTGGTCCTGTTATTATCTGACTACATTGCTGACAGCATTCGCCATATCGGGTCCAGTAATCGTCTTTGCAGAAGAGTAAGCCGTCTTTTTCGAAGTACCAGTTCGATAACGAAGCATCGCAAGCCGAGCATCTGAAGCACTCCAGATGCCATTCTTGACCCAGCGCGCATATAAATTCCTCATCGTCTAAAAGATTTAAACAGCCAGCACAAAAAGAATCGGAATGTTGTTCGGTCTCAGCTGTAAAAAAAAAACAGTACTGTGTAAACCCAACTTCTAAACACTGTTACTAAAACGCTCATAAACAACAGTTTTAAAGCGTATTGAAGCAAAACTCAATTATTATTATAAGGTAATAGAGGGAAAAATTCGATTATTGTTGCGATTTTCATCCAAATATTATAGAATTGTTCTGATATCACCCACGCACAGTAGCAGTTGATTTTTGCACGAAAGCAAGCATTGTGTTAGAAATTTTCGGTGCCAGTTTATTGGAGCATGGTTTTAATTGTCTCGTATTTAATTTACTAACCATTTTCGTGTTGTTGCTGCATTTCTAATTCATTAACGAGAAAAATTCATCATGGAATCTAACACTACGCGATAAGCCTGAATCACAATAACAAATTTGTTCGTGTATGATTAATCGTGTTGTTATAAATAGGGTGTTGCACAAACATTAAATAACGTTAACACAAATTACTTTATTTAAGATATCGATTAGAAAAACTGTATAAGTGTAGTGCAAATCGTTAAATTAAACTATTATTAATTTTATTTTAAGAACTGAAAATTGTTACCAAATGGAAAATTGAGATTCAGAACTGGGTTCTACTATAGGTTTTATATGTGATTTTAAATGACCAATGGTGCAATATATAAATTTTAATTAATGTGCGTAAAACTTTAAATTATATAAAAACTGGTAAAATTAGTACCAAACTTCAAAATTATAATTGAGCGTTGAACTGCACTATATAAGCGGGAGTTTGAACGAAAATCTAAGATTAAAAAAGAACAGATGTTTTACGCTTTGGTTCAATGTGATTGCAACAACGTCGGTTTTCTGACTGCACACTGCCGATTAAATAATTGGAAACAAGACATCGGAGCCCCCTTGTTACGCATGTACTGCAAACGAGTAGCAACATCTTGTTGAATATGCAAAAATCCAAAAATTAGTTTGTAAGCTTACAACTGTTGTATTTCATAGTGCAGAAAGAAACTGCACCAAGAACCATCAGACCCTTCGCAAAAATAAATGTCAACCTAAGCACTTAAAAACCCAAAGCTGATGTTTAAAGTAGCTATCAACAGTATCAACACAATCGTTTATTTATAATAATCATTATTAAAACAGCAATTCTTCTTAGCACTGACATTTATATATCTGCATTTCTCTAACTCATTTTATTCTTGCAAGTTAAGTTGCCTATCCATCCCAGTTTTAAAACAAGTTATACAAATCTCCATCGTGTAAACAAAGTTACACAATAATCGAACCAACACGAATGCATGCAAAACAATTACTTATCTGAGAACACCTTATCAGTTAAAACTGAACATGCTTAAGTTAAACACCGGTCACCAAATCCCTATTATAGGTTTAGGCACTTACAAGGTAAAATTAAATTTGTAATTTTAATCTTGTGTAATCGTTTTATAAGTCGGATAAAGGGGAAGTGTCCCAAGCTGTCCAGGATGCAATCGACGTAGGTTATCGGCATTTCGATTGCGCTTGGTTTTATCATAACGAATCTGAGGTGGGCGTTGGTATACAAGCGAAGATTCAAGATGGTACGGTAAAGCGAGAGGATTTGTTTGTTGTTACCAAAGTCAGTAAGTTGTTCTTTAATCTTCAGGTACTTAACTGATACATTTGTAGTTGTGGAACAATTTCCATGCCAAAGAATGTGTCGTGCCTATGCTCAAACAACAATTAAAGAGTTTACAACTTGATTACATTGATTTATATTTGATTCATTGGCCGTTCGGATTTAAAGTAAGAAGAGTCACTTTTTGTAGTAGAAAAGCAGTTGTAATTTTAGGAAACGTCTGATTCTTGGCCAGTCGACGAAGGTTCGGCAGCGTACAGCGACGTCGACTATTTAGAAACATGGCAAGGCATGGAAGAATGCGTCGAATTAGGTTTAGCACGTGCCATTGGCATATCAAACTTCAACAGCGCTCAAATCACACGCCTATTAAACGCTGTTAAAATAAAACCATCTGTGAACCAAATTGAAGTGAATCCAAACATCAACAACAAAAAAATAATTCAGTTCTGTAAAGAAAAAGGTATAGTCGTTACGGGTTATTGTCCCTTAGGTCGCGTTGATTGTGCGAACGATCCTGATATACCAAAACCGACTATTTTCGATGAGCGCGTTATCGCCATGGCCGAAAAGTACAAAAAGACGCCTGCTCAGATAATTTTGAGATATTTGGTACGAGCATCACATCCTGACTAATTATTATACCTACTTTTTTCAGATTAATTTGGGCATTACAGTTATTCCAAAAACTGTAACTAAAAAAAGAATGATCGAAAATTTGAACGTGTTTGATTTCGATCTTGAGGGCGAAGAAACTGATTACATCGATTCGCTCAATAAGAATGTTCGCATTTGCTCTTTTAGCAGTTTCGAAGATCACAAATATTTTCCTTTCCACTTAGAATACTGATTGTAGATCAATGTATGTGAAAATAAATACTATTGTTAAACTATCTTTTTGTACGAACTCAAAGGTGCGGTTTCGTTGGTGCTGCGCCACGACTGATGCTCTCAAGTAAATTTTCTTAAGATGTCCGGTTGCGTTAGAGCGTCTGCGGTTTCAAAATAAATGCTTACTTTTGTTGTCAAAAATGGCGCCAAAAATTTTTTTTTGAATAGTTTTCGATAAATGGTTAACTACATAAAGTACGATGTTTTTTTGTCAAAAACGTAGTTTCAGGCGTTCTTCCTCCTAAGATTTTTTTCTGTATGAACCCTAGATATACGGAGAGTTGAGATAACGGTGTGGTCTAGCAATTCAACCGAAAAAAACACTGCTACGCTTTTTGTCGGTGTGGTTTTGATTTTCCAGTTAACTTCATAAAATATCAAGAATTGATAGAGACGAGAAGAAGTTTGAATTTGCCTGAAAGAAGAAGGTCAAAAAGAAAATCAATGGCGCAAAGAAACGGACCAGGAAAAACATTTAACAGTAAAACCAACAGTAAGCGTTAACGGAAAAGTTACAAAGTAAAAAATGGAGGAAGGAAGCAGTAATAGTTAGCGAATTTCGAAACAGCGAAAAGAATCTGATCCATTTAATAAACAACTGGGAAGTAAACAACGACGCAAAGATTGCACCAGTAAAACTAATAAAATTTGTTTTCAAGCGACATTTTACCATGTATTCTAGTGGTAAAAGAAATTATATTAGCGAGACATTCTTTTTGTTGAGTCCGTTTGAGCTTGTTCATCAGAGGTGGAAAGTTCAAGCACTAGCACTGGTAAAGTTGTGTACTCAAAAGATTACTTAACAATTTTGACGATTGCCATGGATCGTAACTTCTAAATAATACCTTTTACGGGTCATAAATCTTTCATCGACTTTGTTCGTCGTGGCGCAATACCTTTGTGTAGTTGACTATTTGATTCAACAATCTAATAAGTTTTAACAATTATATGTTAAAGCAAAGAGTTAAAATGCGTTTATGGAATTAAGATGGGGGGCAAAAAATTTGAAAAGTCTCCTTGAAAGAATGCGTCTTTTTTTTGTTATCGTCAATAGATGGCGGCTTTATAGTAAAAGTTGTTGAATGAACGAACCAACCAAAGGAAAGTAAAATGGCCGTCTAAGATCGATAAATCCGATGCCGTATTTCCTCAAGTTTTTCACAATATCGCACGAAGCAAATGTGGAAAAAAGCAGTAAATAAACGCATAAACATGAGTGTTAGTGATATAACAGTTTGTGATAAATATTTTTCCCGTTAAATGGTAAAATAAATTAGGATTTGTAGTTTTTTATTATGTAGCGATTGTTTTATTATTGGTGAGTACGTGTTATCTTAGGATAGTAATTTAAGTTTTTGTTTGATTTTTTATGCGGCCGCGCGCAATTAATTGCTTTTGTTAATCGGTTTCGGTGACATCTGCGTCTTGGCAATCAATTATTTAAGCTACTAATTACCGTGATTGACAAGTTAATTGTTATGTATACAACTCCCTCTTAGGTGGGGGGCATTCGCTAATTTATTAGCAAATGTAAACGCCGTTTATAACCTTCTGACACGTCAATTTCCCTTTTATTAATTCGATTTATTGTTAAAAGCCATTTTCTCGACGTTTTCTTCCGGAAAATGCCCGATTATTATTCTTTTGTTTTGATGTGTGCCAGTGGGCGGTGCTAAAGCGTTTAATGTATCTGTCAATGGTGCGGAAATGCATTTCACACACACGCCTTATTTGTAATATATTTGTCTCTATCATATGCTAATTACCCTCTCAATCACTAATTACCTTAACGCTAAATTTTTTTGCCTTGCAGTTAATGACCATCGCACATTAACCGAACACAAGTCAATTACACCTCGACCGACGAATAAATGGCTACGACTCAGGGCGAGATTAGAGTAGCACCCGGCAATCAGGTGAAAGATGTCTACGTACGTACTGATCCTCAATTGTCTATTCCTAACGACACCGACAGTCACACACAATATCTATTATCAGTTTCGTAATTCCCTCGATTACACATTTTATCTCGTCGCGTATTACATAAAACTGACATAGTTATTACTGAGAGGTCATCGAAAGTTGTTTGTTTAGGCACGTCTGCCCGAATATCGTCCTGGTATTCCACCCGAACAGTTGCCACCTGATCCTGAACAGACGCGTACCCGCGAAGAACTTCGATGGATACCGGCGATGACTCTTGATTCCGATCTGTTGATGTACTTAAGGGCTGCTCGGTCGATGGCTGCTTTCGCTGGCATGTGCGATGGGGGATGTCCCGAAGATGGAGCAACGGCTGCTTCGCGTGACGATACCACTATTAATGCGCTTGATGTTGTAAGTACACGATTAACTTTTATAGATAAAGTTTTTTTGAAACACTTAAGCAACCAAAATAATTTGTTTTATTATCATTTGGAGCAGAGTTTGGTATTGTTGATTGTTTTGCTAGTAACAACTTTTCCCTGTCATTCTTCTGGCATTTTCTTCTACATTGTGATTTCTTCGTGATTTATTCTTCAAGCACTCTTTTGTATGTACAGTTTCGGTTAAAAAAATTAAGAATAAACCGCGATTTTAGATGACATTTTAAATTATTGAAATTGGTGACTATGGACCCGTTAATGCAACTAACGGTACTATTGAACATTTTACGTCTTTTTATTTACAGAAAATTTACACAAGAAACTGTAGTAGATTCAATTTCTTAGTCAGCTCTCTACTTTACATTTTTTTTACTACAAAAACTTTGATGCTCAAAAGTAGTACCTAGCAATTTTTTTGTCAGTTTAATGTTATAAATCGAGTCTCAACCCCAAAGATGCGTTCAGAACCAGAAGATATCTGGTAATGCTAATGATGAAGATATTCGAGCGGGTACTGGATTAATATCATCGTCTGTACGACTTGGCCCTGGACTATCATAGAATTCATTTATTTCTCAGCGAATATTACCAGGGCCCGCGACATGATGTATTACAATTTCCAGCTTGATGGAATTCAGTTGGAATATTACATCGAGTTCTATCTTATGTAGATGGTGATAATGCTTTAGAAGCTTGCCTTCGCCGTGCTAGGTGGTTGACATCTTTACCATATCTGTTTGGTTTTGCCGCGTTGTTACTTCGATCCGAACCCGATTAACCTGTCAATTTGGTGCCGTTGTCGTTTTTTCTATCAGATCAAAAGGTATTGTTGTTTGTTGTTTTTTATTCGGTTTTCTGGTCAGTCTGTGGTTTATGTGGAAAACGTTCTATTTGTATGAATAAAACGAGGAAAACCGGATGGTAGAAGTTGATTCAATTGCATCAAAACGTGGATGTAAACCGATCTTAATCTTAATAGCTCTTTTTGGTTTATTGCGATTATAATGGTATTCTTCTGGTCATGTTTTTAGTTTCGATAGAGAACACTTCCTGGATGACTTCTTTAACCAAGTTATTTACAAGCTTCCTTTGCAACATGCTTGTAAATGGTGCTTTGGCTTTGTTTCTCTACTCGACTGCGTTTTTTTAATGTTTTAAAGCTATCACCGTTTTAATGTTTTCTACATTCATTGCCACGCTCTGAAGATGAAGGACCGTGGGTTCGTCGCTAGACTCGCTATAGCCAAATTTGATTTTGTCGCGCTGAAACAATTTACACATTTACCTATGTTTTTCTATCACAAAAAAAAACAAAGTTTTTTTTTCCAGCTGCACGATTCAGGTTACGATCCGGGACGCGCATTACAAGCTTTAGTAAAGTGTCCGGTGCCGAAAGGCATCGACAAAAAATGGACCGAGGAAGAAACTAAACGTTTTGTCAAAGGTCTAAGGCAGTTTGGAAAAAACTTTTATAGAATTCGTAAAGACTTACTACCTCACAAAGATACGGTGAGTGATGGTTGTGTTCGATTTGTTTCTTTACGTAGACGTTTTAGCCCGAGTTGGTTGAGTTTTATTACTTATGGAAGAAAACTCCCGGTGCTAATAATAATCGGCCGCATAGAAGACGGCGGCAAGGTTCGCTCCGTAGAATACGTAACACTCGAAATAGTAGGGGCGTTAGTAACACGCCTCCAAGTACTGGTCGTACTGGTACGGCTGTCGAAACCGAAACTAGCAGGCCGTCTCCGCAACCTGGTAAAGAACCTGGCGAAACTAGCTCGGTTACTGAAGACGATAATTCTGAAGATGATAGTGATAGTAGGGAATCGCAATATAGATGTCAACACTGTTTCACTACTAGTAAATTTTTTTACAATTTTGTTGCTTAGGTGCTTGACCGTGTACTTGTAGATTCACGAGATTGGGCTACTGGTGGTAAGGACCGACAATTGCTTTGTTGGGATTGTCGCGTGCACTTGAAGAAAACGAACGAACTTCCGCCGTTAACGGCACCAGCTGCTGGTGGCACTTTACCGAGCGCTACTATTAAAGAACCAATGCCGATTAAAGATGTTAAAGAACCTGTAGTGTTAAACACGAAAGATGGTACGTACTTATATATGTTACAAAAAACCATGTTTGTTGGTACCTGCAGTTCCAGCTGAGAGTCCCGATGCTAGTCCCCAACGTATGCGCACCCGAAATAAAGCGGCCAAAGAACAAACGCCTAATCGGGCACGACCAAAACGTGGCGAAGCCGAAACACCTGAACCTAAAACACCATCGAAACAAAGTAATAATAATAACAACAGTCCCGGCGAAAAAGTTGTAATAAATACGCCGATAACTCCGGTTAAAAATAAAAAAGGAAAAGAAAAGACTGAAACGCCGTTGAAAAATCGGAAACGAGTTCAAGAGAAATCGGACGAACCCGAAAACGAAGAAAAAGAACTCGGATTGTTTAAGAAGAAACGAGAAAGGGCCGAGGTAAGTTTCTCGCACGGTTAGGCGTTTGCAGGAGTTTGTTGTTTTGCAGAGCCCGTCGAGCGTGACGACGGATTCAGGATCGTTCAACGACGAGGTTGATACTGCCGAACCTGATGCAGAAACCATAGAACCCATCAGTCTTTCATTACCGATTAGTAACTCGATTTTGTCCGGGCAGAACTCGAATCTCGTTCAAACGCCGGATACCAAATGTTTGAAAGTTGAGGTTGCAACCGAAGGTGAGTACCAAACTTACTTTTGGCTATCTGGGCTCGATCTTGGTCGACGTTTCCGCGCTGTGTAGACACGTCTGAAGTGTTACGAAACGTCGGCCGAGCTGCAGTCTGCACATTTTAAATTGAATTTTAATCCAAACACTTTACAGTTGAGAAACCGGTTGCAACAACCGCATCAATTCCTGTTATACCGACAGTGCCCGTAATCACCACAAGTAAAATGCCAACGGGCATTGAACCCAAGCCTCTAAACGTTTCGATACGCTTACCTGACGACATTAACGAACGCAAGAATTTGATAAAAACCACCGACGAACAAAAATTCAACATCGACGTTAAAAAAGAAAAACCAGAAGAAATCGTTAAGGTAGAAACCGAAATCAAAGAAGAAGTTGTCGAGAAACTAAAAACGGAATTGATTATACCAAAAGTTATTGTAAAAGAAGAAATTGAATCTAGTAACGAAGCGCTTAATATGAACGCGAAGGAGGATTTGAAAATGTACAAAGAGAATCTGTTTATGCCGCACAGTTTAAATTATGGTTTAGGGCATCCGTTGAATCTTAAAGATTCGCAGAAAGATATTAAGGAGCATTTGAATCATACGTATTTAAAAGACCAGTTTCGTCCGGATATTAATAAAGAGCATACGCTTAACGCCGTCATCAAGCTAGAACCGCACGATGAACCGATGGAGTTGACGAATCCTGCTCGTAGTGAAGGATTTAATCAACCTCTGAACATTCCCACTGTCATTCCCATGTCACAGATGCAAAATACCGGTAGTAGCAGCAGTAGTAATCCTCGACCGAATGAAAGTATGTACGATGTTAAGAAAACTGAGAAAGTCGAAGAGCGGTTAGAACGACCGGAACGGTTAGATAGACCCGATCGATTAGACAAATCCGAACGATTGGAACGACCGGATCGAGCCGATTTAGTCAGTATGGGTCAGTCGATCGGACAACCACCGTTACCTAACTTAATGCAATCGAGTAATTTAGTAACGATTGGTGGACAACCGTCTATGAATCATTACGGTTTCATGTCGAGTAATCCGTATAGCCAAAGTATGCGTGATAAAAATCCATTCACGCACAGTCAATCGTTGCCTTTGCAAAGTCAACCCACATACACTAATTCTCAAAACGAACCACAAAACTTAAAAATAAAACAAGAAGTTCCTGAAAGCGCATCAAATACCTCTAGTCAAGGTCACATGTCTCTGGCGTACCCGCAACCCTTAGCACAAACTCCAACGTCAGTGGCACCACACTCCAGCAGCACTGCCAGTAATCTTCCTCCTCCTAGTAGTAATTATTCGGTGTCGATGCCACCAACAACTCACGTACCTACAGGACCTGATCCTTTACAAAGCCTCAAAGATGTTAAAGTACCAGGTTTTGCCTTACCGTCGGTAGTTGCTTCGCCTAGTACGAATGAACGCCCACCTTCTGGTCCCGCCTTGGAAAATATTAAAAAAGAACCCGAATTTCCAACGACGACACAAGCTAGTCCGGCACAACCACCAACCGAGAAAAGTCCTGCGCCGAAACACTCCACCAGCACAGTTGTTTCTCAAACGCCACCATTGCGACAATCAAATTCGGGTACTCCTCCTGTTTTAATGGGTCACTCGGCAATGAATCTCATTAGCCCTACCTCCACTTCTCAACCACCGATGCATCCAAATCAAGCGTTCAACAGTGGCCCAATGCCTCCTCCTCATCCATTAATGCATCATTCCTTTTTATTCCATTCTCACCCATATTCGGGTTATCCATTTTCTTACTCCTACCCATACGGACCAATGCCTCATCAACCACAAGCAATACCTCCTCCGCAAGGCCCTATTAAAGTGGAATCGACGACTTTATCAAGCGCGCAGCATAGCACGACGAGCTCGGTTACCACCAGGCGGGAGATTCGTGAACCTGACGACGTCCAAGGTGAACGCAGCCAAACACACGAAGCGACTTTAACGCATCACCAATCTACTGCCCACCACAGTGCAATTCACACAACGACTGATAAACAAAGTTACGGAGGAGGGGCAAATCACACTATTAGTATATCGCACTCGACTAGTTCTAGTTCTAGCCAATCGTTGCAATTAAAAGTTAATCAAAAACCGGTACGTGCCAATTCGCCACACACTCCCATCTCGCAGAGTACTTCCACTACCATTAATCATACATCATCTGGTAATCAACAACATACTCATCATCACACCCACCATCACGAGCAATTATCACTGGGGTTACGTCACAAACCAGCTCCGGCGAATCCTCATCATCTTATGATACAACCACCTAGTATGGGTCATCACGGCCATTTAGGCCCACCATCTATGGGTAGCAGTTCATTGGACGCGTTAAGAGCACACGCAGCTCAAGCCGCAAGTAACATGCAACAAAATTCATCGTTACACCCGCCTACTAGTTCTCCGATGTCAGCTCCAAGTCACCCTCCAAGGCCGACTATTTCCGACGAAGTAATTAAAGTAGAACCTGACCTGGAAACACCCGAAGAAGAAAGCCAAACTAGTCCGTTAACTCCAGCTCGAGGCCCATCGCCGGAACCACGTATCGAAGACTCCGAGTGTCATAGGAGCCAATCCGCAATGTAAGTTTACCATTAATATAAACCGACCGATTTAGTATTAACTTGCAGATTTCTACGGCACTGGAATCGCGGTGATTATAATTCGTGCGCACGTACTGATTTAACGTTCAAACCGGTACCCGACTCAAAACTGGCACGAAAACGAGAAGAACGTCTTCGGAAGCAAGCCGAACGAGAACGTGAAGAACGCGAACGCGTTCAACAAGTGCAATCGCGTAAAATAACAACGCCGGACAAACCCGAAGTGAAACCACCGTCACGGGGACCTTTAGAAACAGTGTCATCGCCGTACGATCGTTTTCCTCGACCGGCCTTTACAGACACTTCGGCGTTACGGACCTTGTCCGAGTACGCTCGACCACACGCCGGGTTTAGTCCGGGACACATGCCGCGGTCGCTTTTACCCCCCGCGCATTGTATGGACCCAATGTTACAATATCAGTTAAGTAGTATGTACGGGCCTGGTGCTCGCGAACGCATAGAATTAGAACATTTAGAAAGAGAGAAACGAGAAAGGGAGATACGAGAATTGAGGGAGCGGGAGTTGAACGATAGGTTAAAAGAAGAAATTATGAAGAGCGGCATGCGAGGACCTCCAAATCCGATGGATCCGCATTGGCTCGAAATCCAAAGACGGTATGCAGCTGCTGGTTTAGCTGGACCAACGGGTGAGTCTTGATATATGAATTTTAAGTTTTGTCGTCTTTGGATCGATTGACTTAAAGTTATGTAACCGTTTCTAATATGGTTGTTTTTAATTTGATAGCATTTGATAACTTGACAGGCCCCGCGGGTCTGCCACTGCACCATTTTGCGTTGTATCCGGGAGCTGGAGGTGGCGCGCAGTTGTCTCAGTTGGAGAGGGAGCGATTGGAACGGTTAGGTATACCTCCACCGCCGGGTCCTCCCGGACCACCTGGAGGACCTCCCGGTGGTCCACATGTTCCGCATCATCCCGCGCACGCTGCTCAACTTGAAGCCGCCGAAAGATTAGCGTTAGCCACCGATCCAATGGTGAGCGACTAGGTTTTTTGAACGGTTTTCAATTGGATTTTTCTAGGTGCGGTTGCAAATGGCTGGGATTTCGCCCGAGTACCATGCGCATACCCACGCCCATACGCACGCGCACACGCATTTACATTTGCATTCGCAACAGCAGCAAGCGCAGCAGGAAGCCGCCGCCGCAGCTGCTGGTTTTCCTCTTCCAGGTGAGATTTTTTTAAATTAATTGTCGAGCGAGTGGTCGAATTGTTTTTTTGGTAGCTACAGGAACGCCCGGTTACCCACGACCCAGTTTGATACCCGGTAGAGACGGTCCCTTGGGATTGCACCATCCGGACTTGCTGGGCCGACCTTACGCCGACCAATTAGCGCACCAGGTAATTCATTCTCGTTTAAACGATACTGTAGATTACTTGGCATTCGCTGACGCGCGTTAGTTCGATTCGGCCTTTTATTTAGACCAAATTTGATACAATTACTAAATTTAGAAGATTTAAACCTGTTTAAATTTTTTTTTTATGATTTAAGGCTTTTGTTACAAAGTGTAAAACCACGATCAGTGAAATTTATTTTAATGTTGTATCTATTAATCGAGTAGCTGTACATCATTTCTGCCGATAATGTTGCTACCTGTATAGTCTGAGTAGAGTTTGGATCGGAACCGGGTAATCTGTGATTACTCTGTCATTGTAATATGGCATCATCGACTCTTAAACTGTGCATGACGTTTCAAGATAGGATAGAAAATATAATGAAGAAATTGTAGACCGACCTCATGAAGTGTTTGGTGTTATTACCAGTCAAAACATTTTAAAAAGAAAACAATTGAAAGTAGGTATACACTGCTACTTGATTTCCTGGAGAAAGAATAGTCACCGAGCGTATAATCCGTCAAGAAAACACTTTCATACTAACCGAAACGTTGCTTGGCGCGATATAACCAACTATGCACATTGCCATATTATAGTCGAATCGTAACTTGACTACCTGGAGAAAGAATTGAATTGATGCTTAGCGTGATATCTTACGTGAACTGCCTGAACTGTTTCTTGGTGTAAAATTGGCATGTAATCAACATCTGCAATTATCTTTCTTTACTACTTTAATTGTGGAGTAAGGACTTTGGACTGGTGTCTACCGTGATATTGTAAAGCGACTACTGTTACCGATTTCGAACCGCTTGATGTGTGATCATAAACTGTCCATGGTCAGTAACTCTGTACCGTTTTTTGGTTTGACTCCCTCGGGAAGGACTCGTCTTATGCTGTGATATCGTTATTTGACTCGACGCTATGCTAGCCTCTCCGAACCGTACATTGGCGTTTGACCGAATTCAGAGGTTAAATCGTAATGACTTCTGGGAGAAATCAGCCGACCACTGTGAGAAGTCCAAAATATTTCTTTGTATAAAGCAAGACTTAAGTTCTTGCGGAAAAAAACTCAAATTAGTTTTTTAACGTAAGACTGCGACTTTGTGAGATTGTTATTTGATTTTCTGACGGACGAATTATAAACTGTCATTGACTAAAATCGTCAAGCGACCATTCTGAATTGTCTGAAATGCTTCTTAGTGCGGCACTGCCACTTGACTTCCCGCTTGCTGTGAGATAATTATTTGCCTTTTTGTGGAAGGTTTCGCACCAGTTCCTTAGCTTGAGATTGTCAAGCAACCATCGTTGGCAATTCCGTGCCGTCTTTTGATGAAGCAGTGAAACGTTCCTCGACTTCCTAGGAAAAAGATTTCGAACCGTCACAGTAGCTTTTTTTTATTGATTTTATCACGATGGTTCTTCAACAGCTCTGACTTACGCAGTTTTATTTAATTCAGGTTCTCTTTGGGTTATATTCGTCCATTTTGCTAACAATAGTGTTCTTTTATAAGAACCTTATAGTCTCAATTGATCCATTCAGAAGCGTCCGAATCTTTATCTTAAGTCACGTGACTATGCTCTCCTGATTTTACTAAAACATGACTTTCTAATTGTTTATTGTTTTGTCTGCGCTTGGGACGTCATCTGAGTTACCTTGACGGGATAACTCGATTTTGTCTTAAGGTTCGTTTCGACTATTCTGGCTTGGTTTTGACCATCTGTTGAAACACGGACCTTGAAATTTACTATCATCTGTTTTACTCTAACGCCTACTCGATAATTGTTTTTTTTAATTAAAAGCGACCCGTCGTACGTTAAGTTACTTACATATTATTTCTTTAATTTAATTTTACTAAACCCGGTACGTTGTATGAGAGGTTAATTTTCCGACCACTCAAATGAAAATGGCTGCCGAGTAATCTATATCAAATTTTTCGTAGCATCTGGTGCTTCTTAATCCATTGTCATAAAAGCGTTTTGTTTATGCGCAGGCTGCAGCCCACGAACAACTCCAACGGCAGATGCTGCTGGAACGAGAAAGATTTCCTCCGCATCCTTCTTTAGTAGCGCAACACGAAGAGTACCTTAGGTAAATATACCTCGGATTAAATGATTCACGAATCATAACACACCATACGCTTACACACACTAATACAGCTATAAATGTTAGGGAAGGGGGATGAAAATTGTAAATGTGTTTTGGTGATCGGTGGGTCAAAAAAATTTTTTTTGTTTTTTTAAAGCTTGTTTGCAGGATGCACCGTAATTGCTTGTTGCCGTGTTAAATTTGCGTAACCAGCTTCATAAGGCACTAATACGTGTTTACCCTTTGTTCATTTACTTAAGCGAAAGAAAATTTGAAAAGTAAAATTAATTTTTTCTATTGTATTTTCCTAGGTACCTTTTACGATCGAATCTACCTCCAAATTATAAAAAATAAGACAGATGGTTGTAAACGATTAAAAAAAAATTAATTGTAGTTTATTGTGTCGTTGCGCAAAAAGAAGTTTTTTTTGTTAAAAGACTTTTTATTACCTTTCCAGACAACAAAGAGAAAGAGAACTTAAAGTCAGGGCGTTGGAGGAAGCAGCCAGAGGATCTCGGCCTTAATGGTTTGTACTCGAAACGCTGTTTATTGTTATAATCGATGTTTCGTTTCCTCTTACAGAAATCGTTTTTGAATTATTTCAAACTGTATGTAAATCACATTGTATAGCGTACTGAAATTTTTTTAGCGGAAGCGTAATATACGGTTAATAATCACTTAGGGTTTACGTTTTATTTTAATGTAGGTTTTTGTGTTCAATTACTCCTTACGTCAAAACCGTATGTTACATTAAATTAAGTCACTTTTTCTATACGTAGTAAAATGTAGCAATTAGGTAGAAGAATTATATATAAATAAATATACCCGCTATTTCTATATATATATATTATAAGATAAAAAAGGTATACAACAACAAAACTCTTAATTTTTTAATTAAATATCTTTTGCAATCATAGTAAATAATTTTATATAAAAAAATATCGATGTTAGCTTTAGACGGGCCCAAAAATTAGGTGCATTAGATTGTTTTTGTTATTCATTTTTTAATTATTATTACTATTAACGTTTTGGGTCTTACTGTATATACATTTTTAAATTCTTGGTGTTTTAATCTGTGTTAATTTCTATTTTAATTTTATGCAATTCCCTTTGTGCCTGTGAATGTAGATTTTAACCCTTGCATGAGGCGATTTTTTCCAAACGAAAGAAAAATTTGTTAAATCCAACCATTTTCAAGTCTTCCCTTGCAGTATTATTTTCTTTTGATAAGTAAGGGATTTTTTTTAAATTGTAAATTGTCTGTATATAATCACGATACCGAAGGTTTTTTTTTGGATTCGCTCTCTTTTTAAAACGTATTTATTTTTAATCTATTTTATTTATATACCAATTTGTTTTTTTTTGTTCTGTCTTTTGGTTATAACGATGGTCAATAAATGTTTTTGCCAAAGAATTTCTTGTCTTCACTTTTGCCAACGTTTCGTCAGACTACAAAAATGGAAAATCAAAAACTAGTGCTGCAAAAATGAATAACTTTTTTAAGATTTTTAAAATTTAACACCAGATTTTTTATAGTCATTAAATTTTTGATAAAGGCATTGGATTGAAACAAGGAAATAAATGTTTTTTCGAATGTAGTTGAAAAGGCCTTTTGTAAGTCTATAGTTTTTTAAAGTAATTTCGAAATTTGTCAAAAGATAACTAAACTTTTGAAAGTCACTGGATGTTTTAGATTCTTTAAAGTCACTAGGTTTTTATAAAACACTAAATTTTAAAAATGTTACTAGATTCTCAACTCAAATTTTTATGAAATTATTGGTTTACGTTACTAAAGTTGATTTAGCATAGGTTTTTCTTAGTGTACCATAGGATGTCGCATTGTAGTGTTTGTTGCTTAATTCTGTAGTAAAAGTCACTCCACAAAAGGATTTTAACATGAATAAACTCAAAAAAGGTGAGTTTAGTAGTTTAAATAAATTAAATTTTAATGCAGGTATAGAACTCAAAATAAATGGAAAATTTATTGTTACAAACTGCGACGATACATTTAAACGTTATTAAAGCTTACAAAAAGAACTAAATGCGTGCGTTGTGGAAAAAAAGAACTGAGATAATTAAATATTAATAGTAACGTAAAATATTAAATTAACCTTTAAGGCTACTCAACCCAGCTCGCATAATCTCATCAACAAGTAACAAATTACTCGCGATAATCGAGCACGAATTAATAATTTGCTTCTTAACAACGTAGTTGTCATAAATACCAAAGTCTTTGGGATTAATAGCCTCGCCAGAAGTTAAATCCAAGCCAACTGGTTCAGGATTCAAACCCGATTCTTCCTGTAATTTCACGATAGTATCTTGGGCATCGAAACCTGAATTCGTAGCTAATACTTTTGGTATAACCAACAAGGCTTCGGCATAAGCTGCGATTCCTAAGCGTGGCTTTCCTTTAACAGTTTCTTTATATTTCATTAATTCTTTATAGGCAGTGACTTCGAATGCTCCAGCACCCGGTATAACCGCTTTATCCTCGATTGCGTTATTTATAGCACGTAAACCATCTCGAACGGCATCTTTAATCTGTGCCAGGGTGTGTTTATTCGGTGCTTTCATCAAGATGGTAACGGATTGAGGGATTTTACATTCTTCGACAAACGTAAACTTATTCTCTCCTAGAACGTGTTCGTAAACTAACCCAGCATGTCCTAAATGAGATTCTTGTAGATCGTTCAAGTGGTTCATGGCGATGCCTCCACATGCTAAAGCCAGGCGTTCCATATTACGACGCTTGGCACGTCTCAATGCAATAATCCCTTCTTTAGCAAACATATCCAAACTCATAGGATCGATTCCTTTTTGGTTGATTACAACGAACGTTTTATCGGTACCGTCGCATAATTTCTTCTTCAACTCGATAACTTTTATAACTCGTTCTTCGATGAAAGCACGTTCAGCTTTGACTAGTTTCTCACGTTCATCAGCAGTTTTGTAGAAGAAACCGGAATTAACCTCACTTTTTTCATATTCCATACTAATGTTGCAGGTTAATATATAAGCATTGGTTACACGCTTAGGCATGTCAGGGTGTCGGGAACCGTGGTCAAGGACGAGGCCTGAAACAATTAGTTAGGTTGTTACTGTACATGTTATCAATAATACCTTTAACAAGTTGAGTATCAGTTGCTGTTTTGTGTTGCATTTCCATTAACTCAACCATGTGTAAATCAATGGGTTTTTCGTCTTTGCGTATAGTTAAAATAGCATCAACGCATATGCCGCTCAATACATCAGCAAGTTCGGCATGAACTTTAGTTCGTAAACTTGTCCTAGCAACATCAAGTAACGAATCCTTGTTGATTTCAATCGGTATCTTCATGTTATCCAAAATTTCTAAGGTTTTAAGTCGAGCTTTATCGAAACCTTCGGTAAGTACTCTAGGATGCAAGCCTTCCGCTACATAGATATCAGCTTGTTTAAGTAATTCGCCTATGACTAATACGGTCGAGGTGGTGCCATCACCGGTCATGTCATCTTGAGCCGTCGATGCTCGAGCTATGAGCGAAGCAGTTGGGTGTTGAATTTGCATCTCGTGGAGCAGTACATTTCCATCCTTGGTAATTTTTATGTCGCCGGCGCCGGAAACCAACCTGAAAAAAGTTAGGTTATAAAACAAACTACTACCATTTACGTTAATTTAATAAAATTTCATTGCAAGAGAAGTTAATTTGAGGTGTTTTCAAAAATAATAATTAATTTGTTAGAGGGTGTTTTCAGAATTAAAACAAAAAATTCGAAATAATGATGGCATGTGCTCACATTTTGACTGTTCCTTTTGGTCCCAAATTCGATTTCATTACATCTTGGATGCCTTTTGCGGCTGATATATTGACGGCTAGCGCTTGAGCGGCACGAGCTACCTCTGCTTTTGGGTTTAATAAACTTATCGCCGACATTATTGACTTTAAATTAAAGACGAAAATGTTTAGTTTTCTTGGTGTCAAATGGCGAATTTAATTTAAGTGAAAAAAGCAACGTTGCCAGGTGCTGCTAAGCGTTGTCGGTTGTAATAAAATGACTAGATTTTTTGTCAGTAAAAATCACTACAAAATATAAAACATTGTTTCCAAGGATTTTATTGCTTTAGTAAAAAAAACAAAACTGACAATTTGAAAATGCATTCAAAACATGTGTGTACTCTTGAAACCGGTTCTGAAAGTAATCTTCCCCAAGTATCAAATCCCTTTTCACGTGTTTGTAGAAATATTCGCAAGTTAACGATAGTCTCGCCTACGAATAAACAATGCAAAAGGTATTTTAGAAGCGGTGCAGCAATTTCGTTAGAAAGAAAGCGACACGTCCAATCAAAACTTTGGTATATAATCCACCCGTTCAGTGTATTTAGGTAAGGTTGATTTTTGTCTGTGAAGTTCTCCTAATAGTCTATTTTAGATTATATTGGGAAACCTCAATGACGGTTCTTCTGTTTTTCATCATAATTTTAAATGCTTTAGACGACGCGTTTAAAATGTCGAAGGAGTGGTCAGCGAAATCCGTAGTCATTTTACTCCTCGAGTTTGCTTGTTTCCTAGACATAATGCTTAAATTTATTACAGGCTACGAGAACGAGTGTACCAAGGAAATCATTTTAGATCCACTGAAGATTGCAAAGTATCAAATCAGACTATACATAACGCGTTTAACTCTTGTCGATTTTTAGAAAGCATTTTACTAGTCCTTTATTTTATTTGGAAGTAATCACGAATACACCAATGATTATTTTTGCTTACATTAAAATAAAAACAGAACGAACGAAGTATTTAAGAATAATCGGTGTTTTAAAAGTGTTTAGAATACGTAAATTTTCGATTTATTTTAGAAAAGTGTCTGAGGTATGGTTGTGAGTTTTATTCATTGATAAAAAATGATTTTTAGACGTGGGAATTGAGTGCGTTAGAGTGTAAGATAATTGAGTATTCGGTCCACGGAATACTACTCATACACTGGATGGCTTGTATACATTACACTATACCAAACATTGTCGTTGAGAATTATCCTGGAAGGACTTTGGATGAGTTTTGGATTGGAAAATATCTGCTGCTTGATTTCTCGTATGTGGATCAATACATAAGAAGCATCTATTTGGCCGGGCAGTTACTTTTTAGTAAGTAGTTACGAAATTTTCTTATAATTGAAACTTTTACTTCTGCAGATGTAAGCTACGGGATGTTTGAACCGACCACTGAACTACAACTCGTAATGTCTATATTGACTTTTATTATTGGTAACATTTACGTCGCAATCATGTTAGTTCTCATCTTACAAATGATGGCTTCGAGTTTGTCGGCTGAATCAAAATACCGAGAAATAACGAATCAAGTCCAAGAATACATGAGGTGTAAACAATTACCAATAAATATGCAAAAAAGATTGATGTCGTATTACGAGTACCGATTTCAGAAAAAATACTTTCGCGAGGATTTAATATTAGCATCGTTATCAGGTAAGTGCGTTTTACATTATTTTCGATACTTAAAGTAAAGTGCAGTTCGCCTACGACGAGAAATTAACGTCTATTGTTACCGGAGATTAATCGAAAGCGTTTCGATTTTTAAAAACATGCCGCAACATTTAGTTGTCGATGTCGTGAACAGTTTAAAAGAAGAAATATTTTTACCCAATGATATTATAGTAAAGGCAAATTCGATTGGAGATTGTATGTATTTCATTGCAAGCGGAACGGTTTGCGTTACAACTTGTACTGGAAAAGAGGTCTGTATTTTCGTTTCAATTCGTTCTTTATACAAATATTTATAATGCATTTAGATTTGTCATTTATACGACGGCGCATACTTCGGCGAAGTGGCTCTTTTAATGAAAGACCAAAAACGTATCGCCAATGTGTATGCTTTAGAAACATGTCAGATTTATCGCTTAGATCGTAAACAGTTTCGAACCTGTTTTTCGCACAACACCGATTTGTACAAAAAACTGGAAAAAACTGCTAATATTCGACTAGAAAAAACCGCTATATTAGAGGAACTTCATAAAAAGTATTTGTTATCGTTAGAAACCCCATTATTGTAAAAGTGTTATTGTTAGTTAACATTCAACCAACTGTAAGCTTTATTTAAAAGCATTCACATGATTACATTGTGTTACTGCTTCAATCGTTTGAATTGTTTTAGAAAAACCTTTGCAAGTCCTTGTATATAACGACATTCTGTATAATTTTTAAAGTTACCGGGTTCACTATAAAATACAAAACATTGTTTCCAAGGATTTTATTGCTTTAGTAAAAAAAAACAAAACTGACAATTTAAAAATGCATTCAAAACATGTGTGTACTCTTGAAACCGGTTCTGAAAGTAATCTTCCCCAAGTATCAAACCCCTTTTCACGTGTTTGTAGAAATATTCGCAAGTTAACGATAGTCTCGCCTACGAATAAACAATGCAAAAGGTATTTTAGAAGCGGTGCAGCAATTTCGTTAGAAAGAAAGCGACACGTCCAGTCAAAACTTTGGTATATAATCCACCCGTTCAGTGTATTTAGGTAAGGTTGATTTTTGTCTGTGAAGTTCTCTTAATAGTCTATTTTAGATTATATTGGGAAACCTCAATGACGGTTCTTTTGTTTTTCATCATAATTTTAAATGCTTTAGACGACGCGTTTAAAATGTCGAAGGAGTGGTCAGCGAAATCCGTAGTCATTTTACTCCTCGAGTTTGCTTGTTTCCTAGACATAATGCTTAAATTTATTACAGGCTACGAGAACGAGTGTACCAAGGAAATCATTTTAGATCCACTGAAGATTGCAAAGTATCAAATCAGACTATACATAACGCGTTTAACTCTTGTCGATTTTTAGAAAGCATTTTACTAGTCCTTTATTTTATTTGGAAGTAATCACGAATACACCAATGATTATTTTTGCTTACATTAAAATAAAAACAGAACGAACGAAGTATTTAAGAATAATCGGTGTTTTAAAAGTGTTTAGAATACGTAAATTTTCGATTTATTTTAGAAAAGTGTCTGAGGTATGGTTGTGAGTTTTATTCATTGATAAAAAATGATTTTTAGACGTGGGAATTGAGTGCGTTAGAGTGTAAGATTATTGAGTATTCGGTCCACGGAATACTACTCATACACTGGATGGCTTGTATACATTACACTATACCAAACATTGTCGTTGAGAATTATCCTGGAAGGACTTTGGATGAGTTTTGGATTGGAAAATATCTGCTGCTTGATTTCTCGTATGTGGATCAATACATAAGAAGCATCTATTTAGCCGGGCAGTTACTTTTTAGTAAGTAGTTACAAAATTTTCTTATAATTGAAACTTTTACTTCTGCAGATGTAAGCTACGGGATGTTTGAACCGACCACTGAACTACAACTCGTAATGTCTATATTGACTTTTATTATTGGTAACATTTACGTCGCAATCATGTTAGTTCTCATCTTACAAATGATGGCTTCGAGTTTGTCGGCTGAATCAAAATACCGAGAAATAACGAATCAAGTCCAAGAATACATGAGGTGTAAACAATTACCAATAAATATGCAAAAAAGATTGATGTCGTATTACGAGTACCGATTTCAGAAAAAATACTTTCGCGAGGATTTAATATTAGCATCGTTATCAGGTAAGTGCTTTTTACATTATTTTCGATACTTAAAGTAAAGTGCAGTTCGCCTACGACGAGAAATTAACGTCTATTGTTACCGGAGATTAATCGAAAGCGTTTCGATTTTTAAAAATATGCCGCAACATTTAGTTGTCGATGTCGTGAACAGTTTAAAGGAAGAAATATTTTTACCAAATGATATTATAGTGAAGGCAAATTCGATTGGGGATTGTATGTATTTTATTGCAAGCGGAACGGTTTGCGTTACAACTTGTACTGGAAAAGAGGTCTGTATTTTCGTTTCAACTCGTTTTTTATACAAATATTTATAATTCATTTAGATTTGTCATTTATACGACGGCGCATACTTCGGCGAAGTGGCTCTTTTAATGAAAGACCAAAAACGTATCGCCAATGTGTATGCTTTAGAAACATGTCAGATTTATCGCTTAGATCGTAAACAGTTTCGAACCTGTTTTTCGCACAACACCGATTTGTACAAAAAACTGGAAAAAACTGCTAATATTCGACTAGAAAAAACCGCTATATTAGAGGAACTTCATAAAAAGTATTTGTTATCGTTAGAAACCCCATTATTGTGAAAGTGTTATTGTTAGTTAACATTCAACCAACTGTAAGCTTTATTTGAAAGCATTCACATGATTACATTGTGTTACTACTTCAATCGTTTGAATTGTTTTAGAAAAACCTTTGCAAGTCCTTGTATATAACGACATCCTGTATAATTTTTAAAGTTAGCGGGTTCACTATAAAATACAAAACATTGTTTCCAAGGATTTTATTGCTTTAGTAAAAAAAAACAAAACTGACAATTTAAAAATGCATTCAAAACATGTGTGTACTCTTGAAACCGGTTCTGAAAGTAATCTTCCCCAAGTATCAAACCCCTTTTCACGTGTTTGTAGAAATATTCGCAAGTTAACGATAGTCTCGCCTACGAATAAACAATGCAAAAGGTATTTTAGAAGCGGTGCAGCAATTTCGTTAGAAAGAAAGCGACACGTCCAGTCAAAACTTTGGTATATAATCCACCCGTTCAGTGTATTTAGGTAAGGTTGACTTTTGTCTGTGAAGTTCTCCTAATAGTCTATTTTAGATTATATTGGGAAACCTCAATGACGGTTCTTCTGTTTTTCATCATAATTTTAAATGCTTTAGACGACGCGTTTAAAATGTCGAAGGAGTGGTCAGCGAAATCCGTAGTCATTTTACTCCTCGAGTTTGCTTGTTTCCTAGACATAATGCTTAAATTTATTACAGGCTACGAGAACGAGTGTACCAAGGAAATCATTTTAGATCCACTGAAGATTGCAAAGTATCAAATCAGACTATACATAACGCGTTTAACTCTTGTCGATTTTTAGAAAGCATTTTACTAGTCCTTTATTTTATTTGGAAGTAATCACGAATACACCAATGATTATTTTTGCTTACATTAAAATAAAAACAGAACGAACGAAGTATTTAAGAATAATCGGTGTTTTAAAAGTGTTTAGAATACGTAAATTTTCGATTTATTTTAGAAAAGTGTCTGAGGTATGGTTGTGAGTTTTATTCATTGATAAAAAATGATTTTTAGACGTGGGAATTGAGTGCGTTAGAGTGTAAGATTATTGAGTATTCGGTCCACGGAATACTACTCATACACTGGATGGCTTGTATACATTACACTATACCAAACATTGTCGTTGAGAATTATCCTGGAAGGAGTTTGGATGAGTTTTGGATTGGAAAATATCTGCTGCTTGATTTCTCGTATGTGGATCAATACATAAGAAGCATCTATTTAGCCGGGCAGTTACTTTTTAGTAAGTAGTTACGAAATTTTCTTATAATTGAAACTTTTACTTCTGCAGATGTAAGCTACGGGATGTTTGAACCGACCACTGAACTAGAACTCGTAATGTCTATATTGACTTTTATTATTGGTAACATTTACGTCGCAATCATGTTAGTTCTCATCTTACAAATGATGGCTTCGAGTTTGTCGGCTGAATCAAAATACCGAGAAATAACGAATCAAGTCCAAGAATACATGAGGTGTAAACAATTACCAATAAATATGCAAAAAAGATTGATGTCGTATTACGAGTACCGATTTCAGAAAAAATACTTTCGCGAGGATTTAATATTAGCATCGTTATCAGGTAAGTGCGTTTTACATTATTTTCGATACTTAAAGTAAAGTGCAGTTCGCCTACGACGAGAAATTAACGTCTATTGTTACCGGAGATTAATCGAAAGCGTTTCGATTTTTAAAAACATGCCGCAGCATTTAGTTGTCGATGTCGTGAACAGTTTAAAAGAAGAAATATTTTTACCCAATGATATTATAGTAAAGGCAAATTCGATTGGAGATTGTATGTATTTCATTGCAAGCGGAACGGTTTGCGTTACAACTTGTACTGGAAAAGAGGTCTGTATTTTCGTTTCAACTCGTTCTTTATACAAATATTTATAATGCATTTAGATTTGTCATTTATACGACGGCGCATACTTCGGCGAAGTGGCACTTTTAATGAAAGACCAAAAACGTATCGCCAATGTGTATGCTTTAGAAACATGTCAGATTTATCGCTTAGATCGTAAACAGTTTCGAACCTGTTTTTCGCACAACACCGATTTGTACAAAAAACTGGAAAAAACTGCTAATATTCGACTAGAAAAAACCGCTATATTAGAGGAACTTCATAAAAAGTATTTGTTATCGTTAGAAACCCCATTATTGTGAAAGTGTTATTGTTAGTTAACATTCAACCAACTGTAAGCTTTATTTAAAAGCATTCACATGATTACATTGTGTTATTGCTTCAATCGTTTGAATTGTTTTTGAAAAACCTGTGCAAGTCCTTGTATATAACGACATCCTGTATAATTTTTAAACTTACCGGGTTCACCTAACCTCATTCTTCTACTTAATTTAGAGATTATTATATTATCGAAAACGACCTTGTCTCTTTATTTATTAAGGTTTTAAAACTAACAGAAAATAAGTCTAATCACTCAACTATTTATAGAATCTAATTGATTTCATTGACACTTTTAAATAGTTTCAACAGATGGGTTTTAATCTACTGACCTCAATTTGAACTTGAACTTTTTTTTAACTTATCGCGCGTCTGATATAACCTTCGCATTTAAAATTTCATGTTTTCGCATTTCCTTATGATATAGTACAAGCCGGTTAAATAAGTAACCTTCCCATTCCTTTCTTACATTACACAAGTTGTGTTAATACAATGGGGGGTAAATATTCATCGATGGATCCGATGCAAATCGAAGTACCTGATATTAACAAACTCTTGGAACGAGACCCTTACTTAAAACCTTACGAAAAAGAAATCAGACGCCGGTGAGTGTTATCAAGGTCGAAGTCTTTGCACATTTTGCATTTGCAGCTATGCCTGTTTCAAAGATGCCATCGAAAACATCGAGACGAATGGTGGTGGTATCGACGAATTCACGCAAGGGTATAAGTATTTTGGGATTAATGTGCAACAGGATAATTCGATAGTATGTCGAGAATGGGCACCTGGTGCTAGGCAATTGTTTTTAACCGGGGAATTTAGTACGTGATTGTATCATTTAGAGCTTAGTTTTAATGTGTTAATGGTTTTAGATGGATGGAATCGTGACAGTCATCCATATCGTAAATTAGAATATGGGAAGTGGGAACTTGTCTTGCCGGCAAATGAAGACGGTACAGCGCCAATTCGGCATAATTCTGAATTGAAGGTTTGTATTCAGGGTTAAAAGTTATTCTTTTCTATTGAACATTAAAGCTTATTGTGTCTCATACATACTTAAAACTTGTCGGTTGTCTTGCACATTTAAGTTGTTTCTGATTGCACGAATTCCTTTCATCTAGTCAGCTTAACATCCGTGATGTTTTATTAAAAGTTTTTATTAATCTTATTTAGGTTGTAGTGGAAACAGGTTCGGGATCTAAAGAAGATCGTTTATCACCCTGGGCGACATACGTCGTCGAGCCACCAAAATCTGAGGGTACGATTTATCGCCACAAATTCTGGAACCCACCGTTTTCGGAGGTAATTCTACTAAAATATATTCATTATGTTATTTATTTTATTTTAGAAATATTTGTTTAAACATTCGAAAGTGAAACGCCCGAAAAGTTTACGTATTTACGAATGCCATGTAGGCATTGCAACGTCGGAGTTAAAAGTTGGCAGCTATGATAACTTCACTGATAATATCCTACCACGAATCGTTAAGCAAGGATACAACACAATACAAGTAATGGCTATAATGGAGCATGCATATTATGCTAGCTTCGGATACCAAGTTACCAGTTTCTTTGGTGCGTCGAGTAGGTACGGCACTCCAGAAGAGTTAAAACGCATGGTCGATAAGGCACATGAGTTAGGGTTGTTTGTGTTGTTAGACGTCGTGCATTCGCACGCGAGTAAAAATGTCATGGATGGTTTGAACATGTTTGATGGTACAGACTCTTGTTACTTCCATACGGGTGCCCGAGGCGTTCACTCTTTATGGGATTCGCGTTTATTTAACTACAGCGAATTCGAAGTACAAAAATTCCTGTTATCGAACTTACGATGGTGGTTGGATCAGTACCAGTTCGACGGTTTTCGTTTCGACGGAGTCACGTCAATGCTGTATCACTCGCGAGGCATTGGCCAAGGTTTCAGCGGCCACTACGACGACTATTTCGGTTTAGGCGTCGACACCGAAGCGATTATTTATATAATGGCTGCTAATTATATATGTCACAAGCTTTACCCCGAGGTGGTTACGATTGCCGAAGATGTTTCAGGAATGCCAGGTACCTGTAGACCAGTCGAAGAAGGATGTTTAGGTTTCGATTACCGTTTAGCTATGGCGATACCTGACAAATGGATCGAGTTGTTAAAAGAAGTCAGCGACGACAATTGGGACATCGCCAACATCGTCCATACGTTGAGTAACCGCAGATGGATGGAACCCAACGTGGCTTACGCAGAATCGCACGATCAAGCTTTAGTTGGTGATAAAACAATTGCGTTTTGGCTAATGGACAAAGAGATGTACACGCACATGAGTACTTTGTCGGATTGCTCGGCGATTATCGATCGTGGAATCGCTTTACATAAGATAATTAGGTTAATAACGCACGGTTTGGGTGGAGAAGCCTATTTGAATTTTATTGGAAACGAGTTCGGTCATCCGGAGTGGTTAGATTTTCCACGTGCTGGTAATAACAGCTCGTATCATTACGCACGAAGACAATGGCAGCTAGTCGACAACGAGCTTTTAAAGTACAAATATTTAAACGCGTTTGATGCACGTATGAATCACCTCGAAGAGCGTTACGGGTGGTTACACGCAAACCCGGGTTACGTAAGCTGGAAACACCAGGATGATAAAGTAGTAGCTTTTGAACGTGCCGGTTTGGTCTTCATATTTAACTTCAACCCAACTAAGAGCTTTCCCGATTACCCTGTCGGCGTTCACGATGAAGGTAAATACGTCATTGTATTGTCGTCGGACGATTCCGAATTTGGCGGTCAGAATCGCATCGATAAAACGATACCGTATGTGACTAGGTCGGAAGGATTCGCCGGAAGGAGGTATTCGTTTTTGGTACGTACGATTGTTATTAAAAATGATCGGGTATTAACGATCGTTCTTTTCAGATTTATATACCCTGTCGTACTGCTGTTGTATTAGCCAAAGAATAAGCTCACAATGTTAGTAATTAGAGTAGTTGTTTATTCATTGTTATTTTTTGTAGCAGAAAGAATGTTAATTAAATGCTATATTATTTTTAAAATGATAGTTTTGATACCAATATTATTAAATATAAAATCGACCTCTTGTAACTTGACGGATCCACCCAGCCACATGAGATAGCCAGTTCAGATATAATTTCAGTACCTGCTCAAATAGATTCCGATAACATTCGAATAAATCCAGAACGATACGAATTTTGCACTCGCCGTTATGCTCGTTTGTTACTGAAACCCATGGGACACCGGAAGAGATAGCATAACAATCTACGCCAAGGAAACTGGCTCACTACTACAAACCGACGCCACGCTAGTTTTCGTTCGAACGGCTTCCGTAAGCAACATCGTGGTTAGTGCAACCTGCTTTCGTTGTGGAAACTCAGCATACTAACGCAAACGGTAAAGCCCGATCTTAACTTAAGCCACGAACCATTCCATCGGTTGCAAGATTTCTTTTCTGACGTTCTCACATCATCGTGAGTAGGAAGAAGTGGACGAATTTTTTTCAGGACCTATACTTTATTGTCTTCACTGCCAGTTTGTACCGTTGATTTTTTAGGTCTCTTAGGACCTTTTGGTGAAGTTTTCTCAGGCACTTTACCGCTCGCTTTAACTGATTTGAATTTGAGCTGCACCACGGTACACTGGCTCTGAAACTTACGCGTATATATGGATTAAGCTATTTTGGCTAGAATCGTGTATCATCTTGGCCAACTTACTAATGACGCCGTCGACATATTTAAGAATAAGCAAGGATTGAACGGATTTAATTAGCAATTACCGTATTAAAAGGTCAAACGGGATCTATATGTTTGTAATCAAGGATTCGCTTAGGAGAGGTTTGAAGAACGTCAAGGATCAAAATTCTACGCAAAGATTTGACTTGTGGTTAGACTACCACTCTGACTTTGTCGAGAATAGTAACGGGTATCTTTGACAAATCGTCTGCTCGGATTCGAGCCTTGTCGAGTTCTTCCCTATCTTCATAACTCGATCAAGTCTTGGGTCATAACTTTGTGGATTAAGGACCTTCATAGCTTCGTCTTAGTTTTAAGAGTAAATCAGGCTTTGGGATAATAGCAACTGCGGATCTTTGAATGTGAAGTACGGATTTTGTAAAGGAGACTATAACTTTCTTCACGATTTTAGATAGAGCTGCTTATGCGAATCGCCAAAACTTGCTTGGTTCAAGTTTGCCACATATAGAATAGAACGATTTTGGGTAAGTTACGAGAAGAAGGATCGCCTGGTTAGACGAGTCTGATGGGCTGTGTAATAGGTTCGTGCTATGTGAGCACGAGGTTCAGCGAAGCACCTACCTTACGGCTTATCCTCGTGTCTAAGGGTTGACTTGGGTTCCCAAAGTACTCCGGTCATCATCAAACTCCCGTCAGACGAGAATCCTATGTGACGTCATCTGAAATGCTAATACGTTTCAAATTCAGCGAGCCTATACTCTGAACCAAAAGTATACACATATAGTTCTTGGGTCAGTAGAATATCTATGTCATTGTCGGAGAAGAAACCCATGACTTTCAAGATTGCAGCGTAAGAACGCTGAAGATTCACTTGTGTAATTCTAAAAGTCAGACAAGCGTCCTCATAATAATAAAGTTATATTTTACACAGTTCGCACATAATGAAGAGTCATAGTTGCGACCGCACTGGGGGGTATGGTGCGCCCGGAGTTTCGTGCAATCTATCGCATTACTAAAGTAAATCCTACTTCTAGGACCTTGCACCCCGAGTTCCCGTTACATAGTAGGGGGTTGAAGATAGTAAAAACTAAAGTCTCTCCTATCCGCAGGTTTTCGACTCAGTCCCTTAGTAGAAAATCAGCAGTTCAGTGTATAGCTCGGAGCGAAGCTCCTCCTTTCTAACTTTTTAGTTCTGGAGAATCTTTGCTAGCTAGTTTTGCACCTTGATACCAGCTCTCGCCAGCCCAGTTATGGGTGGTGGTAGTGTGTATCGAAGCGGGGATATAGCCCTTCTTCCTAAGAGATTAATGTCGCACGACGGAATAATTCGACGTCCAATCTGTGCCAAAGCTAGTTTTTAAGCCTCCCAGAAGCTGACACCAGTTTATAGAGCACCGTACGGCAGGTCCCCGGTGGAGCTTTCTATCACTCTCGGATACACGTGTTGCTGCCGGGTCAGGTTTGACGTCGCAGTCTCCTCTATAATACAAAATGGATTCCTCTGCTACTTTGCAATGTTCGAACAGCCTTCTCTCTTTTCACATAAATGGACCAGTATACTTGGGATACTGGAATTTAGTAGATTGCTGTGCGTTCTATAGATGTAAGGCGTATTAATTGGACCGCGTACGGCTACCACAAGACTAGTATTTCATATAATAGCACTCGGTCTTTCTTCTCTTGCGGTTTTCTGACACTCTTTAGAATCGGAGAAGTTCGTTTCTACAATTACCTTGCTGGCGACTGAACTTCTGACATTTAAAACATCTCAAGATGTTTACATGGTCATCACCTTAAAGTGTTCTGTGGTTTGAGATGGTTCAGTTTCAATTTAAATTCAATTAAGCATGATTCGTTTTAAGAGGGGTTTTGAGAACGCTAAAGGTAGTAGTAGGAGCAGGGTGACAACCGGCTGTACAATTGGCTTTCTTTATATAAAATGTGTGCTTGTTTTTTTTGTGTTATTTTTAACGTAACTAACTCTATACGTTAGCTAACATAAGGGATGAGAAAATTAACTGTAATTTATAAGCACTTTGCATTAAAACCTCAGCGTTATAAAAACGTTACGTTTTCTTTGTTTTGATAAGACAAACGCATTGGCTGCCATTTCCATTTTGTCAATTTAATCGTTTTATGTGTACTGTTTAGATTTATTAAACGAGGTTTTTCACTAACTATCAATTAAAACTTAAAATTACTAAATTGACATGTAATTTAAATTCGTAGCAGTTTATCTTATGTTTATGGTTACGTTTATGTGTAAGTTTAGATACAACATTAAGCGTCGTAAATTTGATTGTAATAATTTACGACGGTTTATTCTTACGTTTAAACATTATGAAAATAAAAAGCCGGGGAAACTAAAAGGACGCTTAAAATGCAATCTTTATTTGTAGCGTTTTCCTTGTCTTGCAATTTCCATAACTTCATTTAGCATGAGTAATTTTATATAAAACATTTACGATTAGAAATGTAACCGAAATAATTAACTCTTTATTTATACTTAAATTTCAAGATTATTAAAATTGAAAGTGGTTTTATGTAGATGATTTTGTTATGTCTAACGGCGCAAGTTGCTTCCGTGCTATGGGACCTTGCACATTTGTGTGTTTTAGTCGCGGTAGGTTGCTTGCATGATATTGTTTTATGTATAACTTTTATTGTTTGTATTACTGATTTTATATATATGATTTTGGCCTTACTTGTTGTTCCAAACTTTCAACTTTAGCTGGGTTGATTCGTAACCAGGACCCCAGTACCCATTGGCGGGGGCGCCGATTATATAACACGTCTTCAGTTTAAAATGATGATGTATAATGTACTAATAAATAAATAATAAATGAAACATAGTCTTCATACCAAAAATCGCATTCGCTCACAATTTAAAAAATATCTATTACCTAAGCATTAGCTGAAGATGAAAGATCTATGTGAAGAGATACCATCATCGTGATGCAGAACTATAGGGTTGACTACGAAATTTGCACAATAGCGGACTAGGAACCGCCCCAATCGGTACTCGTCATAAAAAACAAAAATTGAGATCCGAGAGAGGAGTCGACAACGACGTTGCTGGTAACGCATGCAACATTAAACTGAATCCCAACCAAAGTGAAGATATTGATAAAGTCGAACACCGGAACTGACCATGGAAAGCAAAGCTCGAATCGCTCAAATCTCAAGATGGAAGCACTTGGAAAATGGTGAAGACCTGAACGGCGAAACGTTCGCTGATACCTTAGAATTGCAGTCTAAATAAGTCACCTGCGACGACATCACTTAGATCAATCTGAAGAAACCGATTGTCAACATCGCATGGCATGGCCATCTAGAAAACAAAATCTATCTAACAAAATCAATCTATCTAATCTAACAAAATCTCAAAATCTAGAAAAAAATTATCACGCTTTCCGGATTATTCGAATTATTGTATATAACATATTCGGATTATAGAACACGCTACAGATATTTTAGATTCATGTAAGAGACATAGATTTCCGTTACAGATACCGACATTAACGACATAATCAAATATTACTCGTTTAACATCGATCTGCTTTTATAGCAGCACAAAGTCAAACCTTTATCTCATCCCAGTTAGAATGTTAAGATTACGCAGAATGTCCCATTTTCATGTATGAATTTTAGTTCAACCATTTTCAGCTCTTCTATTTTAACTTTTTACAATTAATACGTTTCTCGAGTTTTTAATGTTTTGTGTTGTATTTTTTACATTTTTTTATCAGTTGTGGTTTAGTTAGCAACTTCCCATTAAAATACAAAAGAATGACAACACTTATTTAATTCAATCGTTACTGCGTCAGTAATTCTCATTAATTAAAAAAAAATGTACAAAAGTTCAACAATAATTTTGATTTTTTTTTAAATTATGTCAAGATCAAACTCATTTTCTGATGTAACGATTTAATTGGTTAAATACTTAGCCCGGAAAAAAATTACACGTGGATCTATTGAAATCGAGGTAATTGCTAAAAATGACTTCCGCTCTGTATCGTATTTAAACGCTGTTTGTGATAACAAACGTAATTAACAAGATGAAGCTCTGCATCTTCCTCGTCCTGGTAGTGGCAGCACTACACGTAAGTAATTTTTTAAACGTTTAAAATATTATATTGTTGTTTCTCAGGTGAATGCCCAAGGTGGAATTAATTTAAGAATCGCACCAACGAGTCCACCGACAACCGAGGCACCAGTCGAGCCAGCATCAGGTCGCGATAACCAACAAAAGCCACCAAAAGGAAATAACGCGGAAGAAAATGTAAAGCGTTAGATTATTTAATAAAAGTTTTAATTTTTATGTGCAGTTTGCAACCAAAGAAAGTGTTTAGTTTATACACGACGAGTCAACATATTCATAGTCATATTACAGATAATCTGAACAATCTTAATTTTAGATTGCAAGGCACAGATAACCTAATAACGGACTTGTATGATGACTGACGTTTAAAGATGTACATAGAAACGTTGTTAACATATTTTCTTACGTTAGAGCAGTCATATAACAAAATTCTCATTTTCAGAATACTGTAAAAAAATTTAAGTCAAACATGAATTGGAAAACGTTATAATGATGTTAAAGAATATTCCCTTTTTAATGGATCTTTTTTAATAGCTTAATCCTATGTGTTAACAAAATATGCTTAAATAACTCATTGGATCGGTTTTTCACCTCCGAGTTTCCTCTTTGGTTTCGAACTTTTCCGCTGGGTTGAACATTTTTTTCTAAATCTTAATCTATGATGACTAACAGGAGATATGCATGGAGCGCAGTTGCGAATTGACGAACGGACGAGTTCTTGGTGGAGACGGTCGGGAGAACCATGGGTCATCCTGAGTATCTTATTTTGCAATACCTGAATTATGGTGGTCTGGGTTTTGGCAGCGTAGAACTATACTTTTGGTTGCGTAGGTCATGAAATCTTGTAGAGTTTGTTGTCGACAATAAGGCGGCTGTTACGACACAGCACGGTATATAATTTGACCAGTAGACCGTTGTTAAAGGCCAGCTTCTGGGTGATGTGTCGTTTGCACAGAAGTTTCTTGTCTAGGGTGAGACTGAGATATTTACTCTCGTCTACCCAAAGGACGTCGTTGCCTTTGATGTAGAGGCGGCGTTTGGAAGCGATGTTTTTTCGATTGAAGAGGACGGCGGCGCTTTTTTTAGGATTGACTTTTATTCTCCAGTTGTCCAGTGATGTGAGGGCCATTTAAAGATTCCTTTTGGTTTGAGCGGGATGTTGCCAAGACTGCGGTGTCGTCGGCGTAGAAGGTGTAGGTGAGCTAATCGATTTTTGGAACGTCTGCCGTGAAGATGTTATATAGAAGTAGGGATGGCGTAGATCCTTGAGGGACGCCGGCTTCTATGTGGCGTGGAGCGGACTTGGCGGTGAAAAGTTTGATCGCAAACGAGCGTCGATTGAGGAAGAATCCGATTAGCTGATTAGTGGTTGATGACCAGACGATGCATTTGTAGAGTAGCCCGCGATGCCAGACCTTGTCGAACGCCTTATCGATGTCGACAAAAACAGCGCCGTCGTGGTAGTTGAAACCGTCGGTGAACGCGTATGGCTTGGTGGACGGTGGAATGTTTCTTGCCAAAACCGAACTGTTCTTGGGGGATGATTTGGATGGTGTCGACCTGTTTCTGTAATCTGATGAGAATTATTCATTCTAATAACTTACCCAGCGTCGGAAGTAAGCTGATTGAACGGTAGTTTTAGGCAAGGACGTGGTCTTTTCCAAGTTTGGGGATTACTATGACGTTCGCGGTTTCCTATTGACGTGGAAAGTGTCGGAGTCTTAGACATGCGTTGAAAATCGCGGTTAAGGTGCATGGCTATACCTTTTGTTGAATGAAGTTCGAGGGCTTTGTGGGGAATGCCGTGGTAACCTGGAGCTTTGCGCGGTTTGAGATTATTAATCTCCGCTTCGATTTCATGCGACGGAAGTCTTCGTCATCTGGATGGTTTGCTCTGAATTGGAATTTGAGCGTGTCGGCGAAAGCTTTGTCTAGGTCAGTGTAGACTAGACCTCGAGAACTGTAAATGGCAAGCAGGGGTGGCTTGTTTCTGTTTTTAAGGGATGTTGGCCATTTGCCACATGCTGTGGTCTTGTGAATTTAGGGACTGAAGTTTGTCGTTGAAGAGAACATTACGATGTTGCTCAATTTGGGTTCGAATGGTGGTATGAGCTCTGTTGAGGACTCTTGTGCGTTTTTCTCGGTGATCTGGTCGCGAATGTGGAGTGGATTTTGAAGTGGATGCGGCTTGGATTTAATGATAGATTTGGTGGCTTTTAATAAGATACGTGAAATTGTCTACCGCGGCTTAAAGTTGAAGGGGGTTTTCTATGACCGGAACTTGTGCGATAAGTCTGCTAGCTTTGAATTGCAAAGATGGTCACAGGGTAAAATTTTTTTAGAACTGGAGATATTCGTTTTTCGCTTGGTCACCAAGTTGTGGAGACAGGGCTTGTGGTCGGAATTGAGGTCAGAAACGGTTGTTAGTTTGTAGAAAAACCTAACGTTGTTAAAAATGGCTATGTCGAGGACGTCTGGAAGTCCGTTGTGAGGATGAATGGTAGGTTCTTAGAGTCCATCTACAACGAAATTTTGGATGTTGGCGAGGTCTTGCAAGATTTGACAATTGCGGTTCGTTTTCCTGCTGTGCCAATCTGGATGCTACGCGTTAAAGTTTCCTGCGAGAATAGTGGGGGTTCTGGTGTTAAGACATCTTTGTTTGGCGAGATGTAGCATCACAGAGAACAATGTCCCCGTTGACTGTCGTGTTAATGGTGATTTGAGTAACTTCTAGGTTTTGGAGTTGTGGCGTTGAGACGTGGTGGTGAGATGTGGACCGTTTGACGTAAACGGCCGTACCACCTCTGCAACCTGTGGTTCGATTTGTGTTGTACTAGGTGTAGTTACGGAGATTGAGATTGTCGCAGTTCCGAAGATGAGTTTCGGAGACGAGGGTGACGTCCATATTGCGGCGATAGAAAAATTCTTGAGTTTTTTGTTAAGGAGACTATTGGCGTTGTAAATTGCAATAAGAAAAAAGTTTTCTTTGTCGTGCCGCCATTTATTGGTTGCGAGAACGGAGTTGGGCAAGGAATTCTCTGATAAGGTGGTGTTTTTTCCTGGTAATCTATGTGTGGACGTATCTATGGCTCTTTGTATGTGGCTGTTCGGTAGACATGGGCGGCGCGGGGACGGTGGATTCGACAAGTCTCGTCACCTGGGCAAACCAGACGGTAGAGTTTACGGGCCTGGCGAGGATTAGTTAGTTTGTTCGTCATTTGTTGTTGTCATGGATGGGCTGGGCATCCCTTGTAGTTGGCCAGATAGTTGTTCCTGCAGTTGCAGTACGTAGCCGGGCCGTTTTCGCGCTTTTTCGGACACTCGTAGCTGAAGTGGAACTCCAAGCCCTTTCCGAATCGAGGGGTCTCTTTACATCCTCTGGCGGAATGTCCAAATTACTGGCATCTATAGCACTGCTCGATGTCGCTTCTGGGGTGCAGTGATTCTTCTGGCTTTGGGAAAAACGTCAAGTCGTTTGGCGCCTCGAAGCAAGGTGAAGTCTCAGCGGTCGGCTGCTAGTGGAAGCGCCAGGAGCAGACGATACAGCTTCTCCGTCATCTTGGTGAGCTGGTGGCGGAGCTGACGGTTCTCTTCTTTCAGCGTTTTTACCTGGTCCTACAGAAATTCCATTGGCGTTAAGGTGACGGCGGCGCCTGCGACGTTGGTCCAATCGTGCTCGGAGAGGCGTACAAACTGTTGTCCCAAATGGGATAGTTTACCACAAGACTTTAATGCCTGCAAACGGATAAGGAAACTCAAGAATAAAAAAACCAAATCCAGAAGCAGAAGAGAGAATCTTATAAATGACGTACTAACTCAAAAGGCCGACTAAGCGGATATAACTATATACAGCAGGAGAAGTAGTTTGTCCTGAAGTAAGATAGAGAAGAAAGAAATCAAAAAGATTTTAGCAGAAACTTAACCAAAAAAAAAGAATATCGGTGACAGCAAAACGGGTAAAAGTACATATATAACATCCGAACCACAACCAACAAAATACCAACAACATATTTTGAGGAAATATGTAGACGCGTAGACTTTGTAGCGACACGATTGCTTCATTGTAAGTTTGAACACGAAGAGCAGTAACGTATGAACTCATCAACCTTAGGTCTCATATGAAGCCAGTAAAGACGACAACAAATAGCTTCCAAAGTGCGCCTAACACTGCGGTGATCACAGCCAGATAAAATGTAGTGATCGTAGATAGTTGCTTGCGTTGGTCCGAAGAAGCAACTAATTTCCAAACGCAAGAATCAGAAGAAGTAACACGTACACGTTTACACAAAAGACCTTTCACAACACACCAACGAGAGAAACGACGAGGGGAAGCAGTAACTTTAGACACTAAACTAAGTACCAAGGATCGATGTAGACCTAATCATCCTAGAAACCAAAAGTTTTAAAAATCAAATTAAAATCAAACTAAAGTCAAGCCAACGTACTACAAAAAGAGCAAAAAAAGCAAGTAAACCAACTACGAAACCAGGTCTTGCAACAAAAAAGAAACTAAGCTAAACTTCGAGTAAGTTAAACCCACTAATAACAATAAAGAGTTAAACGAAGAAGAAATTATAACTGCACACACAATATCTAGCCCCACGATGAGCGCCAAATTTTGTTACAAGAATTATCTCGCAACTTTAAAAACCAGCAACTAACTCAGTTTCATTTACAGATTGGGTCGTAATCTTCGTTGTGCTAAATTATAAAACAAGTTATTAAGGCGCCGATCAATCGGTAGAACGTAAGTCAATATCATAGACAATAATGGTTAAAATAAGCCCCCATCGGTTCGGCAACACGTCATACAACAAATTAAATTTGTCAGCCTAGCTTTTACATTCTGAAAAGAAATAAACTTACATTTCTAAATTATAACACAAATATGTAAATCTCGACGATTCAGAGAACCAGAGCGCACCGTCTAATAATATGTGACACACAGAAACACAATTGTATATACTAATTGTGACAACAACCTACTATGTAAACGTTCAGTCGTACGTGCAATCGTTTAGTTTTCCTTTGAAGAATGCGAATAGCTACTGACACCTTTTCGAAATTTCTACAATTCACTAAAATAAACAAATATACGGTATTACCACAAATACATTTCCCTTGGTACATACGATCAATGAAAACAAATGAAATGCACCGAGTTTTTCTATTATGCATCAAGTGATATCTTCAACGCAAGCGACATGCAACGTCGTCATGAAAATTTTCTCAATAAATGAACCAGTTTTACTATCTCCACATCGATGGAATACCTGTGGATGTCCAGGAACTTGCCCAATACTTTCACGAAAGTAGTAGTAGACCTATTACTCGCATAGATGTGTATGAATAATCAGAAATTAAAGCCTTGTTGGGCGCTCATAACGTTAAATGATGTCCGACCTACTTCACCGATAGATGGTTTTTCTTTCATCAAACTACAATGTCAAAACTGTTCGACGTCACAGCAATCCTCCCCCAATGTAGCGGAAAGTGGGCGTTCCGAGAGTAAATCTTATACGGTACAAACATCATACCAAAACATTTTTAACATAAATCGGTAGCTACGATTTAGTTGACACCGGGCATCTGTATTTTACAAAGTAACTCTGGACTCCGGCGGTTAAACTATGACAAGTGATTTTTAAAAAATTGAAAGTCGTTACATAATTCAAACAATTAGTGAAGGTTGATACTTCAATCTATAGATACCATGCCCATTTGATTTATTGAGTTTAAACATGAATATTTGTCACAAAGAAACCTCTCTTTACGATGTTTATTTTGTTATGAACAAAATTGCAGATGCTAGAATTCATTGGAACGGAGATAGTAGGCTAACAAGTAGTTTCTTCTAAAAAAAAACCAAATATGTTCTAAGGAAATGTGGATACGGTTTTAGTGCAGTGGGAGTACTGAAATTATAAATTAATAGTTAAGTTGGCTGTAATATTGATGTATATGGTTACACTGAATGTTTTTTAATATTAATAAAATTATTAGATTTTAGTTGCTTCGAACAAATTTAACTTAAAAGGCTACTGAAGGTTACTGTAATAGTAATTACACAAAATTTACTACAATATAAAGACGTTTACTCTCGACAACCTCAAGTTAAGATTAATTCAAACAGGTAATGGTTTTCGCATATCCGAGCAAACTGCCATGTGTTTAAAAAAAATCAAATCTAGTTTAAAATAACAGCTTTTATTGTTCAAAATAATTAAGACTGCAGATTACAATTACATACCCTTTTTGAAATTTAACATAATGGTCCTTCGGTGTTATTAGGCAAATGCATTCTCAATTAGCAGGGCTGGGCAAAATCCTGGCATGAAATATTTAAAATACAAATTAGTCTGATCACATCATAGTATTTCAACTATAAATACAAAATGCCCTATATCCATATCCATATTTCTACTATGATACAAATTGTAATTAAAATACTGCCCAGCCTTGTCAATTGGTCTATTCATGCGTAAACATATGTCTTTTGAAATGTGACATGTAAAAAGTGCAGTAATCACATATATTGCATTTAAATGATTTATCGGAAGTGTGCTTAAGCTTATGCAATCTTAAATTCGGCAAAGTGCTACCGCTGTAATCACATGTATCGCATTTATAAGGTTTTTCACCTGTGTGCTTACGCATATGTATAATTAGATCTGAGTTAGCAAAACTGCAGTAATCACATATATTGCATTTAAATGGTTTCTCACCAGTGTGCTTACTCATATGCCTTTTTAAATGTAACGTGTTAATAGTGGAGTATTCACATATATTGCATTTAAATGGTTTATCAGCAGTGTGTTTAAGCATATGCAGTTTTAAATTTGAGAAAGTGGTACTGCAGTAATCACATGTATTGCATTTAAATTGTTGCTTATGAGTGTGCTTACGCATATGCAGTTTTAAAAGTGATGTAGTGGTACTGCGATAATCACATATGTCACATTTAAATGGTTTTTCACCAGTATGCTGATGCATATGACTTTTTAAGTGTCCCAATTGGCTGCTACAGTAATCACACAGATTGCATTTAAATGGTTTCTCACCAGTGTGCTTACACATAATATGCCTTTTCAAATGTGACTTGTTACTAGCGCAGTAATCGCACATATTGCATCTAAATGGCTTTTCACCTGTGTGCTTACGTATATGAATTTTTAAATCTGACTTGCCACTACAGCAATAATCACATACATTGCATTTAAACGGTTTCTCACCAGTATGTTTACGCATATGCATTTTTAAATGCGACGTGTTATTAGTGCAGTAATCACATATATTGCATTTAAATGGTTTTTCACCAGTATGCTGACGCAGATGCATTTTTAAATTTCTCACATCACTGCAACAGTAATCACATATATCACATTTAAATGGTTTCTCACCAGTGTGTTTGCGCATATGCCTACTGAAATGCGATGTATTAGATGTGCAATAATCACAAATATTGCATTTAAATCGTTGTTCATTAGTGTGCTTATGCATATGCATTTTTAAAAGTGATGTGGAGGTACTGCAATAATCACACAAGGTGCATTTAAATGGTTTTTCACCAGTATGCTGGTGCATATGAGTTTTTAAATTTCCCAATTGGCTGCTACAGTAATCACATACATTGCATTTAAATGGTTTCTCACCTGTATGCTTACGCATATGCCTTTTTAAATATGGCATGCTAATAGTGCAGTAATCACATATGTTGCATTTAAATGGTTTTCTATCAGAGTGGTTTTTGTTGTGATTTTTTAACAAACGTTTGTTAGATGTTTTATAATTACATTCATCGCAATTGTAGGGTTTCTTAGAATGCTTATGCATGTGTCGAATCAAAATTGTCTTCTTGTTACTGTTAAAGTCACAGTTATGGCAATAATACTGTTCTGCTTTTGAAGGTTCCTCAATGCATACAGGCACATCTGTATTGATTTCCAAACAGTAATTGCTGATGATTTGTGCATCCGGAAGTTCGGCTTTAATGTAATCATCAGTCAACTCATTTTCAATAGTTTCTTTTTTAATATAGGTTAACACATCAGTAAGAGGTATTTGTCGTAATTTTTTTACAGCTATTTCAGTTTGAATACACATTTGCTTGAATTTATGTATTTCCTCAATTGAGACCATACATTGATTACAAGTAATCGGGTTTGGGGTGATGTTTAAGTTCTAAAAGAAAATGTAGATTAATCAATAGTCACCAATTGGTTTTACATACAATTTCTGGTAAAACGTCCAGTAACTTAGATTGTAGCCTTAAGTCATTGCTGTCATTAAGAAAGTAATACTGTTTGGTTTCCAGTATTTCTCGTAAACAAATTCGACAACTGTTTTCACTCATATTCTTCTGTACCCAAATGCGTTGTTATCGTAAGAATAGAAGAGATTTAAGAATTCAAAGTTAATTGATAGCTGCAACTCAAGGAGGCAACCATAGAAAAAGCCGAAATAGTAGCAAATGGCCTTGGCAAATGGCGTTGGCGGCAAAGAAAAAGGCTGCGTTCCAGTGATGCCAAATGACTTTTTTTAACTTTAACGAAAAGTTCAGCAACTTTCAAAAATTACGTTATAGTAAAATTAAATCAAAATACGTCATTGCATTAACATGAACGTTCTTTACCAAAATCAGTAATTTAATTTAACTTCCTTCATACTTCCTTAAAGTTAAATTAAATTATATGAAGCGTATATACCAGTCCACTTGAATGCAGCCAATACAGCGAGTTTATCATAACAAATCAAAACCATCATAACCTAAATTGAATAACTTTTAAAATCTAAAACAATATTTTAACCAGGGTTTTAACCTTTTTTATTCTGGCAACGTGCTAGCAATACTGAAGATATATGATAATATAAGTGCAACGAGTTCAACTGTCTTTAGGCAACACTGAGCAAGACATACAAAAATATGGGAAAAAAATCAGCAAACATTTGTCGGATTTGTTTACTAGAAATAATAGACACCGAGCATAAACAAAGTATTTGTAGACGAGTAACTTCAATTGAGAGAAAAGGAATAACGTTTTAACTTTTCCCCACAACCGTTAGAGGCCACTATGTAATAATTATCGGTAAAAAATACAAACACAGCAAATTTTATTTCCCTCTTTTTCGTACCTTGAAGGCTAAAAACGCTGAATTGCATTTCTCGAATAAAATCGACTAAATAATGCAAGTTATTTTTACACGTGTTTGATTCTAACGTTTATTACTATTTAAAAACTGAAGGTTTTCATATTCGTTTTAAAGAAAAGTTGTTACAATATTCACACGGTGTTGATTCGAATGAAACTGGAAGTTATTTATATAGTATTTGTGCAAATAAAAAATGTTATATAAAATAAGTCGCTTTTTTAATGCATAATTATAAAAAGTGACAATTTTCATAACTATTCTTTCAAAAACAAGAAAACATTCAAAATAAATAATTTTAATAACAATGGGTGCTATCCACACCCACACATTAAGTTTAAAATTCGCGCTATTTGTTTTCCCCACAACCGTTGTAGGGCGCCATAAACTGTGTTCCAAGTTTATATACAGGAGATTCCCCTCTAAGTATATCTTCTCTCTGGACACCGAGCAGTATTACTTACTGAATAACAGAGAGAAGATATACTTAGAGGGGAATCTCCTGTATATAAACTTGGAACACAGTTTATGGCGCCCTACAACGGTTGTGGGGAAAACAAATAGCGCGAATTTTAAACTTAATGTGTGGGTGTGGATAGCACCCATTGTTATTAAAATTATTTATTTTGAATGTTTTCTTGTTTTTGAAAGAATAGTTATGAAAATTGTCACTTTTTTATAATTATGCATTAAAAAAAGCGACTTATTTTATATAACATTTTTTATTTGCACAAATACTATATAAATAACTTCCAGTTTCATTCGAATCAACACCGTGTGAATATTGTAACAACTTTTCTTTAAAACGAATATGAAAACCTTCAGTTTTAAATAGTAATAAACGTTAGAATCAAACACGTGTAAAAATAACTTGCATTATTTAGTCGATTTTATTCGAGAAATGCAATTCAGCGTTTTTAGCCTTCAAGGTACGAAAAAGAGGGAAATAAAATTTGCTGTGTTTGTATTTTTTACCGATAATTATAACATAGTGGCCTCTAACGGTTGTGGGGAAAAGTTAAAACGTTATTCCTTTTCTCTCAATTGAAGTTACTCGTCTACAAATACTTAGTTTATGTTGAATAATGTGAATAAGTTAATGCTACAATTTAAATTGTTGGCCTTGCTACAACAAATTGTAAGTAATTAAGTCTCTACCATTATTCACTATTTTCTATGCTGGCTTTTCGAACATTGCTTTCCTGATTCTTTTATAAGCTTTTTTGTTATTGATTTCAGTTTTTTCTTTGTTTTTGCCAGTAATGCTATGTCTATAAAAGCTAAGACTTGGTGCGAGTTATTAATGCTCTTGTCTTTTGTATTACTTGTTTGCGTGTAATAAGTATAATCTTAAAGAGTGTCGTTGATAAGGAATGTCCTAGTTTTAATCTAATATCTGATTCAAAAGATTCTTTAAGTATACTCTTTTTGTTTTTGATTGTTAATATCATGTTAGTTAGATCAATTAACTTTTCGTTCTGATCTAATCGTAAGGCTGCTTAAAATAAATGAAGAGTACATGCATTTTTATTGATTTTTTTAACCACGTTTCTGTTGCTACTTTTAGTGGGCAGATGTGATCCATTGCAGACCAATCATTTCATCTACCTGTAGTTTTGTGTGTTTTTCTCTGCTTCTTGTGTTGCTATTTTTTTTGCAAGGTGTACTTGGCTTTCCTCCAGTGTTAAGTCACTGTCTATATAGATAATATACATATAGTCTTTGACAGTTTTTGCTTTCTTTAAATCTTTTGCTCAACCTTTGCACATATTACCATTGTCACTTTTGCTCCAGGTTACCCACTTTTAAAGCTTCTTCTGATTTTGATTAAGCCACTTCATTTTTTTTTCAACTTTTAGTTGTCATGTAGATATTCCTCAAAATCTGCTTAATATATTGTTCTTTCTTTTTCTCTTTCTTGTTTCTTTATTGTACTTTTAAAGTTGCTGATTCCTTTTTTCATTTCACCTTTTTCTTTGAGATAAACCTTTGCTTTTCTTCCCATTTTTGTATTCTATCAAGTAACAAACTTTCTTACAGAATCTAAATATTCCATCGAACCCAATTGCTTGTAATGGATGTATGATTACAATTGAAGAAATATATGAATTTAAGCAACTGTGTATACGAACTGAAACGGCTATAAGGAACTTACGACAACAATGTACAATTAAAAAGGAGTTGCTAGCCAATAACATTAAAGTCGACACTACAGTGTTGCAAATCATGGGTGATGACTGCCTGGAGATCAATATGGATGTGCCTGTGTGCGTTGAAGAACCTTCAAAAAATGAATTGTATTATAGCTACAATTGCGACTTCAATAATAACAAAAAGACAATTTTGATTCGACACCTGCAAGTGCAACACACTGATAAAAAACCATTTAAATGCAGTATATGTAACTATTGTTGTAACTACATGACAAATGTAAAAAGCCATATGTATAAGCACACTGGTGAAAAACCATTTAAATGCAATATCTGTGATTACTATTGTACCACTACTGCGTCTTTTTTTTCGATTTGGTTCTTCTCCTCCCAGCAGGTTTCTAAAATATATCTCCCATTCTTTAATTTGTATTTCCTTTCTCGTCGTTTTTTTCTTCCTTTCTTTCTTTAGGTACTTCCATACATCTTCTTCCGTTTTTATTCCTTTGATCTGCTCTTCTTGTTTCTTTTTGTTTTCTTCGTTCTTTCTCTCGCATGTTTTCTTGGTGGTCTGACTACTCTTTCTCCCACTCTAAATGTCTTCACGTTTTTTCCAGCCTCTTTATTTGTCATTTCAAAATCTATTATTGATTCTCTCCTTCTTCCTATGTACGTATATTCCCCCATTCTGTCTTCTTCTCTATTCCCATTCATTATTTCCCATCCTTTTTCGTTGCAGTTCTTCTCTCTCTTTATTTATCACATTGTCCTTTGTATTCCCTCCTCTTCTCCTATTCTTGCGTTGAAGTCCCTTCCTACTATTATCAATCCTCCCTCCCTCTCTTCTATCATCTCTTCTATGTTTTTCCTTGTCTCTTTCATTCTACTGCTATAGATCATCACTATTTTTGTTTTTCTCTACTGTATGTTCCTTTCTACAACTCTTCTTCTTGTTGCACTTTTTCTTTCTTTTCCTGACTCAACCATTTTTTTCTTATTCCCGCTATTATACCTCCCTTTGCTCTCCCTTTACTCTTCTCTCTTTCTGCGTGTTGCACCACCCACTGAGATTATCCGGTAACTCTTTTTCCCAGCACTCCCATTCTTTTTCGTCCATCCATGTCTCTTGTAATCCCACTACATCCTGCTTCTTGATGTACTTCCAAAAATCCTGTTCCTTGTTCTTTATTCCCTCTACGTTCCAAAATAATACTCTCAGTTCACTCACCTCCCCCTGTGCTTTTTTCTTTCTTTCTTTTTTCCTTTTTCTTTTCCCTTTCTATCACTCTTTTCTTTGCCATTTCGTCAACCTTCTTTCCTTTATCGCCTCCAATTCGCGCTTTAGTTTTTTGCCCTTTGGGTACCTATTGTCTCTCCTCTTGTTCTGCTCAGGCCCTTATCCCTGTCGTTCCATATGTATCTTCCTCCGTTTATCTCCATTTTCCTGTATCCTACCCATACTCTTTTCCCTTCCGCTCTTTTTTTCATCGCTATGTTCATTGTTTCTCTTTGCACTCTTCTTTCTTCCCATGTCAAATCGTGACATATATATTCTTGTACTCCTTAATTTTTTCTTCTCCGCCATCACCTTCTGCTTTTCCTCCCATTTCCGCCACAACCATCTCATTTTTCTTCTCTTTGTTTATTACTGTCACCTTTTTCACTTCTACTTTTACATTTAATTTTTCTTCCAGCATCAATGCTAAGTGATTTTGTGGTTCTTTACTTTTCCACCCCTTTATTAAATATTATTTCTCATTTTCCATCTTTCTTCATCTTCCGCTTTTTTCTCCAGTTTTTCTATTCTCTCCACCAGTTCCTCTTCCTCTTTCTTCCACTACTTTTCCCTTTCTGCTGTTACTTTTTTCATTTCTTTGATTTCTTGCCTTATTCCTTGCATATTTTCTTCCATCTGTTTCATCATTTTCCTCATTAATTTTTTTAACTCCTCCATTTCTTGCCTTCCTCCTTCTGTTCTTGAGATTTTTCCTTCGATTTTCTCCGTTATCTTTTTAATGTCCGGTGATCTTATTGTTTGCTTTCCTCTTTCAAATATTTGTTATCTTTCTTTTTCCTCTTCCTCTCTCTCTTTTATTCATTCCTTTTTCCTTTTTTATTCCTCCTTACCTTCTTTTCTGACTTTTTCGTGTTTTAAAACGTCCCACCAGGAATACTTGATAAAGAGAATATTGAATTGTGACAAATTTGATTTTATAACTGGATGAGTGTAATTAGTGTGTGATAAATTTTAATTTCATACTTTATTTAAATGTAACTTTAGCAGAGAATCTTGTGCAAATAAAAATTTTCATTATTTTTCATGCTATTTTATTTATTTATTCAGTACAATCGTGATTATTTTTTACAAGTGTAATTAGCTTCTTATGATAATGTTTTTATTGGTCAGCTTAACTGTGATTGTGTTCTTGGCAGATATTCAGTTGTCAATCATATCCCGTTTTTATTATTATATTACCATTGTAAGGTACCCCAGATAACCACGCGTGCTTTCTTCGTAATGAATTTAAGTATGTGAATCTTAACGTCAGCTATAAAATATTTATATATAGGTTATTTGAAACTAAAACAGTTTTATTTGCACACAAAAAAACACTATTACATATAAAAGTATCATTAACAATAAACAAAATCATCGGCACTCTTACGTACAAACGATAAGAGCAGTGGTGGCTTCTCTATTAGGTCATTTTTAATGACACTCCGGGAAAATTAATAAGCAAAATATTTTATTTATATTTAGTCCTGGGTCGTTGTATCGATATATCGATACGTCGGGCGTATCGATACGCCGATACAAACCACAAGCTCGTATCGATATATCGAAATATAGACATTTCGATACGTATCGATATTCCGATACATGTCGATATTTCGATACGTATCGATATTTCGATACGCATCGATATTTCGATACGTGTCGAAATATCGATACGTATCGAAATATGGAAACGTATCTGTATATTAGTGCTGGGCGATATGGAATTTTGTGTATCGAATATCGATACGCAATTTGTATCGATACGTATCGATATATCAATACGTATCGATACAAATTGCGTATCGATATTCGATACACAAAATTCCATATCGCCCAGCACTAATATACAGATACGTTTCCATATTTCGATACCTATCGATATTTCGACACGTATCGAAATATCGATGCGTATCGATATTTCGATACGTGTCGATACTCCGATACATGTCGATATTTCGATACGTATCGATATTTCGATACGTATCGGAATATCGATATTTCGATATATCGATACGTATCGATACAAATTGCGTATCGATATTCGATACACAAAATTCCATATCGCCCAGCACTAATATACAGATACGTTTCCATATTTCGATACGTATCGATATTTCGACACGTATCGAAATATTGATGCGTATCGATATTCCGATACATGTCGATATTTCGATACGTATCGATATTTCGATACGTATCGATACTCCGATACGTATCGATATTTCGATACGTGTCGATACTCCGATACATGTCGATATTTCGATACGTATCGATATTTCGATACGTATCGGAATATCTATATTTCGATATATCGATACGTATCGATACAAATTGCGTATCGATATTCGATACACAAAATTCCGTATCGCCCAACACTATTTATATTCTTTCTTTAGTATTTTATTTACTTTAAAATTACAGAAAATTCGCGTTTAAATTGAGATACGACAACTTGCGAAACTACCGGAGGCTCACGTGCATAACATTGAAGCCGAATCGTAAATGATATTGTAGTCAATAGTGAAACACACATAATACAATTTCATGATAGTTAGAAAAAAGGATAAGTAAACGCTTAAATGCTTGCTTATGGTCTTGATCTCGGAGGTCGTTCCGCCTACTCAGTGGCAGTGCAATGCTTACGTGACTTCGCAGCACGTGTGTATAAAACACAGATGCTAGGATGCACATTTCTTATCATATATGACAAACTTATTGACAATCGATTTTCTTAGTTGATCTATAATATTCATTTGTAATAGACGACTTATCGTTCTTGTTTAATAATAACAGAGGTACAAGACATTAAAAAATTAATAGCTAATATTACTTTAGACGTTTAGAATTTAAATTTAACGTTCGCCCTCAACCTTTACTTCAAATTTGTAAAATCAGTAAACATAAAAATAAAGAAGGAAATAGAATTACTATTTTAAAAAATCTATGTATGATTCGTCAGTACATTCGTACTTTTGCTTAACTAAAAGTACGTCAGTACTTTTGTAACTGATATCAGTACGTTTTTTTTTAAAACTAATAATAAAAAAGAATTTTAAAAGTGCGTCATAAGTATATTTTTAACAAGTTTTCATTGGCTAAAGCTAGGGGTCACTGCTATCCGTTCATACGTAAAAATATATATAAAAATCGAAATGTTTGTAAAATCTTAGTTTATTCCATGGATAAACATCTATGGTTTATGCAGATTTAAAATTCGTTTTATTTGAATTTAGCGCAAAAAGTACGTTAACTTAAAAAACCAGTAAGTTTTTCCGTGAAATTTGATACGTAAATGTTGTATTAACGGCAACGTTGCTGGAAATTGCTTGAATGCAGCCAGTACTGTGCCAAAACATATGGCACCAACTTATATTACCTATGACATATGGCAAGTTTAGCATAACAGTGTATTCATTATTTTTTAGCATAAAAAAAAACAGAATCTTAAGCTTTAAGTTATAAGTGCTACTGCCTACCAAACTGTTTATTGTCTTTGGGCAACACTGAGCAAGATATACGAAAGTATGGAAGAAACAGCAAAAACTTGTCGGATTTGTTTACTACAAATAGTGGAAACCGAGCAGTATTGCTTTCTGAATAATGACAAGAAGTTAATGCTACAATTCAAATTGTTGAACTTGCTACCACAAATTGTAAGTATATGTATAAGTGATATAAACAAACAAGTCCTTTAGCTTTATTCATCATTTTCTTTCACCTCTTCGTATCCAAAGGTATGACTCTTTAGATTGCTTATTTCTATTATATTCAAATTATGTATGTATTCAATATATTTTCTCTTTTGGTCCAGTACCAATTTCATATTTTGTTCTTCTTTTATTTTGGTGTTATGTCCTATCTGATAGTATGTGGAAATAAAATTACACTAATATAAAATGAAATATTTTTATCTTTAAATTAAGGAAAATGCATTTAGTTTACTATTTTGATTATTTGTTTTTTTTTACTTTCCTATAAAGAAAGTATAGCGATCGCAATTGTTTAGCAAAAATTTTTTTTTGCGGAATTTTACGTTTCAAGGTCTTTTGAATCAGGAAAATTTATATATAAACGTTTTACCCAGGATAATTCTCAAACCAAAAGTCCTAGTAACTTGAAGTTTGGTATGGAGCTAGCTTTTCATATTCTCTTGGTTCTATCAAAATATGAGTCTGATAAAGAAACCAGAAGTGGGTGTATCCGCCATTTTTAACTGTTTCTTTTGTATAATTTTGTAGGTTGTAATTTATTCGAATTATTTTTACAGTTTCTTACAGAGATAATTCTTTCTAACAATTTATTCGAATTAAAAAAAATTTTAACATTAACATTTTATTAGAGATTTGATTCATTATTCAAAATGAATTCCAAATATAATCTAGGTTCGAATCCTGCTTGTGACGATTTTTTTTAGAAAAAAAAATCATATCTTGGAGGGAAAGCAAGATAAGTTAAAAATAAGCATTTTTACTGTTTTACTAAAGGGGAAGCAATATCGAGGCGCGCAAATATAGGGGTTAGTCGGCATAACAACATAACCTCAATTTACCATACTGCGGTTATATCTTAATGAAATCGAGAAGAAAAATTTCAAAAAAATTATACATATATAACGTGTAGATATCACTTCAAAGTGGATAGGATAAAACATTTTTTAAATAAAAATTGTGTAATGTATAATACTTAGTACTTTTACTGTTTCTTTTTAGCAAATTATAAACCTAAGTTTTCTGTATTCTCTATATTCTTTGGACTTGGATGTTTGTCTTCAATTTGAAAATAAAAAATATGTAGAAACTCCTTATAGGAAAGTCTTTTGGTGACCACACCAGTTTTTTTTCTTAATTTAGTGTTCGTGTTTTCATAGGGCGTCATTACGTATTATTTCTACTAATTCAAGTACGGTACTTCTGTTCGCTGGCTTTCTGTTTTTTGCTCTCCTGTTTCTTTTATAAGATTTTTTGCTATTGATTTCAGTTCTTACTTTGTTTTTGCGAATAATGCTAATTACATTGTTATGTCATGTTAATTACATTGATTAATATTTGATTGAACCCAGGGCTTCCATTACTGATTTCGTTTTGGTTTAATCGTTGGACTGCTTAAAATAGATGATCCATTTATTGGCTATTCGTATTCAGTTTCATCTACTTTCAGTTTTATTGTGTTTTTCCTCTGCTTCTAGTGCTAACGTTTCACCTTTTTCTTTTACCGTAAGATGAAATTTTTTTGTGACAAACATTCTGGGTTTTGTGACAACTTAAACTCAAAAAACCAAATGGGCATAATATCTTTATAGATTGAAGTATCAACCTTCCCTAATTGATTGAATTATGTACAGGGAAATATTTCAAAAACTTTGTGACACAAATAAATAAATAAATAGTCCACAATAAATATTGAGTATAATGATATGTTTTTTACATCAGTTTGGTTTTGAATTGGTAAATAAAAAAGGCAAAGGTACCAAATGTTTTATATTTATTTAGGTAATATACCGTAAACACCATCTCATTTCTGGAACATCAAATATTTCTCTTTGACCACGTTGTTGTGGCTTTTTGATGATTTTTATAATTTCATGGTTAAAATATTTCATACTTCATTGTACACCGTCTTCCACTGTTTGTCGTATTCAAGCATGGCACTAACACATGTTGCTTCTTGAGGATCAATGTAATCACATCAGGAAAAAAAACAATTTTATGTTCTACATTTTCATTACCTTTATTCTCCGAATTATTATCAGACTCAGGCGCTGATTCTATAAATGGACTGTCCCGCTCTTTTGTGATGATATTTCACTTTCATCATCGGATCCGTCAGAACTCTCAGTTTGAACAGAATGATTGGAACAAAAACGCATTGATTCATCATATTTTAATTGTTGGGAAAGGCTGTAGTCCCTGCGCTTTTGCTTGCTGGCACATTCAACTTTTTTCTCCTTATCGCCCTGTTTGTAGTGGTAGCATGTTTTTAAGATAGCTGGATAAGAGCTGAATCAACAACTTCATTCACTTTATCTTGGTCTGCTATTCTAGTACATAGTCGATTTAAGACTTCGTCTCTATTCAGTGTAAAAATCCCACACTTCCGGAACCCAGGTTGCAAATTTTTTTCGTTCGTAATGTTCAAAGCAGTTATCAGTTTATTCAATAAACTTGGAAACACACGTTTGGGGACCGTTGACTTTTCGCTTCCAATGGCATTCTCGCAAAACTTGCTTTCATTGGCCGAAAATAGGAAACATCCAATAGCTGAAGTAAATGTGTGGTATTATATTGTTTTCCTCATTGGATAAAGGACAGCCGTATTTATATGGGAACTTAGATTATCGTTTTTGTGTCTTTAAGCAAAAAGATCGAGCTTTATACTTACCTCACGCACTTCACGCACCTTCTTGACGTTTCCACAAAGGAAGAAGTACCGACATAAACCAATCTTCAAATATTTGATGTCGAACCATCCGAATTTAGTCCGCGGTTGTATCTGGCATTTGGTGACCCATTCTCAGTCCATGTATCTCACATTTTTTGTTATTTATAATTTACGTAAAGCCGAGTCTATTCCCCCGCTACGTTTCCACATAACATCAACGATGTACATGCTTTTGTTGCGTTCTTTATGCGGCTTGGATATTTTGTTCTTTGTTATGTAATAACTTTCTACAATCCAGGATCGCGACCAAATTGGTTTTATCTTAATTCCATGTACTACTTGCTGTCCAGCGACCGAAAAAATGATTCGCAATATTTTCATCGGTGACAGCGCGAGTATGAGATATATTTTGTGCGAATTCAGGTTGACGTTTCAGAAAAGACTTGACTCACTCGTCCCCGGGAAGATTGTTCTTGAAACATTTTATTTTTTTATCACGTTTTTCTAAACAAGATTTGTTGTTGTGTCCACGGAAATCTATATGTATAGGCAATAATAATGTGAGCAGCGAAACTTCTTTCTCTTCATCGGAAAATACTTTCTGCTGCCCGTGTCGGTTTGGGTGGAGCCCTTTCATCTTGCCCCATAGTGTATTTCTGTGATATTGTATTTGTCTGCTGCCTTACGAATATTCAGTCTCTGCTGTATAATTTTGGTAGTTGCGTACACTCTTGGCCAGAAACGATGTATAAGAAGTTGAAGTATCCAGGGGTTATTTTGTGACAGCATTATTGTTGTCAGAAAGTAACCCTTGAACTTTTATTTTAAATATAATCTTCAATTTGATAAGTCATGGATGGTATTATCCGAATGCTATATAATCTCTTATAATCCCAACATAATGTACAAGATATGCCTTGCATGTTTTGCATTATTGATATTGCGAACATCCTTACACTAGAAAGTTAACAGCACATGTGTTGTTGAATTTTACACGATTATGATCTAATTCTGTTATCTTTAATTCATTACTAGTGTAGATCTTTGCGTAGAGAGGGAGACGCTTGTTCTTTTTTTAGGAATATCCATGTTTTGATTACTTGCCATATATGGTACTTTCAATATTAACCGTTATTTCAATAAATCAAAAAAGTTACAAAGTACCCATAGCTATCACAAAATAACCTCATTTTACGGTAGCCAAACTTTTAATTTTCTTCTCATTCTGTTTGTATTTTCATCAATTCATTTGTTACTTCTGTCTTCATACCTGATATTTTTTACATTAATTTCTTTCTTTGCTTAGTCCAGTTTTTTTAGTAGTTTAGTGATATAAACTTTCTTGCAGGATCTAAACATCACACCGAACCCAATTGTTTGTAACGCATGTATGATTACAATTGAAGAAATATATGAATTTAAGCAACTGTGTATACGAACCGAAACGGCTATAAAGAACTTAAGACAAGAAGATGCAATTAAAACGGAGGATAACATTAAAATCGACTCTACAGATGGCTGCCTGGAAATTAATTTGGATGTGCCTGTGTGCATTGAGGAACGTTCAAAAACAGAACTATATTATTGCTACAATTGCGACTTCAGTACTAACAAAAAAACTATTTTGATTCAACACCTGAATGATGAAAATACAAAAGTGCAACACACTGGTAAAAAAACGTTTAAATGCAAAATATGTGATTACTGCAGTACTTATCGGTCGCATTTCAAAACCCATATGCTTAGGCACACTGGTGAAAAACCTTTTAAATGCAAAATATGTGATTACTGCAGTTCCAACGTGTCCTATTTAAAAACGCATATGCGTAAGCACTCGGGCGAAAAACCTTTTAAATGCAATATCTGTGATTACTGTAGCAGCCAATCGGGAAATTTAAAAATGCATATGCTTCAGCATAGTGGGGAAAAGCCATTTAAATGCAATGTATGTGATTATTGTAGTACTACAATGTGGGAATTGAAACGGCATATGTGTAAACACAGTGGCGAGAAACCATTTAAATGCAATATATGTGATTATTGCTGTACTAGCAAGTCGGATTTAAAACGACATATGTATAAGCACACTGGTGAGAAACCATTTAAATGCAACATATGTGATTGCCGCTGTACTACCATGTCGCTTTTCAAAACGCATATGCTTAAGCACACTGGTGACAAACCTTTTAAATGCAATATATGTGATTATTGCAGTACCAACATATCTTCTTTAAAAACGCACATGACTAAGCACTCGGGCGAAACACCTTTTAAATGTAATATATGTAACTATGGCACTACCAACACTTCTCATTTAAAAACGCATATGCGTAAACACTCGGGCGAAAAACCATTTAAATGTAGTTTATGTGATTACTGCAGTATCACCAAGTCGAATTTGGAAAAGCATATGCATAAGCACACTGGCGAGAAACCATTTAAATGCAACATATGTGATTACTGGAGTACTGCCATGTCGTATTTAAAAAGGCATATGCGTAAGCACACTGGTGAGAAACCGTTTAAATGCAATGTATGTGATCACTGTAGTACTACCATGTCGGATTTAAAACGGCATATGTATAAGCACACTGGTGAGAAACGATTTAAATGCAATATATGTGATTACTGCAGTACTACCACGTCGGATTTAAAACGGCACATGCGTAAGCACACTGGTGAGAAGCCATTTAAATGCAGTGTATGTGATTACTGTAGTACCAACACGACTCATTTAAAAAGGCATATGCGTAAGCACACTGGTGAAAAACCATTTAAATGCAATGTATGTGATTACTGTAGTACCAACACGACGCATTTAAAAAGGCATATGCTTAAGCACTCTGGTGAGAAACCATTTAAGTGTAACATATGTGATTATCGTAGTACTGCCATGTCGTATATAAAAAGGCATATGCTTAAGCACACTGGTGAGAAACCGTTTAAATGCAATGTATGTGGTTACTGTACTACTACAATGTCGGATTTAAAACGGCATATGTGTACGCACACTGGTGAGAAACGATTTAAATGCAATATATGTGATTACTGCTGTACTACCACGTCGGATTTAAAACGGCACATGTGTAAGCACACTGGTGATAAACCATTTAAATGTAATACATGTGGTTACTGTAGTAATAACAAGTCGCATTTAAAAAGGCATATGCGTAAGCACACTGGTGAGAAACCAATTTAAATGCAATACACTTTTAAGAGAATGGCAGTGTCTGATTTTGACGTCATTTTAACTCTGTTTGCCAGTTATTTATACGTAAAAGAAAAGTTTATAAAGGGGATTTTCAAATTGTGGAAAATACGATTTTAAAACTGCGGGAGTGCGATATAACAAAACATTTATTAGTGTGAAATCTGAATAACACTTACTTAAATATAACTAGCAGAGAATATTTATTTATTTAATATATTTTATATAATTGTTAGTCTGATTATTTTGGTTTATAACAATTATCTTATAAGTGTTAAATTTAACGTTGTTCAAAACGTAGAAGCGCTCAAAAATTGTATTCAAGTCGAGTGTATTTTACGACAGGTAAGTTAGTGAGGTTTTCGGTCGTAAGTCGTGCAGCATATGCTTAAAATCCAGATGTACTTAAACGCCATTCTGACGTTAACTTTAGTACTGGTAGGAAGTTAGGAATTTCTCTCGATGCAGAACACCTGAACTTCTAAGAAGCTTGCTCGATGTTAATTTTTGTGTTGCATTTTTAATGGAGATCTGATTAAGCTCCTTTGTTACTTTCGTGATTCTTAATTACTGACATTCTACAAATGGGGTTACTAATTGCTCCACTCATTTTAACGTCTGAATCATATCAATCGTGTTCATTCGGTTCGTAGTCCGCTCTATTAAAAGTTGCATTAAGGGGGTACTAAACGGAGCCATTTTGTATGCAAATTGAGGTACACTTTTCTCAAAAACTACTAAATCGATTTTTGTGAAATTTTGAACACGTTTTCTTTCCATAGTTGTAAAGCTGTACAGCAGGTAGAATTTAATTTAAAGAAATAGTAAATTTTTTATTGACTTAGAAAATTTGAAAATTTTATTGTCTTATTAAAAGTAAAGTAAAAAAGAAACCAGCTGGATTTTTAAAATTCTCTCTGCTGCGTTTGTTACTAGCGTCGCCATGAATAAGATACAAAAAAACACACTCAATTAGCTGTTATAGTTTTGAAGAAAAGTGTACCGAAATAGAAAAAACGCAACTGTTCAGGAGAAGCAAAAAACTAAAAAGTTTTGTTTTTTTATCTTTAGTAGTCGTTTTTGCTTTTCAAAGTTCTTGTTCCTGTTCGTATATTGTAGTGTTATTGTTTTACTTGTGTTTATTGCAGAGATTTTATTCCACTCGTTTCAAATATGCCGAGAACGGGTCCGGTTTTCAAGAAGAGAAAAAGGCGGTTTTCAGGTAAAAGGCCTGCAGAAATGACATCGAATGCAACTTGTTCAGTAAATGTGGAGTCACCACAACCTTGGTCGACAACAAAAACTCCTGTTTCTTCATGTTCTAAAATAAAACCTCAATTGCCCGAGTATTTGAAGTATGAAAGCACTGATGTTTTCGATATTGTTTGTATCAGAGCGTTGAGTGCGGCGGTGAATTCTTTTGCTTCTTTCAAAAAATGCAATGGGCAGATTAACCTAAACATTGTTGCTCGGATGGTCTAGCATTATCAATTAATAGAAACATACCTCGTTGCTGTATTTTTTATTTATTAGGCATTGAAGCAGGCAATTTTTGTGTAACGCATAGCTAGAAGAGTCTTTCCAAGTTTACACTTAAATTTAAGTAACTTCTAAACCTTGTAGAGACATCGGATTTTTAGTATTCTTTGCAGAATATAGTGTAGATTAAAAAACAAAAATAAAAAAAATTGATATTTTTTTTAATTATTTCATTAAGTACCCCCTTAAAAGTCTCGTTGGGGCACACCTCCAGGCTCTTTTTGCAAAGGGTTTTTTAGGGACATCGGAGTCCTGCTCGCTACGTAAGTGTCTTATATGTTTATGAGCAACATGCCTCACGTGTTTAATTTTCCACATCACGAATATAAGCAACTATATGTAGTACGTCTAGATCATATCGATATGAGCAGATTATTATTTAAACTATAAAATAATTTATTAAATAAAAACATAATTTGTTTGTTACATGTATAATTAAAAATGTGTATATTTATTTTCTACATTTTTTATTAATCAATAGTTTTTATATTTGTTTTTATTTTTGTGGAATTACAAATCATATCTTGTTTTGTTATTTTAAGTTGGTTGCATTTAATCATTAAAGGTTCTTGGCTTGTAATAGTAAAAATGAATAAGGCACCATTATTTCAAATATTCATTGTCTATTTTAACTTCACATTCTAAATTTTAATTGTTTTGTTATTGTCAAATACTAAATACGTAATTGGATATATAATTCTAAGTTACTTTAATTTAATAATGTATGAATTTGAAATGCACGATTTTTGTTAAACATATCAAAAATTAGTCTGCACACGTGTATCAATGACTCGTATGTAAATATTTAACTTAACACCTGAGAAAAAAAATAGATTGCTACCCTCCACCTCCCGCGAAATTACGAAATTATCCGACCTCATCCGATTACGAAATTACACAAAATTCAAATTTGAAAAATTGCTCGCGCACCCGAACACCCAAATTTACACGAAATTTAAATTTTCAAAAAGCGCGGGAAAATAAATACCCGTACTAATCTGAACCCAAACTTAATTTAATATTCAACTTTGAAAAAATGCGCGCGCACCCGATCTTACACAGTCGTAATTCAAATTTTTAAAAAATGCTTCACCGGACTACTTTTGTACATTGCGTAATTCTTTTTCGTTTTCTATCCATTTTTTAAATGCACAATGGTGATCTCGAGCACTTTCATGGACGACTTTATTTGCGCAGTATAAGTACGGGTGTTAAGAACTACTTCTCAAAAACGTTATTTATCTGTGCAACTTTCTTCACTACAATCACTATTATATTATTGATTATTTTTGTGAATCACACTCGGAATGCGTTAGTACGGTTGATTCTGCGTTATTCGATTCGGAATTTTTATCTGGTATTTTAGAATCGTGTTATTTTGAGTTTTACTATTATATAAAATATATACATTGTGTGAAGCAACATGATATCTCGGAAACTTGAAGAAACATACGGCTCCAGCTTTATGGCACATTCCAGCCGAAACGTGCGTCAGCGTTTAGACGAGCAGTATTGACATAGTGTTATTGGAAAAGGAAGTGTAATACTATCTTGGCCGACGCGCTCGCCTGATGTTTTCTTGAAACGTTGGTCTGTAAACGGATGGAGATATGACGTGGTTTTCACTAAAATTTTGCTAATTTTATGACTGTTACGAAAATAGTACCGTTCTATTTAACTTTTTTTATTCAAAAATGAGTAATCGCTGCAGTTAACGCCCTCTAGTATATTTATTTCAAACTAAACTACTCAACAAAATTTCTGTAGAAAGACAATAAAATGTTCTTTCAAACAAGATCAAAAGTGTTCAAATAGGTTGAATGGTTGAGAAGATATTAATAGATAAATATTGAAAAATGGATTGGCCTATTTATACAAATACCAAAAAATAGCATAAAGCAAAATGATAACTTTAGGTTTCTTTATAGTAGTTACAACCCCTAGCTGTGGATTTAGGAACGACCTCATGCGTGGTGTTATCGCTATTATATTAAACTAGTCGACGAATCAACGAATCCGTGATTCAAACCCTGGGGCAAACTTATAAAAATTTGTAACGATCGTCGCTCTAATTAAAAACTTAATATCAATAATTTATTATACGGTATTGTAAAAATACAATAATAATTACCATTCAAGAACCATAAAATTTATTTATTTATTTCAAAACTATAATTTAATTTTACTTTTCAAAATTGTTTTTAAATTGTATTTAGAAAATGTATTCAACACCAACGTGACATTTTCCCGACGAATTGTTAAGACATTTATTAAATGAATCCAATTCGTTTTGTTGTAAGCGGACGTTTCACGTTCTTGTGTAGTATTTATTAAACAATTTTGTGCTAAAATTCAAAACGTTTACTGTTTCTGAAAAAAAAACCAATTTATAGTGTTTAAAAAATTGTTCTGATAGGGAATCAAGTCCCTTGCCATTTAAATACAACATATGTGCAGTACTACGATGTAGCATTTAAAGTCATATAAGTAAGCAGACCGGTGAAAAATCATTTAAATGCTATATACATATTTATATACATACTGGTGAATTACTGCAGTACCACCATATCGAATTTAAAAAGGCATATGCGTAAACACATTGACGAGATACAGCGAGAAACTATTTAAATGCAACATATGTACTGGGGCCTTATTCTCGAGTTCATTCGACTGATGTCGCATGCGATATTCCGCCATTAACGCACGAATTGGTTGAAAATGGTATTCTTGAAATTGCGCATGAGATAATTGTCGCATGAAGCGCAACGAACGCAGTTTATCGTACGAAGCAGAAATTTCGTATGCGGTACATGCGCATTAACTTTCTTATGACAGATCATGAACTTTTAACATAACCTGGTTTTATTGCTTTCATTCTCTTTAGTTTTTCAACGGTTTTTCGTTAATTTTGTTTATTAGTTTTGTTTTTTGATTTTTAGAATTATGGCTAATTATGATGAAATTGCGTTTCTTGCTGCTATCGAAGTTTTAGAAGAAGCTGAGGTGCAAGCAGAGCAACCGCAGCGTCAATTTTACCACAATAGGGATGCTTTTGCTATGAGCGATATAAATTTTTTAAAAATGTTTAGATTTCCAAAACATGTAGTTGAGGAAATTGTAGACATGGTAGCACCGTATGTTACAGATGCAACCAGAACATCTGCAATAAGTGTTAAACAGAAAGTAAGTGTAATAAGTATACTCTTTTTTTGAAATTGTTTTTAATTTTAAATGGTTTTATGTAGGTTTTACTTGCATTACGATTGTTTGCCAGTGGTAGCTACCAGGTTGATATTGGTTCAAACATCCATACTGCTGTAAGTCAACCATCAGTATCGAGGTGCTTTAGGGAAGTAGTAAATGCATTAAATCAACCTGAAATATTTAATACATGGGTAAAATTTCCTCAAAATTTACATGATTTAAGCATAATTCGTAATGAGTGAGTAAAAATTGTATGTTTACTGGGAATTTTACATTTTTTATTTTTAGATTTTATCAGAAATTTGGTTTTCCAGGAGTGATAGGATGTATCGATGGTACACATGTTGCAATTGTTTCTCCACAAACTGGCAACCAAGATTTTGAAGAACATTTGTATGTGAATCGAAAAAACTACCATTCAATTAATGTTCAATTGGTAAGGTACATTGTTCTATAGAGTACTTTTAATTTTTAGTTCAATTAAAGGTGTGTGATAGCAACATGAGGATCATTAACGTAAATGCACGGTTTCCTGGTAGCACCCACGATTCCTTTATTTGGAGTAATTCAATTCTAAAGGAGTTTATGCAACGATTAAACACTGATCACAAGGCATACTATTTATTAGGTATAACTTTTAAACTTTATTACTAGAAACTGCATAATTTTAATTGGACTTTCAACAGGTGATTCAGGATATCCTCTTAGACCATGGCTATTAACACCATTAGAGCATGAGCCACTACCAGAATCACCTGAGGCTGCTTACAATCGCCACCATAAGAGGACACGTTGCTTAATTGAGAGGTGCATAGGTTTATTGAAAATGAGGTTTCGATGCCTTCTACGACACCGTGTTTTACATTATGCACCTGATGTTGCATCGCAGATTGTTAATGCATGTGTGGTACTGCACAATATTTGCATTTATCACAATGTTCCCGATCCAGAAGAAGAAGAAGGTGATGATCAAATAGATTTTGGATATATTGTAAATACGCCTCACGAGAATGAAGAAAATAATCAAGCAAGGAGAATTAATCCTCATCTCGTTGAGGCACGTCAATTGCAGCGAAGAATTATTAGAAATCACTTTGCACAGTTGTAAAGTTATTTATTTATGTAACAAGTTATCGACAGATATTTGTATTAATTTTAGTAATTTAATTTTTTCTTTTTTTACTTTTAGTATTTCTGAATCAAACTCTTCTTGATGTTTAATTTGAGCCTCTAATAATTGTAATTTTTTCTTGTAATAAGTTTCCTTTAGTTCTAATTTGATGTCGCCTTGTTTTTGTAGTGATTCTACAGCTGAAATACTGCTCTGTAGTTTTTTTATTTTTCCTGGAGTTCTTTTTAAGGCTGTAAAAATGTTTAATTAGTATTTAAGTAGAAAAATGTATATATATATATTAAGGTTATTACTTTTTTTAGGAGTATCTACTTCATTTTGTGCAGGTTGAAGATGAACTGCATTTTGTTCTACCAGTTCTACGTAATCGTGATCTGCAAAAAATCGTAAATATTGATTTCTTACAATTAGTGAACTTACCTTGAACAATTAAGTCATCATCATTAGTGTCGGGCGGCTCCAACTTTTGTGTACCTGATGTTGAAGGTTGATTAAGATCAGGGAAGGAATCCTACATATTAAAAGTACATTGTTTTATGTGTAATTAATAGGTAAATGCTTACAAATATCACAATCGATTCTGCAACATTTGTATGGCCTGTGACAGATATTGGATTAATTAAATCCATTATTTTTTCATCCACTTCAACATTTATCGGACGACCACCACCAGTTCCATTTTGATATTTGGTAATTTGTGATTTTTGTTTTTTTGCTTTAGTGCGGTAATCATGCCACGCCTATAAAAACATGAGTAAACAATGATTTTAATTTTCAGTGATTACATCTATAATGTAAAATAAATATTAAATAAAATTATTTACCTTTCGCCATTGCATCCAGTCTTTTTTTGCACCAGGAATGCTATTTAAAACAGTCGCTATTTCTTGCCACTCAATTTGTGCATTTTTTTTACTAAATGTTGCTGAAAATTTTCCGCTAATTAAATTGGGTTTATTTTTTAATATTTCTACTAATGCATTTTTTTGTGCAGTTGTTGCGTAGCCTACGCGTTTATCCATTTTAAACTGAACTAAAAATGAAAAATACCAGTGCGGACCGCAATAAGGGTATTTATAACCCCAATTTGAATTTCAAATGGAAAAAGTAATAAAACATTTGCAGTGCATATTGGCAACAATATTTATTAAAGAAAACATTTTAAGTCACGTTTTGAAATATAATATAATAAAAATTTTAGAAACTAGTAAATAAAAGATATATTCTGTTGTAGACATTACATTTGTTCACACCGAAATTTCTTTTGAAAAGACAGATTTTACCGCCTTAAACATATAACTGTCACGTGATTTTTTAAGCTCTCATCATTGGTTATTTCACCAAATAAGTAACGAGGTACGGTGTTTCATGCGAAATGCCTACAAAACTTATCGCGCCATGTCAAGAATACGACTTCGCATGAAACCAGTATCGCATGCGATATTTACCATGCGCCATTTTTCACGTACGAAGTTTATCGCATGAACTCGAGAATAAGGCCCCTGATTACTGCAGTACTACTGTATTACCTCGTCAGATTTAAAACGGCATATTATGGATAAAAAATTTAATGCCCGGTTTCTGGAACGTGACTTATCTGTTCATAAACGTTATGAGACCGATAAACTCATCATAACTGCATTTCGGCGTTTCTTAAAACTTTATCTATACATAAACTTCACATAAACGGCTAATAAGTTATCTGGCGAATAATCGAAACATAGTTTATGTGACGCCTGCGTACATTTGCATTGTTACGTATAACTTGTCTCTAGCATCTTTGCTCTTTGTTTAGCATACCAACATAACCTATACCATCATCGTTTTAAGCTAATCTAAGGTTTTAAGACTTCGTTTATTTACAAATAGTTTGTTTTACTTTTATTTGTGTAAAGCGTATTTGGTAGAATGGGTATATCTTTTCCTCGGAGAGTTGCTAATTGTTTAGCACAGCTATCGTCTGTTTGAGCAAAAGCATTATATTCTTTTTTAATTTGATTCCATACAATAGTTTTATGCGACACGCTCACTGCGCTCGTTTTCTTATTTTCAATTAAATTTAAATTTTTTGTTTGTTTGTGTGTTTGTTTTAACAAGATATTTTTATCCGTGTCGGAAAAGTTTTGCGATCGCGAATTATTAAGACCCGAACACTTCATGGAAAAAAATAAAACGAATGGTAGAAATACGTCTAGGCAAAAGCATACGCAGAAATTGAAAATGAATTCTTTGTAAGTTAAAATGACATTTTGCATTACACTTACTGCAATACAATAAATGAGTGATAATCCTTTGAATAAAAAGAGATGGAATAACCAAAATGCGGTTTTTTGGGTACTCAGATACAGATTAATAAATTCAGGTAAACTTATATTTGAATTAGGCACCGCAGGACTTATTTCTAGTAAATACTATGAGTATAGCCACAACTGTTATCCATCTAGCGAGTAAAAGTAGAACTGAGTTATTAGCAGATTACAATCCACGCATAAGCTATGAGTAGATAAGTTTTGAGAAACGCTACTTGCAACTTATCAGACCAATAGCGTTATCTACAGATAGTTATGTCGAGTTTATGAAGTCTTTTCAGAAACCGACCATTGGTCTGTTAATTGTTTTGCGTTCTCAAGTGGTTAATGTATTTTAAGTTATTTATTGTGACGCGAAAATTTTGGTGTGACCAAATGTTTTAAATTTATTAGTAACGTATCCAAATCATTTAGTGCTTAGAATAAAATAAAGCCGGACCTGAACACGTATGCGGTCGAATTGGCAACTGTGGTGAATGTTCTATTTGAACTACTCGCTGGTCGCCATTTATTTAGAAATAAAAATAAGTAATCGACACGAGTAAAATAATAAAAAACGCAATTAAATTGATAACGTAGTTGATGCACAAAAATATGGGTGAAAATATAGCAAACGCTTGTCGAATTTGTTTACAAGAAATAGTGGAAAACAAGCAGTATTACTTTCTCAAGGACAGCAATGACTTAAACCTGCAATTTAAGTTGCTGGACGTTCTACCAAAAATTGTAAGTAGGGTCAGTTGGATTCCATCCAGTAGTGTAATATTTTCTTACAGGATTTAAACATCACTCCAAACCCGATTACTTGTTACCAATGTATGATCACAATTGAGGAAATACATGAATTCAAGCAACTGTGCATTCACACCGAAACAACAGTACAAAAATTACGACATATATCGCTTACCGATAGTTTAAACTATATTAAAAAAGAAACTGTCAAAAACGAGTTGGCTGACGATTACATTAAAGTTGAATTTTCAGAATTACAAAACGGCAATGATTGTTTGGTAATCAATATGGACATGCCTGTACGTATTGAAGGATCTTCAAAAACGGAACTGTATTATTGTTACCATTGTGACTTCAACACTTACAAGAAGACAATTTTAATTGGACACTTAAAAGTACATATGCATAAGCACCACATTGAGAAGCTTCACAATTACAATAACTGCAATACAACTTACCACAAAACTGAAATTTCATTAAATTGCAATATATGTGATTACTGCTGTACTTCCATATGGAATTTAAGAAGGCATATGCGTAAGCACACTGGTAAAAAACCATTTAAATGCTCTATATGTGATTACTGTAGTAACACAAAGTGTGATTTAAATGCACATAAACTTACGCACACAGGTGAAAAACCATTTAAATGTAATATATGTGATTACTGTAGCACCAAGAAGTCGACTTTAAATATACATAAGCTTCGGCACACAGGTGAAAAACCATATAAATGCACAATATGTGATTACTGCTGTACTACCATGGGGAATTTAAAAACGCATATGTGTAAGCACATGAGTGAAAAACCATTTAAATGCAAAAAATGTGATTATTGTAGTAACACTATACAGTCTTTAAAAACACATATGCATAGGCATTCGGGCGACACACGATTTAAATGCAGTTTATGTGATTACTGCAGTATTCAGAAGTCGAATTTAAATCAACATATGCGTAAGCACACTGGTGAGAAACCATTTAAATGCAATATATGTGATTACTGCACTACTACCACGTCGGATTTAAAACGGCATATGTGTAAGCACACTGGTGAGAAACCATTTAAATGTAATATATGTGATTACTGTAGTAAGACCAAGTCACATTTAAAAATGCATATGCGTAAGCACACTGGTGAAAAACCATTTAAATGCAATATATGTGATTACTGCGGTATTCATAAGTCGAGTTTAAATCAACATATGCGTAAGCACACTGGTGAGAAACCATTTAAATGCAATATATGTGATTACTGCAGTACTACCACATCGGATTTAAAACGGCATATGTGCAAGCACACTGGTGAGAAACCATTTAAATGTAATATATGTGATTACTGTAGTAATACCAAGTCACATTTAAAAATTCATATGCGTAGGCACTCAGGTGAAAAACCATTTAATTGCAATATATGTGATTACTGCAGTAATCAGAAGTCGAATTTAAATAAACATATGCGTAAGCACACTGGTGAGAAACCATTTAAATGCAATATATGTGATTACTGTAGTAATACCAAGTCACATTTAAAAATGCATATGTGCAAGCACACTGGTGAGAAACCATTTAAATGTAATATATGTGATTACTGTAGTAATGCCAAGTCACATTTAAAAATGCATATGTGTAAGCACACTGGTGAAAAACCATTTAAATGCTATATATGTGATTACTGTAGTACTAATACGTCGCATTTGAAAAGGCATATGCGTAAGCACACTGGTCTGTAGTTATAACATAACAATTCCGTTTAATTGTTTCTTGTAACGTTTATAAAATGTTCCTAAAATGTTTCCAAAACTTTCTATGACCGCCTCTTATATTTTCAAAGGAACGTAGATGGTTTACAATAAAGTAAAGTCTGTCCAGAAACGAAGCGAAGTAACAAATCAACATGTTTAACAGATTCCAAGGGCGTACCGATGTATTGATACTTTTTCGAAAAGGGGGTTAAAAATGTAGAACATGTGTAACCTTTCATAATTAATTAATTATTTCACTGTGATAAACTGAAATTTTACACATGGATTTGTCTAAACATTTTGGTTTATTATAGTCACTAGTTTTTGAGGTATTCTAAAAAAATTGAAAATTTTTTTTAAGTTTACCACCCTGTAACTTTTTAACGAAGCTTTCCTGATAAAAACTTTATATGAAAAACCCAATTTAAAATTTTTATCAAATAACACGTGGGTTTATTTTTGGTCACCACTAGTGAATCACCGTGTTTATCACAAATTGCTAATATTATTATCGACCACATTTTTAGGAATTTTAACTAATTAATTACTACTAATTGAACTAGAAAGTATGTACTGTATTTGGAATGACACTTTAATAGATTTTAATGTTCTTAAAATAATGATATGATTAGTAGAGAAATATGGTATATAATTATAACGATAGCCTAACTAATGATTATTGTCATATCATATCGGTATATGATAAGGTGTACTTACGCTGCAGTATTGAGTTTCATTGGATTGGCATCGAGTCCTGAATTTATTCCAAGAAAACGGGTGAAGAGGTTGCGCTTTCTGCCAACGAAAAAACTATTGTCCTCAATGTGTACAATTATTTGAAATGCCATAATCCGTTGAAAACAGTGTTCACATATCACTGGCATTGGAAAAACAACAATATTCAGACTTTTGCGTGAAGACAAAGTTTCTGTGCGTGAGCCTAGTTTATCTCATGGTAAAAAAAAACTGAAATGTCCGAATATATGAAAACTACAATTAGAAGAATAGTGCATTCGTTTTATTTTAAAAAAGAAATGCCCACATTAAAAAAAATTTCAGTCAGTTGTGAAAGAGGAAGAGGGTATACCCAATTTAAGTAGAACAATGTTGTGGCAAGTTTTGCACGAATTGAATTTTTCATGGGAAAAAATGAATAGGAAATCAGCTCTCATTGATAAGGAAGAAATTGTATGTTGGAGAAGAAATTATCTACGAAATATCTCTAAATTACGATCTGAAGGCAAGAAAATTTATTATTTAGACGAAACGTGGGTAAATGAAGGTTATACTGTGGGAAAAATGTGGCAAGACAAAAATGTAACCAGTGGACGACAGGCTTTTTTAGAAGGATTATCTACAGGTTTAAGACCTCCTTCAGGACAAGGGCGACGCTTAATTATTACGCATATAGGAAGTGACGAAGGCTTTGTAGAGGGAGGTTTACTGCTATTTGAATCGAAAAATACCGGTGATTACCACGAGGACATGAATGGGGATGTTTTTGAGGAATATTTTGAACAAATGTTAGATTTAATACCAAAGGGTTCCGTAATTGTTATGGACAATGCCAGCTACCATTCCAGACAAATCGAACGTTTACCTACAACTTCCTGGAAAAAACACGTTATAATGGAATGGCTTTCCTCAAAAAATATTGCTTTTGAAAAGGATATGGTAAAAACGAAACTACTAAGTCTAGTACAAGGTGTTAGGACAAAGTTTAAAAGATATGCAGTTGATGAAATGGCAGCAAAACGTGATATTTTTGTTCTACGCTTATCGCCATATCATTGTGAATTAAACCCTATAGAATTAATATGGGGGCAGGTGAAGGGTGCAGTAGCGAGAAATAATACCACGTTTAAATTAAGTGACGTTCGACAACTTTTAATGACTTCTTTAAGTGATGTAACTGCGGAAAAATGGAAAAAGTGTATAGAACACGTAATGAAAGGGGAAGAAAAAATGTGTGACAATTTGATAGAAGTTACTATAGAGCCTATTGTAATTTCAATAGGGTCAAATGATACTTCTTCCGAAGAAACAGATGAATTTTCAGAATAACTGTATTTTAAAATTATATATTTATTATTTCTCCTATAAATTTAGTTTGTTCTTGCTATATTTTATTATACCTTAAATTTTCAAAAGCTATAAAATGGTTTCTAATAAACGATGTGTTTTATAATTACAATGATATGTTTAAAATTACTTTCAATAAAACGCAATCGTAATTTTTTTTGTCAGCAAAACCCATCTACACGCCTATGATCTTTAGTTTAGACCTCAAGAAAAGGTACGTCCCATTGTTAACGGATTAGGAGCTATTCATAACTAGTTTTAAAATCTTTTACGTATTTCATACAAAATCGTGTACCGCTTATATGTAAAATAAATGAACTACTTTAATTTATTACTTCGCTTCGTTTCTGGACAGACTAGTATAAAATACGCAACATAACTACGTAGTTTTAGCGAAACATGATTTGTAGATTTTACGCATATTGTTTCATAATAATAATGTAGCGTTTTGCAACCAACTATGAAGCAGTTGCGGAACTGTAGAGAAACGTGTCTTGTATATTCTAAGTTACTGTAATAAATCGTTAAGTCTAATACGTAGAGGTTAAATATTTTAATTGTTCTTTTAATGTATCATTAACGTATTTGATGCACAAACTATTTTGTGGAAAGAATTATTTTAGATTCTGTTATTTATAGCTTTGATAAATGATTTTCTAAGTTTTGTGGAATTGCATAACTTTTTTATTATGATAAATGTGCCCACGCTAGATCATCGAGCTGAAGCTAGGAAGAAGGTTTTTGCTTGGACCACACGCATAACAAGTTTGATAAACTGCGACAAAACCAGTGTTATCTTATTTAACACCAGTCACTTTTTTGATAATTATTTAAAATCTCTCACTTGGACATTCGTTTTGAGTTTGTCGTTAAGCTTCTTGTAATTCAATTATATAATTTGTAACGACTTAAAATACATTTTAGTACATTTGTGACTGTCGAATATGCAACTTTTCACTTGTAGTCGCGTGAGGCTAGATATCGCAATGGTTAGTAAGGTTTTTGGCCGTAAGTCGCGCAGCATATGCTTGAAATCCGGATGTGCTTAAACGACATTGTTACGTTAGCTCAAGTGCTAGTAGGAGGTTGAAATAACTCTCGGAAAATTTTTCTTGATCTAGAACAGCTTATTAAGCGATTTCTACTGTATTATAATTTTTTGTAAGGAGATTCGGAAGTACGTTGCGTACGTTCCATCATCATAATGGTTAATTAAAGCAAATTTTGCACGTCTGACGTTATTCGGTCCGGTGTCATTACTGTAAGAAACATGTCATAGCGCTAACATGGTTAAACAACTTAAATTTAGCGATAGCATTTGAATTAATTTTCTTTTCCAACATATTTTGTTTTCTCAACGCACAATTGGAATTGCGAGTTTGTGCATCATTTTCTTGGTCCAAACTTTTTTCTTTTTGGGTTTTTCTACTCGCAAGAAAAAGTGGCACAGGGTACCGACCCGCCAGACAACGGCGTACCTACGTCCATCTCCATATCTTAAGCTAGCCAAACAGGCGAGTCGACCATCTGCTTCATTCGTGTTTTTTTCTTTACAAATTTGGCGTTACAAGTTTCCGGGTCTGGAACCAGTACGTGGAGAGACTGGCTCTAAGGCTCAGTTGCCTGTTATTCGCTTTTAGTAGGATGAGGAGGATTTAGTGTCTCCCGACTTTGCTCACTCTTCATAATTTCATATTTATCTCTAGACTGAGATAGGGTATAGTTTTTTGCGATTCCTTGCCTGTTCTATTAATCCGATCTTATCCGACTCACGATCTCTCACCGAAGGCGTCACCGATCTTACCTAAAATTTAAATTCAAAGCACCCGAGCTTACATGAAATTCGAATATTATAAAAGGCGCGGGACATTTTGAGCTAGAACGGTTGTCTTACTCGAAGTTATTTGTATATTGATTTCAGTTTTTATTTCAATCAAATTTATAGCGTGAGTCTTATAAACCTTTTAAATTTTGTTATCTTAAGTTGGTGGTAGTCTATTTAATAGCGAATAAATAGTTAAAGGTTTCCGACCTGTAATAGTAAAATGAGTAAGGCGCCATTATTTCAAATATTCATTGATCGTTTTAACTTTACATTCTAAATTTTAATTGTTTTGTTATTTTCAAATACGTAATGGGATATATAATTCTAAGTTACTTTAATTTAACGATGTATTAATTTGAAATGCATGATTCTTATTAATCCAATAAAGAAATAATCTGCAGTCTAACGCCTGAGAAAAAAGTATGCATTTAGCAAATTGGTTCTTACCATTTGTTATTAATATTTAGCACTATGTAAGTATGTCGATTAGTATTAGTTATATTCTATTTACTTTACTTGAATTGATTGCACCAATTTTTTTTTTATAAGTGTTATAGTAAATAAGTAAAAGACACTTTACACGATGCAATAACGTGCTATGCTATGCAAGAAAAGTTGCAAATGCAATAAAATATTTTACATTATTTTAAACGAAGTAAAAAAGGCGCAATATTAGAATTTGTAACCACTACAAAAAATTGTTTTTTTATCGTTACCAAAACAAAACGGTTTTTTTTAATTTATGCATATTGAATATCATCAGAATCTTACTAAAATTTTACGCTCAATGCAATGCAGTTAGTTTTAAATCGACACTGCAAAAAATTGCATACACACAAGCGTACATAAAAATCTCGTGGAAAAGTTGCACCGAATAGCATCGTGTAAAAAGTAGCTTTAAGAAATATTTTGAACAATTATTTGGTAATAACATGCCAATTGCCAATTTAATCTTAATACGAAAAAATTATGTTAAAGTTTGTGCATTAGTAGATCACTCACACGTATACGTTCTTGGCAACACTGGTGAATGTGCTATTTGAACTACTCGGCGGTCGCCATATATTTTTTCAAGGTAAGGAAACAAAAATTTGTCTACAATCGACGCGAGTAAAATTTTGCTTTAAAAATGCTGTTTAATTAAAAAACAAGAATCTTTAATAATTATTTTAATGATACTTCAACAGATAATTAACATTTGTGGGTTTTGGGTGAATCCAGTCGAATTGATAACTTATACACAAAAATATGGGTGAAAATATAGCCAATACTTGTCGAATTTGCTTACAAGCTATAGCACAAACCAAGCAGTATTACTTTCTCAAAGACAGCAATGACTTCAAGTTACAATCTAAATTGCTGGATGTTCTTCCAAATATTGTAAGTAGACGCAACTGGATTCTCTCAAGTAGTGTAAAACTTTCTTACAGGACTTAAACATCACACCAAATCCGATTACTTGTTACCAATGTATGATCACAATTGAGGAAATACATGAATTCAAGCAACTGTGCATTCAAACCGAGAAAACAGTACAAAAATTACGACAAATACCTCTTTCCGATAGTTTAAACTATATTAAAAAAGGAACTGTCAAAAACGAGCCCGCTGATGATTACGTTAAAGGTGCATTTTCAGATTTACAAAACAGCAATGATTGTTTGGTAATCAATATGGACATGCGTGTGTGTATTGACAGATCTTCAAAAACAGAACTGTATTACTGCTACCACTGTGACTTCAACACTTACAAGAAGAGAATTTTAATTGGACACCTAAAAGTACATGTGCGTAAGCACCCAATTGAGAAGCTTTACAACTACAATAACTGCAATTATACAACTTATCACAAAACTGAAAAATCATTAAATTGCAATATATGTGATTACTGCTGTACCTCCATATGGAATTTAAAAAGGCATATGCGTAAACACATGGTTAAAAAACTATTTAAATGCTCTATATGTGATTACTGTAGTACCACAAAGTGGAATTTAAGCACACATAAGCTTACGCACACAGGTGAAAAACCATTTAAATGTAATATATGTGATTATTGTAGCACCATGAAGTCGAGTTTAAATACGCATAAGCTTCGGCACACAGGTGAAAAACCATATAAATGCACTATATGTGATTACTGCTGTACTACCATGGGGAATTTAAAGACACATATGTGTAAGCACATGGGTGAAAAACCATTTAAATGCAATATATGTGATTATTGTAGTAGCACCATGCAGTCTTTAAAAACACATATGCGTAAGCACTCGGGCGAAACACCATTTAAGTGCAGTTTATGTGATTACTGCAGTATTCAAAAATCGAATTTAAATCAACATATGCGTAAGCACACTGGTGAGAAACCATTTAAATGTAATATATGTGATTACTGCAGTACCACCAACTTCTGTTTAAAAAAGCATATGCGTACGCACTCAGGTGAAACACCCTTTAAATGTAGTTTATGCGATTACTGCAGTATTCAGAAGTCGAATGTGGATCAACACATGCGTAAGCACACTGGTGAGAAACCATATAAATGTAATATATGTGATTACCGCAGTACCACCAACTTCTGTTTAAAAAAGCATATGCGTACGCACTCAGGCGAAACACCATATAAATGCAGTTTATGCGATTACCGCAGTAGTCAGAAGTCAAATTTGGATCAACACATGCGTAGGCACACTGGTGAGAAACCATTTAAATGCAATATATGTGATTACTGTGGTACTACTATGTCGCATTTAAAAAGGCATATGTATAAGCACACTAATGAAAAACGTTAAATGCAAAATGTGTGAGTACAGTAGTACCAAACGGTGTAATTAGAAACTCATATTGGTAAGTACTCTGTCGGAAAAATGCAGTTTATAATATTACTGCAGTATCACCAAGCCGAATTTAGTTAATTAATGCAATAAGTGAAATTGCTTTTGTCGTTGATATTATTTGTATATTTAACTTTTTTTTTATGTCAAATTTCAAAGTTATAAATTAAACTTCACTAGTCATATATTTTTTGTCTTGAATAGAAAGGAAATGCATTAAACGAAAAAAAAATTTGTAATGTTTGATAGAAATAAGTATGCACTTATATGAATGTACGGTAGAAGTAGAAGGTCAAGGAAGAATGCGATTGTCAGAAAATTATTCAAGCTTACGACTTGTTGCAGAGTTTTTGAGTATGATTAAATGCTTAAATATTGTGTTACAATCTGATTTTATTGTAAAGCTTTTATCAAATTGAGAAGTGTGATAGGCATATAGACAGTTTCAAAAGACAGCAGTGTTGTGTTTGTACCTGAAAGTTAGAAATTGATTCATGTGCGGAAATCAGAAGAAAAGTACAGTATTTTTACGCATTTTTCGAAAATTCCGTACGAAAAATATACAGTTTCACTTACAACATATCCTACATGTTCCACTCATCAATCGGTACTGAATTTGAATGCACCGCGAACCACTTCGCACATTAAAACTAAATATGAAAATCTCGTAGTGGGAATCGTAAAATCATGTTTCAAAATTGACGATAGGATGTTGCCGTGTGCGCCTCTATGTCTACTAGTGTGTAAGAAATCGGGAGAACTAAGATTAATGATTATCGGGCCTTAAAAATGCAAACTACAAAATTTAATTTTCTTATACCTACTATAGAACAATTTGAAGGACTTATTGGGTGTAGACTATTTTCAGTCTTAGGCTTAGTAAGTGCTTACTTGCAAGTACCGTTGGCGAAGGATACTCGACACAAAACCGATTTTATCAGAAACGATACAACGGGTGAACTTAATCTAATGTTTGGATTGTGCAATGCTCTATTTGAGCTTTAGTCGGTTAATGACAATCAAATTGGGTCCTTTAGGTAAGGATATTGCTAAATGGTACCAAGTTGATGTGCTTGTGACTTTCATTGATTGGGTTTGAATATAACAAAAACCTAGTATACGTGTTTTTTGTTTTTAAAAGTATAGTTATAAAAATTGTTACTTTTTTTATAGTTATGCGTTAAAAAACATTATTTATTTGCACAAATACAATATAAATAACTTCCAGGTTCATTCGAATCAACACCATCTGAATATTGTAACAAGTTTTCTTTAAAACGAATATAAAAACTTTCAGTTTTTAAATAGTAATAAACATTCGAATCAAACGTAAAAATATCTCACTTTATTTAATACAGTTTATTCAAGAAATGCAACAAACAGCAGCAACCAACATTACAGTAGGCAATAAAGTTTGCCTGTATTTGTGTTTTTTATCGATAATTTTTACATAGTATTCTCCAACGGTTGTGGGTAAAAATTTTAGCTCAGATGCAAACAACAAAAACGTTATTCAGCTTTACTTAATTGGAGTTTCTCCTCTAGAAATAGTTAGTTTATGACATATAGAAACGGCTATTGTAAAACCAACTCATAGTGCTAAAAAGCAGTGGCGGCTTGTGGTCAATGCTGCAAGAGGGTCACACAGCACAAGTGCATCTACCTATTAGATATACAACAAACATTTACGCTGGATATCCAGAATTTACATAAAATATCAGAAGATATCTAATTTATATCCAGTGAATATACAGATGTTCTTCTAATATTTACTGTTTTGGATATTTACCTGAGGATATACACTAGACCTTTATGTGACTGCGTCATATATCCATATCTATCTACAGTACCTATAGTGGATATGCTAAAAATATTTTATTGATACTCACTTAAAAAGGAAATAGTTTTTAAATGTTTTTTCCAACGTTTTACAAAATATATGTTTACATATTTAGAAACATTGCAAAAACGTCTTAATGGTCAATTACGTTACAAAGTCAACATTAGAAAAACATTCTAAAAATGTTTAAAAAATACTACTTATATATATTTCATCATTTACGAAACGGTAGAATGATTGTAACGTATTCTATTATTCAATTTTAATATTTTCGGTATAAATTTAATTTTCAAACAACATTGAGAAAGGATTATTTTATTGCATTGGCAATACTTTGACAAATTGAAATGTAACCTAAAATTATACATTTACACCTTTATAAGTAAATAACTTTGTATTAATAAGACGTCTTTATTTTATCTTGGCAACAATATTTTAATTTCAATCGTTAAGTTATAATAATTTTAATTTCTTTTTTATTAACGCCAACTTACGATGTAGAGATACCAACTGTACCAACTTTGAAAAAAGTATCAGAATTAAAAATTTTTCTAGGCAATCGAAACAAATAGTTTTGCTTTAAAAATGCTGCATTCTCTAAAAATTACTTCTAATTCAACAGTTATTTATCACTTGCGGGTTTAGGTGAATGCAGCTAAATTGATAACGTAGTTTGATACGCAAAAAAATGGGTGAAAATATAGCAAACAGTTGTCGAATTTGTTTACAAGAAATAGTGGAAACCAAACAGTATTATATGCTCAATGACTTCAAGCTACAATCTAACTTACTGGACGTTCTACCAAAAATTGTAAGTAGTCCAACTGCATTAAATCGAGTAGTGTAAAACTTTCTTATAGAACTTAAACCTCACCCCGAACCCTATAGCTTGTAACCAATGTATGATCACAATTGAGGAAATACATGACTTCAAGCAACTGTGCATTCAAACTGAAACAACTGTAAAAGAATCACGACAAATACTTTATAACAATGACTTAACCTATGTTAAAAAAGGAACTATCAAAAATGAGTTTGATGATAACATTCAATTCGAACGTTCAGATTTGGAAGTCATCAGAGATGACTACTTGGAATTCAATACGAATGTATCTTCATGCTTTGAGGAACCTTCAAAAATAGAACTGTATTATTGCTACAATTGTGACTTCAAAACTAACAAGAAAGTGATTTTAATCAGACATATACATAAGCACCTTATTGAGAATAAAACTTTGTCAACAAAGTACAAAAGAAAACGCCCTGGTAAAAAATCATTTAAATGCAGCATATGTAATTACTGCACTATTTACGTGTCGCATTTAAAAATACATATTATGCGTAGGCACACTGGTGAAAAACCAATTAAATGCAGTATATGTGATTACTCTTGTATCATCAAGCGGGATTTAAAAATTCATATGTCTACGCACACTGGTGAAAAACCATTGAAATGCAATATATGTGACTACTGCACTATTGAGATGTCTTATTTAAAAAGGCATATGTGTAAGCACACTGTTGAGAAACCATTTAAATGCAATATATGTGATTACTGCTGTACCACTAACTCTGATTTAAAAAAGCATATCCGTAGGCACACTGGCGAAAAACCATTTAAGTGCCATATATGTGATTATTGTAGTACCACTATCTGGAATTTAAAAACACATATGCATACGCACTCTAGTGAAAAACCATTTAAATGCAATATATGTGATTACTGCTGTGCCACTAAGTCTGTTTTAAAAAAACATATCCGTAGGCACACTGCCGAAAAAACATTTAAATGCAATATATGTGATTACTGTAGCAGCTATGTCTATCATTTAAATAGGCATATGCATAAGCACACTGGTGAAAAAAGATTTAAATGCAGTATATGTGATTACTGCTGTACCACCAAGTCTGATTTAGAAAAACACATCCGTAGGCACACTGCAGAAAAAACGTTCAAATGCAATATATGTGATTACTGCAGTACCACTATCTGGGATGTAAAAAGACATATGCGTACGCACACTGGGGAAAAACCATTTAAATGCAATATATGTAATTACTGTTGCAGCCAAGTAGGTACTTTAAAAACGCATATGCGTCAGCATACTGGTGAAAAACCATTTAAATGCAATATCTGTAATTACTCCAGTACAACCGCATCGCATTTAAAAACTCATATGCGTAAGCATACCGGAGAAAAACCTTTTAAATGCAATATATGTGATTACTCCACTACTAACACATCAAATTTAAAACTTCATATGCGTAAGCACACTGGTGAAAATCAATTTAAGTGCATTATATGTGATTACTGCTGTACCACCAAGTCTGTTTTTGAAACTCATATCCGTAGACACACTGGTGAAAAACCATTTAAATGCAGTATATGTGATTATTGCAGTACTACCAAGCGAGAATTAAAATTGCATATGCGTCAACACACTGCAGTATCACAAAGTCGGATATAATTGGTGGCAGTAACTAAAATTGATATAATTTGTGTAGTTGTAGTTGTTTAGTGTATAGAATTAATTTTGTGTTTTATACAAATCACAGTGCATTGTAGATCGTGAATCGTAATTTCTTATCTAAGGTGACTGTCGCTGATTCTTCTCTCGCATTAATTTACTCCAAATCTTCATAAAAATTTTCGCTGCGAATTCGATTTTGATTTGCCTGTTCAAAACGGGCATTATGTGAAATTCATTTTAGATTACATTTTACATTTATAACATTTAAAGGATGTTATATAAATATGCTATAAGAATAGTATTTTTATAACATTAATTCATTAAATTTTTTGGTACAGTATCAAAAAATTGCAAATCGTTGCAAATTTGTCAAATTTCACGATATGGCGCGTGTAGTACTTCGTTTCGTAGTGAATGTTTTATTTGTTATTTAATTTTTTATGACTCAGTGGAGCGAGCCTGATGAAGTGTTCATCGCGAACACGAAACGTAATTAACTGAATTAATTGCTTCTTTTTCTATCTCCTATAAGAAGTGTTAGCATTTATTTACAAGTAATAGTTGGTATTAGTTTTTGAAGAAAATATTTCAACAAGATGCGCATGAGCAAGAGGAGTAGGGAGATAGAATTGGTGAAACTAGGCGCGGTATATTATAATTTTTAGAGTTTTGTGTGTGTGAAAATTTATTAAAACAGTTAAAATTAATCGAGGCGACTTTCATTAACCCAGAAATCGATAACATTTCAGAAGAAGATATCCCAGCTAGCACATTACGTCTTATTGACGTCAAAATCACGTAAGAGACGTCATTAATACGTGTTAATGTCGTCATATGACGTCAGTATGCTGCCTGGGATATTACACTCAACGTTCGGCGATAAGGTGATCTTTTAATAATGGAGAAAAACATGGCGGAAAACAATGGTGGTGCTGTATATTTTCTATGGTGGTGCTGACAGGTTTGAATCATTCCAAAGGAGCTTACAAGTAGAGGGCGCAACTATGACGTGACGGAGAATGATCGTTTAACTAATGTTATAATGCAAATAATGGAGGAAAACAGAAGAAGAGACGAAATGTTTGCTAATCTTGTAACACTCTTCCGGGGTAGCTTGCGGTAGATACGTTGAGATAAATAAACACAATAATATAAACTTAAATATATTGTAATAATTACAAAAAACTCTTTAAATAAATGATTTCCTGGCGTGTTGTTCTTCGCCTTTGAGCGACGGCCCCAATGTGACTCCTCTGGTAGTTTATTTCGCACTGCAAGGTTAAAGGTTGATTAGTTTAAACTGCGCTTGTACGAAAATGGCGGCGTGAATTTCCAGCTGCGAACTTTGCTGCAAGTAATTTAATTAAAATACGGTGTTCTGTAATTAATCGAGGTGTTATTAGGATTTACACAGGTGAGTTGATGTATTATACAATCGGTAAAATAACGGTTAAACGGATTTTTCAGGTAAAGTCGGACAGGCGCGGTATCTACAGGTGTGGAAAATTACCGGTATGAGTGCCAATAGGAAATTAACGGGAATGTTACTAGCACAAATATTAAGGGTGTACAATGATCGTTTATGCGATATAAACAGGACCTTAAATGGGAATTACTAGGAGATTGCGGCTTGTGCGAAGGTTACTACAGGGTACGTACGAATTGTGAAATGACAATGAACGAATGGGTTTTTTAGAGATGACAAGGTACAGGGATGGCAACTGACTTTAAAGGAAGATGTAGGGATCGAGAATGTTGTATAAAGTATATTCACAGGGTTTACTGGGAGGTTTCGGTGTAATGATTACTCAGGTAACTATCGGCGGTTAGCCAGTGTCCACCAACAAGTAATTATGTTCTCGGAGGCTTTTAGAGGTCAAACGACCCAATACGGAGATTGCGTTGGCTAGTGTAACTATCGGCAGTTAGCCACTGTCCACACTGGCCCCAGCAAGAAATTGCAAATCAGAGAAATTATTTACAACAGGGATGTATATGAAATAACGAAATTAAAAAGGATCATTCAGGTAAAATAAAATAAAATCGATCAATACTGGTATAAAAGGGTGGTTACTTACAAATACAGGTACTGGCGATGAATACACTCGGTACAGGTGACAGGACGAGGTACATGCAAAAGGTACGGAATGAATGAACGGTGATGATGATACAAAATGTAACGAATATGATTGCGGTACAAAATGAATGAAATATTCGGATGCAACTGGTAAATCGTGAATCAGGAGAATTGTCAGGTACGGTGCAGGTTGTTAATATTTTTGGACGGTTCAGGACGGTTATATTTCCAGGTAAACACAAGGAGAACTGGTAAAATAGATAGATATTCCCGGTGATGCATGCTATTTTATACGGTTGGTGGTCACGCTTCGGTGGACATTTAGAGGAGGGATTCTTCGTCTGCGCGATCATGTACTCTTGTAGACGCGACGAGGTCGAAGTCCACGCGTATTTGACGGGATTTTTACACAATTCTAATACAAATACGGACATTACAATCGGTTTCGTTACAATCTCATTTCACAAATTACAACTTCACAAAATCAGAACAGAAGTGAAGCAACCACGGAAATGAATCACAAAAAATATAGGAACATACGATGGTGAGTCAAAAACGCATGGACGTGAATGGATTACAAGTTTACAAGGTATGAGAGTTTTACACAAATGGCCAGAACAATTTGCACTCGAGACAGCCCGATCACATCTAACGGATGGAGCATATCATTGGTATCAAACATACAGTGCGAAATTACAAACTTTTCAAGAGTTTGTGAACGAATTTGAAAAAATGTTTGTGGGTCGAGAAGATACGGCAAGTAAATGGAAAAAAATTAACGAACGGGTACAAAGGAAAGGTGAATCTCTAAATAAATACTTTCTTGAAAAGAATAGATTATGTACCGAGGTGGGGTTAGATTTCGAGGATACAAAGAAACAAATTTTAATTGGATTATGGGATCGCACACTAGCAAACGTGACAATGGCGAGACATCAGGGGTGGATGGGCCCAGGGGGAAAAAGGGAATTTTCCCCCTGGGCCGGTAAAATTTTTAAATAATGGGCCGGTAGAATATACAACCACAGTCCTATTTTAAAATAGAATTAATATTTTACACAACAGAAAAATTGATGTCAAGACATTCTGTCTTTGACGATAACATAACGATGGGAAGGTAATTCAACACTATAATACCTTATCGCATTGTCGGCATCCTGTGTAAGTGAATAAATGATATAGAATAATATCTCAGTTTAGTCATTGAATAAAGAAGTGTTTAGTTCAATACAGCATCTTTACTGGAAATTAGATACTTTTATTTAATAAAACTTGTATAATTTTTACTTTTTATTTATTTTACTTATCTGTGATATAGGATATTAGGCAGTCCTTTTTTCATTTATAGTTAGTTAGACAGTAATCAGTATGAATTGTTTTCCGTAATACGTTAAATGTTTTTCAACTAAACTTGTGAAAATATTTAAATTTACATGTTATGTGATAAACTTGGTTTTAAAGAAAAAAGATAATTAATTGGTTTTAGCACTCGTTTTTATTGAAAAAGATTCGTTGAACAATTGATCAGTGTAGTTTGTTTACTGTTTTTTGTGCATTGCGCAAATTTATCCAGCAGTTTTTATATTATTATTATACAAAGAACCATAATTTGGCAAAATGATTTCGTTGAATTCAAATTCAAAACGTAAGGGAGGTGCAGAAAAACAAAGAGACAAAAAAAAACAAAGATTGACAGAGCAGGCAACAAAATGTGGCAAGTTGGAAAGTTTTTTTAAGAAAAAGGATTATGTTTCTGATGCAGAGACTAAAGAAGATTCCGATGACGACGGCAACACCTCTATAAGAGACGTAAGTACTGCACACTGCACAACGCCATTCTCCCATGTGCTTCCAATAATCTCATTCTCAATCTCAAGTAGGTACCATTTATCAGAATTCCGACTAAATTTTGGCTACCACGACGTTTATTTGATTAAAATGTTATTCCTCTCTCTGCTCTCATTAAAAAAAAACTCGCGATGGTCGTTGACTTTTGACTGGAATTTTTCTAGGAATAAATCCGTACATCATTTTCCTTTTTATGCGTCATATGTTCTACTTTCCTAACACAATAATTCCAAAAGCAGTCATTCTTGGAATGGTGTCATCACGATTCGGGCCTAAATCCTTTTAGTTTAGATCCTAATTGAGATGACATCAGGTCACCAGTTCATAGAGCTTCTTAACTTCTCAGTACCTTCTTAATATCTTAGGAATCGCTACAAGAACTTCCAAAATTGCAAGAACTACTAGATGATATTGATGAGACGCCTGCCAGTCATTCAAGAACATGTAAAGCAGTTCCAGAAGTTTCCAATCCTGATTTCAACACCTACGACTATTTTAAAAGACCAACACCAACTGAGATAAATATTTTCTTTGAAAATCAGCCTCAGGTACCTGAACCAAATTCTGTTAAAAAATTTAGCATAGAAAAAGCTTTCAAGAGAAACAATGGAACGGCTAGAAAATGGTTGACATACAGTGATAAGAAAGAAGCTTTGTTTTGTACTGTGTGTTTAGCGTTTGCGAGACCTAATGAGACAAGTTCATTTATACTCGGTATGTCAGACTGGAATCATACATACCAAAGGATTGAACAACATGAAAAATCTGCTATGCATGGAAAATGTTCTGAATCATATTTTATGCACACACATGACAAAACTATCGGAAAATTATTGTTTTCTAGTCAGTTGGATTTAAAGAACAAACAAGTCATGAAAAGGCGCCAAGTACTAGATCGAGTGATAAATGTGGTCAAACTAATCGGAAAGAGAGGTCTTAGTTACCGAAGAAATGAAAATGAAGCAGCATATTCCCTACTCGATGAAACCTTGGACCATGGTACGTTTTTGGAAATCATCATGTTGCTGTGCAAATATGATATCGTATTGAAAGAACATGTAGACAGAGTGGCAGCGCAGAGTCAACAAATCCACGATAAAGGTCATAAACATCGAGCAGGTTCTTTTGTAACTCTTCTATCCAAAACGTCAATCAACTCCATAATCATGATCTTGAGCAAAATGCTGAAAAAGAAAATTTCTTTGGAAGTGAATAATGCAAATATGTATTCAATCGAAATCGACACAACCCAAGATATCTCCGTTGAAGATCAGTGTTCTATCATTGTAAGGTAGGTTTATAACTGACGTAAAACTGTTTTAGTTTCATGCTGTCATTTCAATCTTTTATACTTCTTTCCAATTTCCATGTCAATCATTTTTTTCTAGGTATGTTCGCGATGATGCAGTTCGTGAAAAACTTCTTTCCGTTACACCGTGCCACAATACAACAGGGGAAGGTTTTTTTAATCTTTTGGTAAATGAATTGCAGAAAAACAACCTGGACATAAAAAGCTGCGTAGCAGATTCGACAGACGGTGCAGCCAATATGCAGGGCGAGTACAAAGGTTTAGTAGCAAAGATGAGAAATGAAAATTCCAATCACATTCATATTTGGTGGTGAATTATATTTCCAATGATGTTAAACGCAGAAAGCTTCAAATGATCGGTGAAACACGTTGGTGGGCAAAAGAAACTGCTTTGAACAAATTATTTGGATATTACGGCAACCCAGAGTCCAGTTTATATGTAAAGGTTTTAGAGGCATTACAAATGATCGAAAGGAGTCACAAAATAAATCCCGATGTTAGAACAAAAGCTAGTAGCTTGAAAAATAACCTCTTAAGATATGAAAACCTTTTGCTCGCTCATATTTTTTTAAGAATATTTCAAATTACTGGACCATTATCCAGATATCTGCAGACAAAAGGTCTTGACCTACTTAAATGTAACGGTCTGGTAGAATCATCATTAACTCAGCTAATTGAAATTCAGAGAGATGCAGAAAACACAAAAAAAGCGACCGACACATTTGTAGAATGGGCAAACGAACAGCTTGATGTAAACGAAGAATGCAGTACACTAGAGATTGAACAATCCTTGCCCATCCACAGAAAAAGACGTGTGAAAAAAATGTATGACGAAAACACAACAGACGAGAAGCCGACTGACCCTTTCGACTGCTTCAAGATTGAAACTTATAACTTTCTCTTAGATGAAGTGATTGAATCCATGAAACGACGCTTTTCAAAAAACACTAATTTGTGCATGAACCTTTCTTTTTTGGATCCTAATAACTTTAAAAATGTAAAACAGAATAAGATCCCAAATAATGTTCTGGAAGAACTTTCGCAAAAAATTATCCCGTTCAATAATTTAGCAACACACGACCAATTACAAGAAGAGATCTTTACTTTCGCCAACAACTGGGAAACATTAAAATTGACCTTAGAAGAATCTTATGAATCTATGCCGAACTTGGACGATTCCGAGGAAAAAAATATTTTGTGCAAAAATTGTCGAAATTGTGCGACCTGTTGCTACAAAATTATTTTAAAATATAATTTATATCAAGAAGCTTATCCTGCGTTGGCAACAGCGTATCAATTTCTTCTGACTTTACCAATTTCACAAGTGGAGTGTGAGCGTTCTTTCTCTTTGTTGGAATTTATAAAAAACAGACTGCGAAATAGATTGTCCAATGATCATTTAGAAGCCTTTATGTTGATGAGCACAGAAAAAGCGAATTTGAGTACAATTGATAACGAAAATGTTATTAATGATTTCGCTGAGACGTCTCCACTAATGAAAACGTTGTTGATGTTTTAGGTTTTCATTTTTATTACTAATTTTTGGGTTTGTTTCTGTAAGTAAGGTTTAGTTCATTTTTGTAGTTTATTTCTTCATTTAATAATAATAATAGTAATAATAATAATAGTAATAATAATAATAACTAATTTATTGTGTAAAAAAAAATTTTAAAAAAATTACACAAACGTCCCAGTGAACACCTTAACATAATTAATACGTAAAAGTAACATAACGCAAAATTTTGCGTTATGTAAATTGTAAGTCGCTTTTGAGTCACATGTGACGCACAATTTCACACTCTTTTACGTAACGTCATGACATAACGTAATGAACGTAAATGTGACGTTCATGCTATATTACTGTTATATGTCGCTATATAAATCAAGTGTAATATTTACGTAAAATAGAAGTCATAAGTAGATCTATATTTTACATTTAGCCTATGTTATTGTGACTTCTTTGTTACATAATTTTTTATGTAAATCTTATATAGTATCTATACGTGCTATTAATGTAATATTTACATTTAAATAGATCTAGTAAATAATAGTATTTTCAATATTATAAAAAGTATTAAACGTTAAAATGTTAGAATAAGTTAATAAAATTTGTACTTTTATTATTAAATTTTTTTGTAATAAAAATTCAAATTAATGACAAAAATTTTCTTAACTCATAACGTGTTAACTTCAATGACTTTTAATCTGTAGAGAATACTATTTACTGAATAATTTCATGTTGAGTAAATATAGTAAATATACTAAAATAAAAGAAAGTTTTTTATCATTGTATTAAGTGAAGTAAATAAAATGTAGATTTATTAATACGCTTGTAACGCCAGGATCCTAGTTGGAATTATTCTCTTTGAATTACGATAAAAATTACTATAACCATGCAATAGTGAAATTAAATTTTGATACACCTGAAACTATAAAAACAATCATCATACAATAATTCCATATTTTGAAATATATATACCTTATAAATACCTTTCACGACTTGAATGTAATTGGAGATAACTCAAATAAATATTATAATTCGCCTGATTCAAGAACAGGTAGTAGCAAAATGATTATTATATGTATTTTAGCAATTATACTTTTTGATATAATCAGCTGTATACTGTTCATCTCTGTTTCTGGAGCAGGAGTAAGCTTGTTACTTCTGCGCTTGTAACGCTGAGCTCCCAACCGAAACCATTCTCCGGCCTTACGGGTAAAATCACTAGAAGTAAGGTCAGGAAACTTTGATTGAATGACTTCTGAAAATGTAATAACAGTAATTAACGATAAGTCAGTAATTATAAATTTATAGGCAAACATATACATACCTCTCACCGCTTTATTAAATTTAAGTTCACTCAGGTTCAGCTTATTTTTTCCCCATCCACGTATTTTCAGCCGCAAACTTATCATCATATATTAGAGTGAATACATTTTTCATGAAATCAGCTCCATTTTCCCCAATTCTGCACACAAGTTTTCTAAAAAATTTTATGAAAATTATTACAAGTTTATCGTTACAGTGTACAATTAATCACAAAGCACAATTAAAAATAGATAAAATTTATTGAAATATAACAACTAAAACATTTGGGATTATGAATCTTATAATTTATTTACGCTAAGAATACTCTAGTAAACACTTTTCTTTATAGTTTAAACTGGAGTCGTCATAAATTGAAATTAGAAAATAATTGTTTTGTTCATATTATTTTATACTTCAAAAACTCTGATTTATTCAAGAATTACTTTACTTTCTATTTCTTAATATATAAACAGGTACGTACAGTTATCAATTTTTTTGTTTTTCTCTTCTTCTTCGTCCTCGTCAGTTATAAAACCATTAACAACAGGTGAAGCAAATCTCTTATTATATTGACGTTCGGCATCAGTAGGTTTAGAAATACGACAACCTCGACCAAGAATTTCTGTGATCGAAGTGTAGTCTGACTCAGCTGCAATATTACGAGCTTTCTCATAAGAACCTATAAAACAAAAAATAATTTACAATTAATAAAATATAAATTTTAATGCATGTAAAATTCTAGTACATACCATAGTAACCTAAAATTTCACACTCTCAAGACTCCACGATCGAGAATCGGGTTTAAATTGCTCTTTAATATATAAATTAATTTTTTACCTGTACTAAAAGACGCCATGATCGCAAGCAAAATCCAGTAAAATCACTAAAATCGAGCGGTAAATCAATAGTGATTTATTTATTGAAAACAGCTTCTATGTGCGGCCACAGGTACTACCCGTCACATAGATCACTTATGATTAGCTAAAAATTAGCGCGAAGTTTAAAAATCATCATTTATTACATATGTATTTATATTTCTTGTCGGTATTTCAACTGTGTATATTTTTGTAATGAATTTGAAACTCAGCTTAATATTCATACGGAATCCCAGCCACGTGAGTCAAAAGTTTAAAACATTTCTACAATTAATAAATTTTGTGAAAGGAGCAAATTAATTTCTGTCGAACTTTCATTTGTAAAATGTAAATGTGTACATTTGTCATTACATTCTGATGAAATTTTTATACCATTATTTCAATATAATAATTAATTACAAATAATTCGTTGTTTTTTTTATTTATTATTATTATTATTACTTTTATTTGTTTTTCAGTTTTATGATGATACACAATACTTTTTTTTGCGTAAATTGAATATAAAAACTATAATATAAGAAATATAGAACTTAGTTATGTAAATGTAATGAAACATTACGTTGTAAACTAAATATAACTAATTTTATACAATTGTACTGTAAAAATTTGAACATAAGTTAAACATGTTTATGAGAGATGTAGATGTGACATTTCAACAAAAGCACATTGCGTTATATTACTCACAAGTTTATCTCGTTACATTAATAGGATGTAATATCTAGCCTGTAAAACATACGTAACAATGTAACATAAATATTATGTTGCCTATAGGTCATTGATGTGATATCACTTTTAAAGTCACATATATGTCGACTTGATATCATGTTTACATCACTTATTTTATATTCTCTTTACATTACAATTTATATCATTGAAATGTAAAATTTATATAATATTTGTTATGTTACATGTTCTCCAGGTGTGATATCACTGTTACATTAGGGTGTTCACTGGGGTATAGGGTTCGCGATGAAGTAGGTAAATTTTCAACATTCCCATTTTTCTTATTAATTTTTTAGCAATTTCGGAATTTTATACCAATCTACATAATGGATGTCCTTACCTAAATAAAATGAAACTTTTTTTTTCTATTTCGATATTTTTACCAAAATAACAATATTTGTAACTACTACTTATTATTATCAACATTATTACCTACTATTAATCTAAAACTTTTTGGCTTGCATCAATATTTTCTTTGGGCCGCTTCCTCTATTTCCCAGGCCGGTTTAGCTTACCCCATCCACCCCTGCGAGACATCAAGCTAATGCGGTGGAATTATTACACGACCTCCAAGATTTTTTTAGTGTAAACGAAGAAAGATTGTCGAGAATAAAGCCCGACAGAGACATGACAAAATGGGCGAAACCACAAGGAGCGAACGTAGAAGCGAAAAATTACAAAAATGGAGGAATTAAGAAGTCTACAGAAGTGACTTCAGATAAACGTTGTTATAACTGCGGAGAAGGTTCACACAAAAGCTGGCAGTGTGATAAACCAAAAGGATTAAATTGTTATTCGTGTAAAAGAACGGGTCATATATTAGTAAAGACTGTTCCGAACAATAGCTGAGATAGTGAAAGAATGGAAACAGTGTAGAATAGCAACGGAAACCGCATCACCTGTGTTACTTGTGACTGAGAAAACTGGGGAACCAAGACTAGTGGTCGATTTTCGCAAATTAAATCAACAAACTGTAAAAGAGCATTACCCATTACCAAATTTGGATACCAGTTTGAAAATGTATCTGGGTGTAAAATATTCCCAACCTTGGACCTGGCAAACGCGTATTTTCAGGTGCCACTGACGGATGAGGCGAAACCAAAAACCGCTTTCATCGCACCCGACGAAACAGGCCAGTTTGAACGGATATGCTTCGGACTAACGAATTGTCCGAGTTTTTTTGCGCGATTGATGGCGAAGGTCTTGGGACCGTTTAGGAATAAAGTGGCAATGGCATTTTTAGACGATTTGCTGATACCGGCGAAGGATTGGGAAGAACTGCTTTAGAAATTACGTTTGGTGTTTCAAGCTTTACGGGATGCCAACTTGACGATGAAATTAAGAAAATGCTATTTCGGTGTACCTAAGGTGGAATATTTGGGTCTTCAACTGTCACAGAATGGCATTAGTCCGGGAGAAAATAAAGTACGTGCAATTGAGAATTTTCCAAAACCAACTAATGTGCGCGAGGTGAAGAGATTTCCGGGAATAACATCGTTTTTTAGACGCTTTGTAAGTGGTTACGCGGCTATCGTAAGACCAATTAGTGATTTAACGCAAAAGAAACAAATTTTGTGTGGGGTGATCAACAACAAGCATTCGAAAAGATCTTTCCAAGGGCATACACAGAACATACAGATGACTCCTCAAGGGTATTAGCAGGAATGTTATTACAAAAAGGCGAAGACGACAAAATGCACCTCATATACGCTGTTTCGAAGAAAACAACAGACACTGAGGCTACTTATCACAGTAGCAAGTTAGAACTGATGGTAATCGTTTGGAGCGTGGACCGATTACGATAGTTATTGTTACCAATTAAGTTTGCCGTTAAAAACTACGTGTCCGCAAATAGCAAGATGGAGTTATCTTTTACAAGAATTCGAGTTTGAGGTAAAATTTCGAAAAGGGGAACAGATGACACATGTAGATGCCATGAGCCGAGCTCCAGTAGAAGAATCAAGTAGAACGATGGAGGAAATTTATGACGAGCGACTTAAAGTCTACAGCATTATGGACGAGGAAGAGTGGATTTTGTTAATACAAATGGGGGACCCGGCATTACGAGAAATAGTTTCTATATTACGAAGACCAAAAACAGATAGAACCAAACTCGAAAACGATCAAGTAAAAGGGTACAAATTGACAAATGGACGATTAAAACGCGATATTCGAGTGAACGGTGAAATAAAAACTTTGTTTGTGATTCCAAATTCAATGCGGAAAAGCACGTTGATTAGGTTTCACGATCTTGCAGGACATTTCGGTGTGGATAGAAGTGTTGACCTAATTACGCAAAAATACTGGTTTCCAGGAGTAAGACAATACGCAAAAAGACATATAAAATCGTGTGTTGACTGTTTAATAGTGAAGGTGCCGAGCGGAAAACAATACGGAAAATTACATCTAATACCCTTAGCCGAAAGACCATTTTACCGAGTGCACGCGGACCATTTGGGACCTTTCGTGAAAAGTTTGAAAGGAAATACGCATATTTTAGCTTTTATCGATAGTTTTACTAGATTTATACGACTTTATGCAGTGGAAAGTACAAAAAGTAGTGCTTCAGTACGATGTTTACGTGAATTTGTAACAGACTTTGGGTTGCCCACAATTTTAGTTACGGACAGAGGCACAAGTTTTACCGGAGAAACTTTTGAAAATTTCTGCTTGCAAAATGGAATAAAACATGTATTATATAGTTCACGACATCCCATGGGAAACCGAATTCTAGAACGCTTTTACCGTGTTATTACACCAGTAATTTTAACGAAAATGCAGAAGGAAAAAAATTGGGACGAAGATTTAAGGGAAGTGCAAAGGGATATGAATAACGTCATAAATAAAACCACAGGGAAAACTTCCTTTGAAGCTTTATATGGGTTTAGACCTAGTTTTACGGACGGCATAATGAGAAATATGGCGGATGTTGAAGAAAAGTATGAAAATACAGAGGAAATTCGAACGGAAATACGTGAAAGGGTTGCGCACGAACAAGAAATTTACAAAAAAAACGGTACGATGTAAAACGCTGTGTACATGAAGGGTTTAATCCCGGAGATATCGTTTACGTAAGATCACCACCTACTGCTACCGGAGTACCAACTAAAACCCAGAGGAAATACAAGGGACCATATGTCGTTATACGTAACCTCGGAAATGACACATATAAAATAAGTTCAATCGGTGAAAAACAGGGCAGAAAATATACTGCAAATGTGCATGTTTCGACCATGAAGATTTACCGAAATTTTGGCGGGGAAAGTAACTCCGAATCAGATGTTGAAAATTCCACAAACGACGAAGATAAACAAATGAAATGTGATGACAAGACGGAACGGAAGGGCATCGACCGTGAGATGAAAACACCATCGTCAACAAGGTCGTAATGTATGAAACGCCGACCAGTAAGTTTACGTGATTATCAGTTGTGAAACAAAATACGATAAGGTTAATTTTGTACGATTATTTTAAGTTACTTACGTATATATATTATGTCATATATTTGTTAATTTAGTTTTCAAAGATGTTTTGGTCAGGAGCCCAAAAATGTCAGAATAGCCGAGTGTTAGCATTTATTTTTAAGTAATAGCAAGTAATAGCACGTGATAGTTTGTAATAGTTTTTGAAGAAAATATTTCAATAAGATGCGCATGAGCAAGAAGAGTAGGGAGATAGAATTGGTGAAACTAGGCGCGGTATATTATGTACGAACTATGTATCAAATTTTTAAAGTTTTGTGTGTGTAAAAATTTATTAAAACAGTTAAAATTAATCAAGGCGACTTTCATTAACTCAGAAATCGATAACAGAAGGGATTATTAATTTTATCGAGGCAATTACTGGACGGTTATCTCAAATCGGAAGCAAATCAATGAAGGAGACAAAAAATATGTGCAGAATCTTTAAAATGGCTTAGTCATGTCGTTGGAAGGTGTAAAACGAAAAACTGACTTTGAAGTTTACATTTGGGAAATTTAGTGTACTATATTGAGAGGCTTTTTACGAGACTTAATTTTAAGAGTTTAGCAAAAAGACTGTTGTTTCTAAACTACTTGGAATTATACTACAATTCTTTTTTTGCTTATAGATAAAAATTTGCTCCAGTGCTTGGGTTCATTTTTGATATTAATCAATGAAGAGTCATTTTTGTAAAACTTATTTTTGAATTAATTTAAAAAAAGTAACCCAAGCCCCCAAGTTACGTATTGGTAAGCTATTGTAAAAGTTAAAAAAAAAAATAATAATAAAACCGAAACCCATGGGAATTATTTTAGATTTTCATTTTTTGTATCGTACTGTGCTGCCATCTGCATATTTTTCTTTGTATTTTTTATGTACATTCTGTGTAAAAAGCCTTTTTTTTAGACTGCCGAATACGCGTGGACGCTGCTCTATCTTTTCTTGTTTGTAAACGCCACTATCACTTTTTGTAATTGATACATACTTATGTACTGTTTAATGTAGATTATATATTATTCAAAAAAGTGCGGTGTGGCCACTGCATCCGTTACGAATTATACGAAGATTCTAAACCACTATAACATAAAGATAAGTCACAATCGTCACGATTTTTTTGAACACTTCGTGAAGCATTATTACTTGGGGAGGGCAGGGAACAACCTGTAGGAGCCAATATGGGCCCAGCAAAAGCTTCCAAAACTAAGGCCAAAGACATAATTAATCTAAATGGAAGAAATCGGGGAAAAATCTTTGCCAAACACCACAGTGGAATGGTTACATACCTTCTGAAGACCAAGTAGAGTCACCATTATCCTATTTTCGCAGACTAGTCGAATCACTTTTAGAAAAAATATAGGTGAAACTAATTTGTACGCAATCCAAACCGATTTATCTTCTAACTTTCACACTGATGTGAAGGAAATAAAACAATTTTTAGGCATCTCTGCTTTTATATCTCACTGATTACGGTACCTGGTACGCGAAGGTACTGGGGCGTAAAATGTGGTATACCTCAAGTTAGAGACGTATTGCCTTTGCGTAGATGGGAACAGATAAAAAAATATCTACACTTCGCCGATAACTCAAAATTGCTTATTGACCCACCAGATCGCCTTTTCAAAATAAGAGAGCTTATTGAAGGTATAAGAAAGAATTTGAAAACAATTCAAAGCAACAGCTCTCTATAGACGAACAAATTGTTCCTTATAAAGGAAGAAGTTTGCCTTAAGCAGTATAATCCAAAGAAACCCAAGAAGTGGCGATACAAAATATTTTGCCTGGCTGGTGGAAGCGGTATCGTTTACGACTTTGAGGTATATTCAGGTCTAGTACATCAACCTGATCATCTACCAGATATAAGTACCAGTTTAAACGTTGTTCTAAGGCTAGCTGAATGGATTCCTGAAACTCAAAACTTTCTTTTATTTTATGACAACTGGTTTTGCGGTCCTGCTTTGCAAATCTAATTAGCGCGTAAAGGTATCCATGGCTTGGGTATTGTTCGGCCAAATCGCGTACCGGACAAGATCCTAAAACAATCCGGAAGAGGAGCTTTTGAAGAAAGAGAGGCATCATTTAGAGGAACTGTTTTGAGAATGGTGAAGTGGTTAGATAATAGATTCGTAAATCTACTAAGCACTTTTACAGGCGCCTATCCAGAAACTTCTGTCAAACGTTATGACAGAAAGAATAAAAAAGAAATTGATGTCAAATGTCCCAGTATTGTTATATATTATAACAAGTTTATGGGTAGCGTTGACCTAATAGACTCTCTGCTGGCCTTGTATAGGACAAAAATAAGATCAAAAAAATATTATTTACGTTTCTTCTTTTACCTAATGGACATGTGCGTAGTAATTAGTTGGTTATTGTATAGGAGAGCATGCCATGATTGTGGTGTACCCAAAAATAATTATTTCAAGATAGACATTGCCGAATCCTTATGTTGGGCTGGAAAAATAAATAAAAGGGAAAAAAAAGAAAGAAAACCCGAGCCCGTACATCCCAGAAACCAAACGTCGACTGCAGAACGGATAAAATCGACCATTGACTCGAATACGACACTAAAACAGGATGCTGCAAAAACAAGTGTCAAAAAATCACGAAGGTACGATGTAGCAAATGTAAATGCTACCTATGTTTTGTTCCAAACCGAAATTGTTTTTATCTATTCCACAATTAGATTTAGTTTTTGTAACAAGATATGAATTTGTTATGCTTCCAAAGAATGTAATATTTTTTTGTATTTTGATAAATAAAACCGTTTTTCACGTTTACCGTCTTGTTTTTTATGAATTCACTGTTTTTGTATATTGAAAAATACTTTTACCAATAATGGGTATTGAAATTTAGAATCCACTAGTGGGACGGTGTATGCTTTAGTATACAACGTATTTTTTTCAAAATGAGAAAAAATCAAATAGTTGCACTACTCAATACTCATAGTAACAAAGCCAAAACAACGAGAATTTTTTTTTTAACGAACAAACTATTGCACCATAGAGGGTTAAAATTTGAATCTTAGCAATAAAAGTTCTTCCACTCAAAAAATGTTTGCAACAAACATCAAAGGAACCGACAAGGAGTGAACTTACTGAATCTTAAAGCATTTAATAGAATTTCGTCTTACAAACATGTAATCAATCAGTACTAAAGTTTTATTGATCCATACTAAGTAAAATGATTTTCTACAAAACAAAACCATAATGAAACTGCAATTTTCTTAAAATGAAGAGAAACCAACTGTAATCAAATCGCTACTAATTGTAACTGAATGAGTGAACGCAACCATTATGTTTAACGTTGACGCTCGTGCTTGTTATTGTATGTAATTTTAATCAATTTTAGTTATAGCTTTCATATATATCCTATATATTATATGATATCTAGAGATTTTAGTGCATAAAAATATGTGTAAAAAGGAAACAAACACCTGTCGAATATGTTTAAATGAAATAGTGGATACCGAGCAGTATTACATTCTCGATGGTAATCACTTAAAGCTACAATCTAAATTGCTGGACGTTCTACCAGAAATTGTAAGTAGAACCAACTGAATTAAATCGATTAGTACAAAACTTTCTTATAGGACTTGAAGCTCACCCTAAACCCCATAGCTTGTAACCAATGTATGAACACAATTAAGGAAATACATGAATTCAAGCAACTGTGCCTTCAAACTGAAACAACTGTAAAAGAATCACGTCAAATACTTTATACCGATGAGTTAACCTATTTTAAAAAAGGAACTATAAAAAACGAGTTGGTTGATGATAATATTCAGTTTGAACTTTCAGATTTGAAAGTCATTAGGGATGACTACTTGAAATTCAATTCGAATGTATCTACATGCCTTGAGGAATTTCCAAAAATAGAACTGTATTATTGCTACAACTGCAACTTCCAGACTAACAAGAAGATGGTTTTAATTCAACATATGGACAAGCACCTCATTGAGAACAAAACTTTGTTAACAAATTGCAAAAGAAAACGCACTGGTAAAAAATCATTTAAATGCAACATATGTAATTACTACACTATTTACAAGTCACATCTAAAAATACATATTATGCGTAAGCACACTAGCGAAAAGCCGTTTCAGTGCCATATATGTGATCACTGTAGCACCACAATCTGGGAATTAAAAACGCATATGCTTACACACACTAGTGAAAAACCATTTAAATGCAACATATGTGATTACTGCTGTACCACCAAGTCCGTTTTAGAAAAGCATATCCGTAGGCACAATGCCGAAAAAACATTTAAATGCAATTTATGTGATTACTGTAGTATCACTTTCTGGGATTTAAAAACTCATATGCGTACGCACACTGGCGAAAAACCATTTAAATGCAATATATGTGATTACTGTTGCAGTCATTTGGGTACTTTAAAAACGCATATTCGTCAGCATACTGGTGAAAAACCATTTAAATGCAATTTATGTAATTACAGCAGTACAACCACATCACATTTAAAAACGCATATGCTTAAACACACTGGTGAAAAACCATTTAAATGCAATATATGTGATTACTGTACTATTAACACGTCAAATTTAAAACTTCATATGCGTAAACACAATGGTGAAAAACCATTTAAATGCATTATTTGTGATTACTGCTGTACCACGAAGTCTATTTTTGAAACACATATCCATAGGCACACCGGCGAAAAACCGTTTAAGTGCAATATATGTGATCACTGCAGTACCACCAAGCGAGAATTAAAAATGCACATGCGTAAACATACTGGTGAACATCTATTTAAATGCAAAATATGTGATTACTGCAGTACCAACACCTCGAATTTAAAAAGGCATATAACACATATGCACACTAGTGAAAAACAATTTAAATGCAATATATGCGATTACTGCAGTATCACCAAGTCAGATTTAAGAAAGCATATGCATATACACACCGGTGAAAAATTATTCAAATGCAGTATATGTAATTACTGCACTATTATCAAATCGCATTTAAAAAGACATATGTTTAGACATGCACCAAATAGACCAACTGAAAATGCATGTGCATAAACGCGCTGTGGAGAAACTATTTAAATGTAATGTATGTGACTACTACGAAGTCGCATTTACCAGTCATATGTGTATGCACTCTACTGAAAAAACCAATGAATTTATTGGAAAAAGCAATGTATGTATTACTGCAGTACCACCAAGTATTCTACATGAAATATTTGTGATTATTGTTGCAGTCATTTGGGAAATTTAGAAACACATATACGTAGACACCAGTGGCGACTTTTTAATGAGAAATTGGATATTTATAAGAAAAATGACTGGATTTGTGGGTGTGACATTAAAAATACTTTGTTTTGTTTTACGTGTCTTTTGTTCGGTGGTGAACCTGGTGTGTTAATTAAAACTCTACTTAATTTATTTTAATATTGTTTTTTATTTATCGTGTGCTCGAGGTCGTTAATTCTACACGTACCAACTCTGAATATGCGGTTTGCTCTTGCGCACCGCTTCTCCCTTAACTTAATACTAAAGTGGGGGTTTTTGATCGTACATTATGCTCCCCGCCTTGAAATTTACAAAAATTTCAATATAATAATGATAATGATAAATATACATGAGCTAAACTAAATAAGTTTCAAATAACAATATCCAATACATAGTAAACTAAATGATCATATAAATTATAAAAAATAAAAATAAGTGTAATTTAATAACAATAAATTTAAATTGGTAAAACACATATTTTGTTAACAGCGCGTTTCACTTCGCCTTTAGTGGTTTTTATATTCACTACACGCACGATGCCGTCGTTGCCGGGGTGTAGCGTTGTAATTCTTCCTAGGCGCCATTGACCAGGAAAACAATCTTCATTTTTTAAGATCACCATTGACCCAACTTTAATTTGGTAGGTATTTTTATTCCATTTGGTACGTTTTTGTAATTGTGAAATGTATTCGGTTGACCATTTCTTCCAAAAATGTTGGTTCAGTTGTTGTAGTAATTCATATCTTTGTAGTCTATTTTGCGGTATGTGTGTATTATCAACATCAGGAATAGTATGAAACGACCGTCCAATTAAGAAATGTGCTGGTGTTAGAGGTTCTAAATCGTTAGGATCTGACGTCAAAGGTGTGAGAGGACGTGAATTAAGGATAGAGTCTATTTGGTACAATAAAGTAATGAATTCTTCGTAAGTAAGCAATGTGGTATTTAATACTCTTTTTAAGTAATATTTAACGTTTTTAATTCCAGATTCCCACAATCCACCAAAGGTCGGAGATCTGGCTGGTATAAAATGCCAATTTATTCCAAAGCTATGTATTTCATTTTCAATTTCGTTTGCGTTTTGTTTTAAAAATTCACCTAATTTTGTAAGTTCATTATGAGCACCTTTAAAATTACTACCGTTATCACTAAATACATTTACTGGTTTTCCACGCCGTGCGATAAACCTCTTAAACGCCAATAAAAACTTGGCAGTATTTAAGTTAGTAACAAGTTCCAAATGTATTGATTTTGTGGAAAAACAAATAAATAAAGCAATGTAACATTTGTATGTGGTTTTTACTCTTCCTACGCATGATTTTAACAAATACGGGCCGGCATAATCAACTCCCGTAGTATGAAAGGGATAACTAGCAACGATTCTTTCATAAGGTAAGTTGCCCATGTACTGTTCGATCGGTTTTGCATTTAATTTGTAACATGTAATACAGTTGCTAATAATTTTTTTTGTTTCATTTGTGCCTGATATTGGCCAGAATTTATTTCTTACGCTATTTAAAGTTGCTTTTGCACCAGAGTGCAGTATACTTACATGTTCGTTGGTTAAAATAAGGTTTGTAAAGTGGTTCTTTTTTGGCAAAACAATAGGATGCTTTTTGTCATAACAAAAATTCGAATTTTTTAATCTTCCGCCTACTCGAATAATATTTTCGTTGTCTAAAAATGGGGAAAGTGTTAACAATTTACTAGTGTTTTTAACTTTTTTATTTTTAATCAAGTCTTTTAAGTCTTCTGAAAATGAATTCTGTTGTACAATTTTGGTTAATGTGATTATTGCTTGATTAAGTTCTTTACTTGTTATTGGACCTACAGTTCTATTTGTTTTCACTGTTCGGGTATTGTTTATAAATCGTAAGCAATAAATAGTTGTTCTTTGTAATTTACTTAGTTTTGAAAAGCGTTCGATAGGAAAATCGTTGATTTCATGAGTTGAATGTAAAGTAACAATTGGTTGTTTTAATTCAGAATGATCATCTGTGTTTAAACTTAATATATCATTTAATAAATAATTTGTTTCAGTTGTCAACCAATCTGGTCCTTGCCACCAAATTGTTTTTGTTGGTAATACACTAGGTAAAACACCTCTAGAAATTAAGTCTGCTGGGTTTTCAATAGATTTAACGTAATGCCAGTTTGCTGCATTAGTCAATTTTTGAATTTCATGTACACGATTTGAAACATATGGTTTCCAACGATTGGGATCGGACTTAATCCAACTTAGTGCAATTTTTGAATCACTCCAATAGTATTCTTTGTGTAAGTTAATTTTAAGAATGTCTTTAAATTTTACCACTAACTGAGCTGAAAGGACTGCTGCACAAAGCTCCAAGCGGGGCAAAGTAATTGTTTTCAAAGGACACACTCTCGATTTTGCTGCTAATAATGAAATATTGACGTGTCCGTGTTCGTTAGTTGACTTTAAATAAATGCATGTTCCGTACGCCTTTTCTGAAGAGTCCGAAAAAGCGTGTAATTCTATTTTGACGTAATAGTTGACTAATATTCGTCTTGGAATGGTAATGTCGTTTAAATAAAATAAATTGTCTTTAAACTTTAGCCATTTATAATGCAGATTCATAGGTAAAGATTCGTCCCATGTTAACTTTAACTGCCATAATTCTTGAATAAATAGTTTACCTAATACTATAATCGGGGCTAACAAACCTAAAGGATCGTACAATTGTGCAATTAATGATAGTATAGAACGTTTTGTAATCTCTCTAGTATCTGATGGTAAATTTATATTGTAGAAAAATAAGTCTGTTTCTGGGTTCCAACATACACCTAACGTCTTATAAATTTTATTTGAAATAGGTATGGACTTAGAATCAATTACATTTGTATCACGTAACTCTCTAACGTTGCTATTAAACTTACGTAGGGGGAATCCAGCTGACATTAAGATTTTTGCTAAGTTTTGTTTTATAGTTTTAAGTTTTTCTAAATTGTTGTGACCAGTAATCAAGTCATCAACATAGAAATCGTTTTTAATAATTTTTGATTCTAATGGATAAGTAATTTGGTTTTCTTCTCCTAGTTGAATTAAACATCTAATTGCTAGGTAAGGAGCGGAAGTAGTTCCATACGTTACTGTGTTTAAAACATAAGTCAGTAAAGGTTCATTTTTGTTAGATCGCCATAAAATCAGTTGGTAACGTCTATCACTTACATCTATTAGCACTTGGCGGTACATTTTCTCTATATCCGCGGTTAAAACGTATTGATGTAATCTGAATCGTGACATGATAGAGAATATGTCATCCTGTAACGTTGGACCTGTATACTGCAATTCGTTTAATGATAAACCCGTGTGTGCATTACAAGAACCATCGAATACAACTCTGTATTTTGTTGTGTCACTTGATTCTTTAACTACACAGTGATGTGGTAAATAAAAACAATTTTGTAAAGTATTGTTTGTTACTGACATGTGATTAAGTGTAAGATATTCATCCATAAATTTTAAATATTCTGTTTTAAGATTTAAGTTTTGTTCAAAACGTTTTTCTAATAACTCAAAACGAGCCTTTGCAATATCGTAAGTATTTGATAAATCATTTAAATTTGGTTTAAATGGTATTCTGACAACAAATCTACCAGACTTGTCACGTGTAGTTGTTTTAGTAAAATAATTTTGGCAATATTCTTCTTCTAATGTTAATGGTTTTGTATTTGATGTAAATTCGTCTACATTCCAAAATTTCTCGATGTTTTTATTAAGCGCATTTAGCGACATGCAATTAATATTGGTTAAATTAGTGGTACACTGGTTTTTAATATTGCGATTAGTTAATGAAAGTTCTCCGGTTATAATCCACCCTAGATGAGTCTTTTGAAATATTATTTCGTTTTGTTTTATTTGACCAACGCAAATAAGTTTCCAAAACATATTAGCTCCTAAAAGTATGTCTATTGACTTTGATTCATTGAATACTGGATCGGCTAATTTTATATTTGTTGGAAGTCTTAATACGTTTGGATTAAATGAGAATGACGGTAAAGTCGTGAGTTGTGGCACAATAAGACATTTGATTGTAGCGCTAAATTCATTTAAACGCGAGTTGATGGTAAATTCAGTAAAATGTGTGATTTTAATCAGTTCTTGATTTATACCAGTAACATTAATTTTAACTGCTGTGCGTTGAAGATTTAATTTTGTGCATAAGTTTTCTGTTATAAAGTTTGATTGTGACGCAGAGTCTAATAGTAAATTTGCATTAAGTAATTCGTTTTGTTCATTTTTTACATGTACAACCGCTGTAGAAAGCAGAACTTGTGAGTTAAAGTTTAATAAAGAACAATTTACAATAGGATTAAGACCTGGATTGTTTGTTTGTTCAGTTTCAATGTTTGTATTAGTTTGTGTATTAGTTGGTTTATTAATATGTAATAAGGTATGATGTTTTTTGTTACAATTTCTACATTTAGAGTTTGATAAGCAATCGTATAAGAAATGACCTTTACGTAAACAGTTAATACATATTTTAAGTTTACGTACTAATTCGTTTCGATTTTGTTTGTTTAATTTTAAGAATTGTTCGCATTGATAAATATTATGATTTTTGCTACAATTGACACATTTTTGAATGTTTATTTCAGTAGTTGCGAAAGAACGCGTCGTTTGTTTAAGATTGTTAAATGATGATACGGCCTTTTTTTCACCAAACGATTCTAATGTTAATAATTTACAAGTTAAAAATTCAATTAAATCATTTAATTTTGGAATAATTTCTGTGTTGTTACAAGCAGAATTTAATTTGGTTTCCCACTCTTTCACAGTTTGATGATCCACTTTTAGTAATATTATTGGAACTAAAATGGCATCCCATAAATCAACGGGTAGTTTCAGAGACCTTAGACAATTTATTTGAGTTTGTAGCGTGTTGATTAGATCTCTAAACTGTACCGATGACTCACGAGTGATTGCTGGCAAATTTAAAATATTAAGCACATGATTGTTTATAATTTTCCTTTTGTTATCGTAACGTTTTTTTAATAATTCTAATGCAATATTGTAATTTGTATCAATAGTTTCTAAAGTAGACACCAAACCGTGTGGTTCTCCTTTGAATGACGATTTTAAATAAGTAAGTTTTTGCACGTCGTTTAACTGCTCATTGTTATGTATACAGTTATTAAATGAATCTAAAAAATTTCTCCATTTCTCAAATGAACCATCAAAAATAGGCAAATTAATAGTTGGTAATTTAATTGAAAGTCTCGAGTTACAATGATTTTCGTTCGACTGATTCGAAATTGATAATGATTCAGTTTTTTGATAATCATTAATTAAAGTAGTAGCTAAACTGGTTAATTCATAATACAAATCGTGAAAATTTTCACGTTCGGTTATGTCAGTTATGTGATCTTCAGAGTTATCACAAACAATAAATTCAATTTGATTTTGTATTTCATTAAATGTGTCGAACAATTGTTCAATTTTATATAACCGCCGTTTAATATTTTCGTGTTCGACATTTGCAAGGTTATTGATATTTAACGGTTTTAAGATTTTTTGAAAATTTGTTAATTGAGCTTTGATTGTGCCGCGATTTATTTTTAAACGTTTAAGTTCATTTTCCATATTGTATCAAGTATTTAATTTAGGTATAAATGTTAAGGATGGTAAAATAGGAACGTAAATACCTTGAATGACATGCACTACCCTCGTGATGCTGATGGCTGCGTACGGTTCGTGCTTCCTGACCTCGTGTTTAATGAAATTCTTGATTTTTGATTTGTTAAATTGTTTCTTGCACTCGATTTTCTTGTTGATGGTAAAATGCGTATTTGTTCATTAAGCTCGAAGGACCAATGGTGTGTTAATTAAAACTCTACTTAATTTATTTTAATATTGTTTTTTATTTATCGTGTGCTCGAGGTCGTTAATTCTACACGTACCAACTCTGAATATGCGGTTTGCTCTTGCGCACCGCTTCTCCCTTAACTTAATACTAAAGTGGGGGTTTTTGATCGTACAGAACCGTCTTGGTCAAAGAACGGAATAAGAGACTTAATTCATCTTAGTGCTAAAATTACTAAACATGAAAATTCCGAAGGACATTTGAAAAATATATTTAGTCTAAGAATGTTAGGAAAAAATAACATTCAGAATGTTTTAGATTCATCTTATAGAAAAGCAATTCAAAAACAATGAAGAGGTAACAAAAAATAGGCATGTGTTAAATTTAATAATAAATTGCATTCGATTTTGTGGTGCGTATGAATTGGCACTTCGGGGCCATGATGAACGCGAAACGTCGAATAACAAGGGCATTTTTCGGGAATTGATCAATTTTACGGCAGAATTGGATAAATCGCTCAGAGATCACATCGAATCAGCTCCGGTTTTTAAGGGATTATCAAAAACGATACAGAATGAGCTGCTTGATGCAATGTTGAATGTGTATCATGAACAAGTTGCCAGTGAAATTAAAGCAAGCGACTACATATCTGTGATAGCTGATGAAACCACAGATGTGTCCAATCAGTTTCAGTTGGTAGTTGTTTTAAGATATATTGTGAACGCGAGACCGGTCGAAAGATTTTGGAAATTTCTTCTGCCTAGTGGACATGATGCTAATTCTTTATCTGCCTCCATCCTTAACGAAATTAGTTTGCTTGTTGATGACCCAGAAAAACTAATTGCACAGAGCTATGATGGGGCAGCAGTCATGAGTGGTGCTATTAACGGCGTGCAAAGACATGTTCAAGATCAGTATCCAAGGGCTAATTTTGTACATTGTTATGCACATCAGACAAATCTAATTATGTCACAATTTGCGAATTTTAGAGGAGGAAAATTTTATCTATTGGTTGACTTTCTTCCATAAAATTATGCCACATGTGGATGTATTGTTCAATCAAGCATAATTTAGATAATTTTGAACGCGTTATTGGAAAAATTCGAGCCGAAATTGCTGACACAGCTAATCAGTTGGTTAAACAAAATGACACAGAACTGACTCCTCGACCATCAAAGCGGCGAAGAGTAACTGATGGTAGCCAAAGAAGGAGGGAAGCTATTGAAGTGTGCGATATTATTTTGCTAGATTTCGGTTTATAGGGCACTTAATATTAGCAAACTTAATTTCTTTTAAACAGTTCCCCTCTTTTAAAAAAGAATTTTCAGAAGATTGCCTTAAAGAAGCAGTAAAATTTTATCCATGCCTCAATGAAAGCAGATTACGAACTGAATTAACCGTTCTATATTGTAGAGAAGAATTTAGGCAAAACATAGAAGTCAGTGCTGTAGGTCTACTAGGTCTTCTTCTGGATGGATTAAGCGACACCTTTAATGAAGTTGTTAAGCTTTTAAAAATTGTCATTACAATCCCAATGACAACGTTCGAAGCGGAACGCCAGTTTTCACGACTGAAGAGAATAAAAACTTTTCTGAGAAGTACAATGAAAGAAGACAGATTAAATGCCCTTACTATGTTATCTTGTGAAAAAGAATTTATAAATGATATCCCAAACTTTAACGAAAAAGTGATAGAACAATTCTGCAAGTCAAAGACACGTAAAATGGACTTCGTTTATCGTCAGGTGTAATTAAACTGTGTAGTGTAATGTAATATGTATTTACTATTCCCTTAAAACAAACTGTGCGCGTTTTTGTCGGTTTTTGTATTAGGTATACTTTTTAATTTTAAAATTATGCACCCCCAATGTGAACCACCCCGAGCCGCCACTGGTAGACACAGATAAAATGTAAGATATGTGATTATTGGAGTACCATCTGTTGAATATCTAAAAGCATCGGGATACTGACACGAAAACTGATTATAATCATTTTGCAATTTTAATCTAGTCATTTTTTACAATAAAGGTTATCTTAAAAGCGGTTTGATTTTTTAAAACAAATTGCGGTTTGCTTGAACATGCGGTTATCAATACATGTTTGATCTTAACTTTTTCTGACGTATATATTCGCCATGTAGTAAACTGGTTTCGACGAATATATTCGCCATGTAGTAAACTGCTTTCGACAAATATATTCGCCATGTAGTAAACTGCTTTCGACTAATATATTCGCATCGCTTAAGAAAATAAGATTATACCGCTGCAAACGAAAATGTTCGCTCACATCTTTTACTCTGTTCATTTATGAAGGGTGGGGTGACTGCGGAACATGCAGCCACTTGTTGTATAGGAGTAGGAGGCTCTGATCATATGTTGCAATGTTTATACTTTTTTATAGCTGCAATAAATGATAAAACTTAATTTTTATTGCATATTTTTTCTTTCCTAAAAACAGGGATTAGACCGGAACCCAAAAGAACCGGAATCGGAACCGAAATCGGAACTTATATTTTAATTCAGTCTGGAATCGAAACCGGAATTGGAACCTATATATTGTTATAAAAGAACCGGTATTTTTCGGTTCCAGGTTTTGGTTCTGAATGTGTTGAAATAAAACGACCTATCTGTATGCAAAAAAGAAATCAAACAAAACAAAAATAGATGTATGGTCACAATATGTACTGCTAGTATGTTAGTTTCAATATTAGGAAGTTATACACCCTGTCCAAGATAAGAATGCACAGCATGGGTATCTTGAAAACGGTAGAAGATGCAGGGTGGCTTAAATTAGAAAAAAGTTGCGTTATTTAAAGTATGTTTACATGCTGGGCGCAAAAGTTTATTATTGTTTATCGTTTTCAAAATTCTCAAAAAAACGTAATTTTTTGGATTTTTATTTCTTTTCATTTTTTTATTTATTTTAAATGATATTAAAAAACTACCGACACTTTCTCATTGCCACTTTTTAAGCTCTACAAAATGGCGTGTTCAAATTTTTAATCCGACGTTTCGTATCCGAGAGACCATTATCAACTTTATTTTTTTATATGGCCACAAACAAAGAGACACCATGTATTTGGTAGCATTATTCATAACAAATTCAACGATGTATCACACATTATGGTTTTGAAGCCAAAAAAGGGGAAAAACGTGAGTTATAAGGTTTTTTACTTTTTAAATTAGTAGGCGCCGGTACAATAACAGAAACACAATGTCAAAAAATTATAATAATTGCTCAAATAGGTTGCCATTATTCTCTAGACACAAGTATGCTCTGTCTACAAAAGAATTCAAAATCCAACGAAGAAAAGGCGACTACTGTTTTACAAACCGTTGTTGAAAATCCTGAAATATCGACAAGACTAATTGAACGTCGAACTGGAGTAGCTAGATCTACAGCCCAGTTCATTTTACAAAAGAATAAATTTCATCCCTATAAATTTAGAATTTGCCAGGGTCTTAGACCTGGTGACGAGAGAAGGCGAGCAAGTTTTTGTGAATGGTATACCAGAAAATGTGAAGATCAAAATTTTTCTTTTAAAGTAATTTGGTCTGATGAAAGCATGATAACCAAAAATGGCATTTTCAACCGGCGTAACAAACATTATTGGGCAACGGACAATCTTCATTTAATAAAAGAAGCAAGGCATCAACATCGATTTGGATTTAATCTGTGGGTAGCCATTTTGGGTGGCAGAATAATAGGACCTTTTATTTATCACAACAATTTAAATTCCGAACGATATCTCGACCTACTGCAGACTGATTTGGAGAATGCCTTGGATGAATTACCATTACTTATAGTTAACAACTGCTGGTTTCAGCAAGATGGTGCCCAGCGCATAATTCAAGAAATGTGCGGGAATATTTGTCCCAGAGGTTTCCTGGAAAAATGCATTGGAACTCACAGTGAAGTAGCCTGGCCAGCCCGATCACCTGACTTAACCCCATTGGGTTTTTTCCTGCGTGGGCTTATTTAAAAAACCAAGTGTATGACGCCACTTTTGAGAAGAACAGTTATTGACATTGGTTTTAGCAGCAGTTAATACAATCACACCAGAAATGTTCGACCATGTTTTGAATTCTTTTGTAGACAGAGCATACTTGTGTCTAGAAAATAATGGCAACCTATTTGAGCAATTATTATAATTTTTTGACATTGTGTTACATTAATTGTGCTCAATAGACTAAATAAACAAAACCCCATAAGTCAAATAACTTAAATAAAACAAGTCAAACATCAATTTGGCACGCTTTTTGTGATTTTATCATTGATTTTAGTTGCATCATCCAATCATTTAGTTATAATTGATCTCGAGAATAATATTTCAACAATTTTGAATTAAGTAGGTAGATGCTTACCTGGGCAATAAATTGCAATTGAAAATTATATCAGAACAAATGGGAACACTGACTCACAACTCACAGCGAACGATTGGCGGGATCATAGAGCGGGATAGCAAACATCAGCACCATCAGCACATTGAGCAGAGAGAAGATATACTTAGAGGGGAATCTCCTGTATATAAAATTGGAACACAGTTTATGGCGCCCTATAACGGTTGTGGGGAAAACAAATAGCGCGAATTTTAAAGTTAATGTGTGGGTGTGGGTAGCACCTATTATTATTACAATGGTTTATTTTGAATGTTTTCTTGTTTTTGAAAGAATAGCTATGAAAATTGTCACTTTTTTATAATTATGCATTAAAAAAAGCGACTTATTTTATATAACATTTTTTATTTGCACAAATACAATATAAATAACTTCCAGTTTCATTCGAATCAACACCGTGTGAATATTGTAACAACTTTTCTTTAAAACGAATACGAAAACCTTTAGTTTTTAAATAGTAATAAACGTTAGAATCAAACACATGTAAAAATAACTTGCATTATTTAGTCGATTTTATTCGAGAAATGCAATTCAGCGTTTTTAGCCTTCAAGGTACGAAAAAGAGGGAAATAAAATTTGCTGTGTTTGTATTTTTTACCGATAATTATTACATAGTGGCCTCTAACGGTTGTGGGGAAAAGTTAAAACGTTATTCCTTTTCTCTCAATTGAAGTTACTCGTCTACACATTGAGGTTCTGTTGGGTTCTGTTGAGGTTAGAATACGCAGATACGTTTAAATGCGCAGTGGGTATAATTAGGAAAGCGGGTAATTTAAATTCTAAATTTCAAAATAAAAGGTGGTAAAATCCAAGTAAAAGCTAATTTATGATAAATTATCTGTTCGGTTAATTAATTATTGCACGGACTTTTCTTACACTATTTATTTGAACGTGTCGGTCTGTTGAATAAATCAGATTTGTCCTCTCCAAATTCATAATGTTTTTATGTTATATTTTTGAGAAAAAAAATGAAAAAAGTAAGACGTAGAATATACGTATACCGTGCGTGTACCCAACGTACTTTAATCACGTCGTCACCAAGTGATCCACCACACGTAATATCACGTCTACAATTGGTCGTTGGACGTGGTTGACGAAGAAACACTATATATCTACGTGATAACCAGTGATAACCACGTAATTTGACGTACTGTGCTACTTGGGTCGTAGTTAACCAACTTTTAACTTTCACCGTTGCCGTTCGCGTTTCAACCAGTTTCAACCAATGATGACACAACAGCAAGATCACGTGATAATTGTTATTGTCTTGTCACTGAGTAGGAGTGAGGATCCCTACTCTGTGGTTGACGTTAACGTTCAATAGTTTATAAATCGACAAAAACTTGCACCGCTGCCAACTGAACGGCAACTGCAAACTTCAACGGGAACGAAAACGCCAACGTTAAATTTATAATTTGCAGTGAAGTTACATCTAAAAACTTGAAACAGTGAAGTTCTTGAAAAATTGTGGTATACATTTTTATGTAAGTTTCAAAGTACTAACTTTAACAACTTGGCTGCAAATATTTGTAACTTACCATGCTTAGTGGGAAAAAACAACAGTTCTTTTAAAGTAACAAAGTCGACTTCAAGAAACAATAATATACTAATAAAGAGGCATTGTTGAAGGCTCTTGAAAAGCGGTCAATGAAGTAGCTGTTTAAGGTAGAACTCGAACAGAATCGAGCAAGGTCAAGCAACAGCATCGAACGCAAACAAACAATTTCGAACGTTTGACATATACTCTAACAGAAACAAGCACAAGAAATCTGTGAGAGCATCTATTAACATAACCGCAAAATTTAAAATAAAAACAATAAAACATATTCATTTTTCCTTTTGAGAAATAAATACAAATAATACGATGGAAAGGGATTCTAGTAGCAGTAGCTCAGAAACAGTATTGCTTTATTATAATTTACGTTAAAAAAAAATTTGGGTACGTCCTTGCGTAAATTTAAAAACTGCAGTGTTGTAGGTGGCCGAAAAATAAAACACTCTCACACAATTTTACTTTATCTGTATTTTTATATAAACTCCTTTTTACGCCGCCATTACAATTGAGCGCCAAAGAACAACTTCTGCCAACTTAAAACCCAAAAAAACTAAAACTAAAACTATCGCAACACATTGTTGCCAGATTCTTAAAAATGCCAAACTTATAAAATACTACAATCGGCCTAACCTGACAATTGGTCGACCCGACCAAGTTGGAATGTCAACTACCAACTAAGACGTAGAAGGGTTATTGCGCGACCATGCTCTCAAATTAGACGCATCAATGACGCCTTCATACGGAACTTGTGTAAGTTGGAACCCTTCTATGTCTCTAACAACATAACGGTCATTACCCAACCTTTTGGTAATTACATAAGGTCCCTTAAACTTAGGTAATAATTTCTTATTATAACCCGGTACAGTTACATTATTCGTAATAACAACATAATCTCCTTCATCATACTCATTAGCTTTCTTATGATGTCTATTATAATACAATGTATTGTAAGCCTGATTTTTCTTTATTTCAATATCCGCTTTCCCTCTAAGCCCATCTAAATCTCTATTATCATCATTGACTAAAAACTCGCGTAATAAATCGTCAACTTCGCCTCTTTGATCAATACCAAACAATAAGCGATACGGTGTGTTCCCAGTGGAACGACAAACAGTATTATTTATACAAAACTCAACCTTGTTCAAAATCTCGTCCCAACGCGATGAATCTACAGATATTTTAGCTATCATGGGGATTAAAATTCTATTGATTCGCTCTACCTGACCATTGCCTCGCGGGGCACCCGTAGCAATCCTTACATGATCAATATTTCGCTCGCGCAACAAGTCTTCAAATACCATTGAAGTGAAAACAGAGCCTCTATCTGAAATAACCCGCTTCGGACTACTGTAACTATCGAAATATTTTAAAAGGTGTTTGATAGTTTCTTTCGCTTCCAACGTTTTACAAGAGTACAGTTTTATAAATTTAGTAAATGCGTCAACTACAACAAAAATATGTCTTTTTCTTATTATTCGTTTTCTCCAACGGACCCAAATGGTCCACGTGAATAGTGTCAAATGGCACGTTCCCTTTGCAATTGAATGTAATAAACCCTCTTTCTTTCCATTATTCGCCGAATACACTATGCATTTTAGGCAATTGTCGATAAAATCGCGCACTTTATTCCGCATTTTTGGGAACCAATACGTTCGTGATATCAATTCTATGGTTTTACCAACACCCACATGTCCCATGTTTGAATGGTAAATATTCATTATTTCAGTTTCCATGACTGACGGTACATAAAATAATAACCTATCGTCATTCTTACGGTAAACTAACCCATTCTTTAATTCGTAATGTGAGCTTTCGTGCTCCTCTAGCTCTTCGCGAATACTCTTAATCGTTTCATCAGAGTTTTGTTTAACCGAAAGCGTAAACTCCAACGTATTTTCTTCCAAAATCATAACTAACGGTAATCGACTTAGCGCGTCCACGTGGGACATACGAGATCCCGGGCGATGTTTTATTTCGTAATCAAAGTCTTGTAGAAATAAAACCCACCTCATTATTCGCGGAACTACTTGTTTTTAGCAAACGTCAAATTTATACTATTACAATCCGTAACTATAACGAACTTAATACCTTTCAAATATATCTCAAACCGCTTTATACTATAGACTATGGCTAAACACTCCAGTTCATAACTATGGTACTTTTCTTCGCATTCACTTGTGCGTTTACTATAATAGCTGATCGGATGAAATAATCCGTCATCTTGTTTCTGCATCAAAATGCCCCCAAAACCATGCATACTGGCATCACAATGCAACTGCGTTTCACTGTTAACTGAGTAGATAGCTAAAATCGGTTCACAGACCAACTCTCCCTTAATTTTTTCAAAAGCTTGTAAATGAATGTCAGTAAATTCAAATTTAACGTTTTTTTTAATTAGATTAAATAATGGTTTTGCAATCAGCGAATAACTGTTAACAAACTTCCGAAAGTAGCTCGATAATCCTAAAAAACTGTGGAACTCCTTCGCGTTACGAGGCACAGGATAATTAACAATCGTTTTTACATTTTCCGGATTTGGACGTATTCCTGACCGGTCAATGATATAGCCTAAATAATCGATACTCGTTTTCAAGTAACTACACTTCTCGTGTTTAAGTTCTAACCGATTATCAACTAATACTTTAAAAACTTCCGATAATACCTCAATATTCTCACATGCAGACTTAGTAGCTATAAGAATGTCGTCCAGGTAAATTACTACTTTACCACTTGCAACAAGACCTCGAAAAACTTCCGTAATGAATCTAACGAATATGGCGGGACTATTACAAAAACCAAACGGCAACCGTACAAACTCATATTGACCATTAGGTGTAACAAAAGAAGTAAAATGCGTCGAACCCTCATCCAACCTAATGTTATAGAAAGCATCTCTTAGGTCTAATTTACTAAAATATTCTCTCCCTTCAATTTATCAATATTATCATCAATCAAAGGTAATGGAAACCTATCTTTGATTGCTAACTTATTCAAACTCCTAAAATCTACACATAAACGTTTTGTTCCATTTTTTCTTATTTACAAGAACAATAGGAGAGGCATACGGTGACGAACTTGGCTTGATAATATCCCTACTCAACAAGTCTTGGATAATATCATCTAAAACTACCTTATCATAATGTGACAATCTCCTAGGCCTAAAATAAAAACTTTCATGGCCCTCACTAAGCTTAATACTAGCAGAAAAATCAGTCTTAGGTTTAATTGGACGTACTACATTTAAGTAATCAGATTCAAAAACATGTGCAAGATGCAATTTAACCTTTGGTTCAACCTCCTCGCTTACATTTAAATCAATTTTAACATCATCACCTACATCCACAAACAATAATTCATTCTCGTGATCACTCTGCTCCACTACTTTAGGTGTGATTTTTACAGTATCACCCTCAAAACTAACATTAATTGCTGGATTAGCTATGAAGTCACGTCCCAACAAACAATCATAGCTCATGACATCGTTCGGTACAACACAAAAATTTACATTAATAGAATTCCCATTTATCATTACGAGATGCGAATACATACCGACAATATTTAACACACTACCATTTAGACCAACAAACGTACGCTGGTGTACATTTGGTTGCAGACATTCAGGCAAAACATGTTTAATTTTTAGCATTGATATTCCACTTCCAGAATCAATTAAAGCTTGCAAGGTCAACTGCTCACCACCATCGCCCATTACTACTGGAACAGAATAAGCTGGAGGAATCACTTCATGCTTCTCAATCAACATAGTCGAGCTGTCAGCTTCCCTTGTCTCTGCAACTCTTCTTTTCACACATTCCCTCCTTGTATGTCCAATTCCATTACAACTAAAACAACGTTTTTCATTACACTTAGCCGCATAATGACCTTCCTTTCCACAAGAAAAACACTTTATTGGTTTTTTCTGTTCACTTGCAATGACAGACGTTCCAGACGCGGTTCTTGCTACATTTACATTTACTTTAGGAGTGTTCCTTTCAAAACTGGTAAGGCCATTCATCACATCTAACAATTCTGGTAAAGAAGTAAACCGACTCATTCTTGCTTGTGACTGTAAAGTTGCATTGTCAAAGCCATCGATGGTGTATTCTATTAAGTCATCTTCTGTTAAACCTAACTGATTACCCAATAACAATTTATCGCAATAATAGGCTGCAAAGGTTTCATTCTTCCTCCATTTCCTACTGTCAAATTTTCGCATTAGGCTGATTTTGCTTTCTCTTCTACTAAACATGGAAATCATTGATGCCTTTAAGTCAGCATACAAATAAGCAGCATGAGCAGGCTTTGAATGAAACCATGACTTAGCACGCCCAGCCAGTTTACTTGCCAGCAACACAACCGTAACTACATCGCTTAAATTATGCGCTCTTTTTACAGTCTCTACTCTTTCGAACCAAACCGATGCATCTTCATCATCCTCACCACTAAAATTAGGCAGTAATGCTGCAATCTCTGCATTACTTACCCCTTTTGGCTCTACAATCTGTTGTGTCTGTGTCTCTCGCATTGTGGCTACCACCATCGTAATTATATCTTGAATGCTAACATTCAACCCAACTTGCGTTAATCCAGCAGCTCCTTGAACCCCTGCACGTTCTCCTACCTGTTCTTCCCGCGCACCATCGCTTTCTACAGGTAAACTATTAGCACGAGCGTTCGCCATAACTGCTTTAATAACACCCGATCTTATTATTCCAAGAATATCGCCGTCACACACTTCCAGACCCCACACCTGAATTTGTAGGTGGCCGAAAAATAAAACACTCTCACACAATTTTACTTTATCTGTATTTTTATATAAACTCCTTTTTACGCCGCCATTACAATTGAGCGCCAAAGAACAACTTCTGCCAACTTAAAACCCAAAAAAACTAAAACTAAAACTATCGCAACACATTGTTGCCAGATTCTTAAAAATGCCAAACTTATAAAATACTACAGTGTAAAGGGTAAAAGTTGATTCTTAAGTATGTTAAGGATTAAGACAATAATTTTGCTTTATTTATGGGAAACAAGTAATTTGTAATTTGTGGGTTTTTAAGGTTAAGAATTAACAATAACAATTAAGATCGAAATCGAAATACAACGAACTGATGCGTTTGCGCAGTATAGCTTGCTTGATCAAACATCGAACGTATTTTGGACCCGTTCTAAATTTCAAACATTTTGCTTTTGCTTGTTCATTGTTGATTGATGATGTTCGATCCTATTCGAAGATGTTAATCTACAAATACAAGTTTGCATTTTGCTTGTTTGCGTTTGATCGATGTGATCGATTCTGTCCGAGTTCCCCCTAAGGGTGGTAAAAAACTTTATAAGTAGTTCTTAAATAACCGAGCAATTTCATATTGGTACGTAAGCTCTAAAGAAGTTCCTTAAGTTGCCAATTAGCTATTTAAGCCAATATGATTTCGTAACAGCCACTGAGTAGCCTAAAGTTCCACAATAAAGTAGCATTTTGCTCACTGGGTTTTAAGTAGAATTTACCAAACCGCTAGAGTTTCTATCCGGATCGAACCGTCAAAATAAACGTAATAAATCTAAACAAGTAGTCAAACACTCAAAACTAAATTCACGTTGATCGTGTATAAATATAAACCAAACTGCGTTGTATTGAATACTGCCAAAGTTCTATGGTATGGCTGGTATGGCAGACACTTGCTACAAAATATTTGCAGTTATAAGTGCAGGTTATCTTTGCTGCAGAAGGCTGGAGGTGTCAGCAGCATTTAGCAAGATCTACGAAAATATGGAAGACAAATCAACAAAAATTTGTCGAATTTGTTCAGTAGAAGTAGTAGAAACCGAGCAGTATTATTTTCTGAATAACAATAATAACTTAATGCTACAATTCAAATTATTGAACTTTCTGCCAAAAATTGTAAGTACAACCGATTATATTCTATCAAATAACATAAACTTACATGCAGGACCTAAGCATCACACTGAATCCAATTGCTTGTAACAGATGTGTGATTGCTATTGAAGAAATATATGAATTTAAGCAACTATGTATACAAACCGAAACGACTGTAAGAAACTTACAACAACAAGGTGTGATTAAAGAGGAGTTGCAAACTGATAACATTAAAGTCGAACTTTCAAACTTGCAAATCATCGGCGATAACTTCTTGGAAATCAGTAAGGATGTGCGTGTATGCATTGATGAATCTTCAAAAATAGAACTGCATTATTGCTACAACTGTAACTTCAATACTAACAAAAAGGCAGTTTTGATTCGACACCTGCAAGTGCGACACACTGGTAAAAAACTATTTAATTGCAATATATGTGATTACAGCTGTACCACCAAGTCGTATTTAAAAATACATATGTGTACGCACAGTAGTGAGAAACGATTTAAATGCAGTATATGTGATTACTGCAGTACTACCACGGGGTATTTAAAAGTACATATACGTAAGCACACTGGTGAAAAACCATTTAAATGCAACATATGTGATTACAGCTGTACCACCAAGTCGTATTTAAAAATACATATGTGTACACACAGTAGTGAGAAACCATTTAAATGCAGTATATGTGATTATTGTAGCACCCGAATACAACAACTAAAAAGACATATGTATAAGCACACTGGTGGAAATCCATTTAAATGCAATATATGTGATTACAGCTGTACCACCAAGTCATATTTAAAAATGCATATGCATACGCACACTAGTGAGAAACCATTTAAATGCGATATATGTGATTACGGCTGTAGCATGAAGTCAAAATTAAAAATTCATATGCATAAGCACACTGCCGAGAAACCATATAAATGCAATATGTGTGATTACTGTAGCAGCCAAATCCTACAATTAAAAAGGCATATGCATAAGCACACTGGTAAAAAACCAGTTACATGCAATATATGTGATTACTGCTGTACCACCAAGTCAGGTTTAAAAATACATATGTATACGCATACTGGTGAAAAACCATTTAGATGCAATATATGTAATTACTATTGTACCACCAAGCCACATTTAGAAAGGCATATGCGTACGCACACTGGTGAAAAACCATTTAAATGCAGTATGTGTGGTTACTGCTGTACCACCAAGTCGAATTTAAAAATGCATATGCGTACGCACACTGGTGAAAAACCATTTAAATGCAATTTATGTGATTACTATTGTACCACCAAGTCACATTTAGAAAGGCATATGCGTACGCACACTGGTGAAAAACCATTTAAATGCAGTATGTGTGATTACTGCTGTACCATCAAGTCGAATTTAAAAATACATATGCGTACGCACACTGGTGAAAAACCATTTAAATGTAATATATGTGATTACTATTGTACTTCCAAGTCTGGTTTAAAAAGGCATATGCGTATGCACACTGATGAGAAACCATTTAAATGCTATATATGTGACTACTGTAGTAACTACATGTCATGTTTAAAAATGCATATGCGTAAGCACACTGGTGAAAAACCATTTAAATGCAGTATATGTGATTACTGCTTTACCACCAAGTCGAATTTAAAAATGCATATGCGTACGCACACTGGTGAAAAACCATTTAAATGCAGTATGTGTGATTACTGCTGTACCACCAAGTCGAATTTAAAAATGCATATGCGTACGCACACTGGTGAAAAACCATTTAAATGCAATTTATGTGATTACTATTGTACCATAAAGTCAAATTTAGAAAGGCATATGCGTACGCACATTGGCGAAAAACAATTTAAATCATTGAATATATAATTAAAAATCAAGTAAATGCGAGTTTTTGTGTTCTGTAATTGTCCCCGCCGTTTTGAAGCTCTGTAAATATATAGCTACATTATATGAGTGTATTTAAATATAAACAGTAACGAATAAAGGTAGTTAATATTATTTAATATGAAATCAGATTTCTCTATTTCGACATGAGAATTAGCTATTCTTACACTAAAATTTGTGTAAGAATTTGCTTATTCTTACACGGATTTTAGCACAATTAGTTTTTTCAAAGTTGGTATCTCTGCATCGTAAGTTGACGTTACATGAAAAAGAAAACAAAATTATTGAAATTTAACAATTTAAATTCAAATTTTGATGCCAAGATAAAACAAACACGTTTTAATAATTCAAATTTATTTACTGATAAAGGTATAAAGAGATAATTTCGTATGATTTTAGGTTAACACATAAATTTCAATATGTCAAAGTGTAAGTGTTGCCAATTCAATAAAATAATAAAGTTTCCCAATGTTGTTTTAAAATTATACGAAAAATTATTAAGTATTGTATCAAAATAGAGAAAATAGTATAAAACACACGTCAAAGAATACATTTCAATCACTCTACAAACCCGGTCTCGTGATTGAAGCGCGTTCATTCTGTAACTTGTGTTTTAATATACTCTATTGCTTATTGAAATTTCAAACATTAAAAAACGGACGAATGTGATACTTTAACTAAGCAATCAACCGTGGTGTTGTCCCAATCAACAAGGAAACATTTTTGAAATGTTTTTTTAACGTTTTACAAAAGATATATTTAAATTTTTAAAAACATTGCAAAATTGTCTTAATGACCAGAATTACGTTGTAAAGTCAAAATGTTCAAAAAAAATATTATTTATATACATTTATAATATCATTATAATATTTTACAAATGTTACATTAATGTATAAAAAATGTATAATCAACGCTTTTTTTTTTAATATTGCAATATACTTAAGGGCAGTTCTACAATCAAAGTATAAAAGTAAATTTAGTTATACCTGCTTTAATTTTAAAATACTGACATATTTGGCTGTTAGTTTTATTTATACTAACCAATAACACAGCCAATAACGACAGCATTTTACAATCAAACCAAGTATAACTTAACTGACATTTATACCATTATTATAGAAACAGTCCTAAAATGCTTACAAAATATAGATAATACAATCTTTGTGTACTCAAAATACTTCAATTTCATATGGCCGCAAACGCATTAGGTGCCTATAACAAAAATTAACACATTAACATAAAAGTAAAACAAACGTTATTCATGTAATTATTTTATATTATTTGAAATATGTAATTATAATAATCCTCACAAAAGTTTCCAATGAATCAAAATTTTTTTATTTTATGGATAGGATCCTTCGAAGTGGAGGAACGGCAACAATAAAAACAACCTTTATCTGTTGTTAAGGCCTGAACAATAAAGGTTGTTTTTATTGTTCCCGTTCCTCCACATCGAACGATCCTATCCATAAAATAAAGATTAATTATGCATGTACCTTTTTGTGTAAAAACGAAAACCAAAACAACTAATAGTCCAAGTTTTTTAAACTTTGTACACACAAAATAATGCAGAAAAAGTTACATACCAAGATTAATTGGTTATTGTGCACGTTCAAATCTCCCGTTTGGCCAACATTATATCAATTTTATAACCTTAAAACATCACAAAGAATGGAAATCATGAAGTACATAGAATGAACGTTTTAGTGTACCACTGCTGTAACAAATAATATTAGACAGCAAAATTTCTTGCAACAGAAAACGTACCATCATAATAAATGCTGACATGTACTAGAATTTTCTATTTGGGTTTTACTAGAACGCAAATTAGAAAACGATTAAACTGATACACTAACAATATACATTACACAGCATAGCGAGTAATACCATAGAAATTGTTGATTAGTTGAAGCCTAAAATATAATGCAATTATAATTTACAAAATCACGCAGGTACTGGTACTTTGCGCAAACGCGGTTATTAAGTACTTAATTCAAATTTGCAAAAAAAAATTTAGAAAAACGGAAAAGTTGAATATGTATTTATTAGTAATATGTAACAAAATTTTATATAGTTGTGTTTTTATTACAATACCTCAAACCTGTTTTTGTGCGGTGGATAGGGACCGCATAAAAAAATCGCACAAAACTTCACAAGTAGCTGTAAAATATTGTTTCGGAACACAATTAGCAAAAAGTATTTTTTTTGGTGCGGTGAATAGGGACCGCATAAAAAAAGTCTCACGTTTAAAATAACTCAAAACCTTACGAAATAACTAGTACATACTTGGAATTTCGTAAAACGTTTTGAAATTTGATTTTGAAAATACACCTGCGAACATTTTTAAATATTTTATTTACATATTATGTGCTTATTTTACACATACAAAATTTTTCAAAACGTATGCTGTGATTTACCTATTTACATGGAAATTCTTGTAATTGGCTGACGCATACTTATGTAATGTGATGAAATACATTCACATATCAAAAATCGAAAAAACTAAATAGCCGATCAGTTCTATTAATTTTTTTTTATTGATAGCTTCGTCAATTATGTTCACTTTGATTGAAATTTTCACTTACCGCATAAAAAAAATCGCACAAAAAAAAAGACAGCGCAAAAACAGGTTTGAGTGTATATAAAAGAAAAAATAATTTCTAATAAAATAAAAACGTTTTTTATGTTACTAAAAATGTTTTAGAAATCATTTTTAAAATATTTCAATATCAATGTTTAAATGAAATATTTTCAAAACGCAATTTTTGAAAAACATTTTTTATTTCGACTATTTTAAAACGTTGTAACGTTTTTAAAACATGAAAAAAAACGTTTTCTTGCTGATTGGGGTGTATCCAATGGTCTCCCATTAAGCTGCATTACGTCGATGAATGAAAGGTCAGTGGTTCAAATCCCACTGCCACTTCTAAAAATTTGTTACAAATCACCGCTTTAATTAAAGACTAATAACCAGCCATTAATGTTCAATGGTATTTTAAGAAAAAATAAAAACAACAAATGTCATTCAAGCAAAACTATGTATTTATTTTAAAACCATTATATTATTTTACTTTCTAAAATTGTTTCTAAATTGTATTTAGGAAATGTTTTTTATTCAACACCAACGTGACATTCTCCTAAGGAATCGTTAAGACATTCAAAAAGTATTCGTAAGAACCCTGATATTATTGTTCCAGCCGACAAAGACAACGCTAGTGTAGTTTTGAACCAAATTGATTATGTTACGAAAATCAATTCTATTTTGTCTAAGGAAACTTACGCTCTTCTAACTCACAAGGCCACTTCGAGGTTTGAACGTGAGGTCAGCCAAATCTTCCAATCTACCTCCTGAAACTAAACGTCGACTTACCCGATCAGATTCTAAACCGCCTCGTCTATTTCGGATTTCCCAAAATTCACAAACAAGGTATTCCTTTTCGACCTATTGTCAGTACTATACAATCTCCTACCTACAAGCTAGCCAAGTTCTTGTCCAACATTCTTTCCGAGTTTACATCAGGTAAAACCTCTTCTCACATCCTCAACTCTCAGCATTTTATTCAACGTCTAGAAACTATAAAACTTGAACCCCCAAGATCTTCTCGTGAGCTTTGATGTTACTACAATTTTTTACTAAAGTTCCTATTGAGGATTCGCTTATTATCATCAAACAGATTCTGTCTCAACATGGCAAGGATTTGAGTTTGGTTCCTCTTTTATTGATAAGTGTCTATCCTCTACTTACTTCCAATTTGATAACAAGTTTTACGAACAGGTTTTTGGTGCTGCTATGGGTTCTCCTCTATCACTTGTTGTAGCTAACATTTTTATGGAATTCTTTGAAACGGTTGCTTTGAAATCATCAATATTAAAACCTCAAGTGTGGTTTAGGTAAGTTGAGGACACGTTTATTGTTTGGTCTCATGGTCATCTTGAATTGTCTAAGTTTCTTGATCATCTTAACAATCAACACTTGTTAGATAGAAGTTACTATGGAAATCGAAAGTAATGGTTCTCTTCCATTCCTTGACGTCCTTGTGACTCGTAAGCCCGACGGACTTCTGAGCCATTCTGTTTATCGCAAACCCACTCATACGGACAGATACCTTCATGCTTCGTCTCATGATCATCCTGCACAGAAACGTTCTGTTATTGAATCTGTGGTTCATCGTGCCTTTTCGATTTGCCAGCTTGAGAATCTAGACTCGAAACTCCGTCATCTTACTAGAAGCGTAATGAACAATGGTTATGTAAAGAAAGATATTCATAGAGTTATTAATTGTCGCCTACATCCGCGTACTCCCTAATCCAACCCGAAATTACACAAGGTTACAGATCAAATAGGGAAACTTCTTCGTAAGAATGATATTAAACCCATATTCAACTCGACAGGCAAAATCTCTCAAAATCTTCCTTCTCCCAAAGACAAATTACCTACACTTTCATCTCAAGGTGTATACCAAATTCTTGTTCATGTGGTTTAGTCTACATTGATGAAACCGGTCGTTCCGTCATTACTCGCATTTCAGAACATGATCGTTGTATAAGGAAAAGGTATATTTCCAAGTCTGCGGTTGCTGAACATCATTTTACTACAGGTCACAAAATAGATTTTGATAATGTTTCCATTCTTTTTCAACAGGAAAGTCCGAGAAATCATAGAAATCATCAAACACCCCAATAACTTCAATCGCGATCATGGTTTAGAGCTATCCCCTCTTTGGTTCCCGGTCATTAGTCGTTTATCAAAAACACGCCCCTTATCAACCGTAACCCAATCACAGTCGTGCTTAACCATTTGTAACGATCCTTTTCCTTTATATAAGGAGACTATTTCTTTTTAAGTCACTTCTACGGAGTTTAGAATCTGGCTTGGTTTACAAGTTGATTACTTAACTCGGTATAGTGGTTCTTTGTAAGATTTTCGTTTGCTTTTTCAAGTTATCGTTTTCTTTCTTACCTTTTCAGAGTTTAGATTATGGCTTGTTTCACAAGTAGATAATCTAACTTTTGAGAAGTTCTTAGTTAGATTTCGGTTGCTTATTGAGTTTTGCGATTTATCTCACGCCCTGATGAAGCCCTTTACGAAAGTGAGCGAAACGTTGGCAACTTCGGTTACAACAACAATGACACGGTCCAAACCCGGAAGACATTTTTATCTTAGTATGAATTCAATTGGTTTTGTTGTACGCGTACATTTTACGTTCTGGTAATGATTATAAAACATTTTTCTGTCAAAATTTAAAGCGATCAGTTTGTGAAGAAACAAATTTGTAGTGTTTAAACAACGGATTTGTACTAGGGTTAGATATAATCAATGCTTATAAAGTAATAATGTTTTTAAACAAATTTAGCAAAAAAAGTTAGGTTATTTATTTCTGTGTATAAATCACAATTACGAATTACGTCAAAATTAATTCTATTAAACTAATGACAAATGTCAGAATTAACCTATTTAAAAAACAAAGAAAGATAATATATGTTTTACTTTACGCACGCGCTAGTTTTATTATACACATAAACAAAGTATTTGTAGACGAGTAACTTCAATTGAGAGAAAAGGAATAACGTTTTAACTTTTCCCCACAACCGTTAGAGGCCACTATGTAATAATTATCGGTAAAAAATACAAACACAGCAAATTTTATTTCCCTCTTTTTCGGACCTTGAAGGCTAAAAACGCTGAATTGCATTTCTCGAATAAAATCGACTAAATAATGCAAGTTATTTTTACACGTGTTTGATTCTAACGTTTATTACTATTTAAAAACTGAAGGTTTTCATATTCGTTTTAAAGAAAAGTTGTTACAATATTCACACGGTGTTGATTCGAATGAAACTGGAAGTTATTTATATAGTATTTGTGCAAATAAAAAATGTTATATAAAATAAGTCGCTTTTTTTAATGCATAATTATAAAAAAGTGACAATTTTCATAACTATTCTTTCAAAAACAAGAAAACATTCAAAATAAATAATTTTAATAACAATGGGTGCTATCCACACCCACACATTAAGTTTAAAATTCGCGCTATTTGTTTTCCCCACAACCGTTGTAGGGCGCCATAAACTGTGTTCCAAGTTTATATACAGGAGATTCCCCTCTAAGTATATCTTCTCTCTGATTATACATGTACTCATAAGGAAAAATTTAACCTGTTTAAAAAAATTAAATACACTAAGTCCCATTTTTAAATGTATTTTTTTAAAAACCAATAATTTTATTACATAATTTCTTTTGGAACTAAAATAAATAACTTTTAATTTTAAATTTAACAATTTAAAGTTTCCATAGGAAACACACGGCAAAGTCCTTCCCGCCAAATCGTTATACATAACAGAGAGAGATAGCTCTGCAAATGAAAAGGTTGATTACTCACTTAATTTTTAATTTGAAATTAACATCTTAAATTTGATATAGTAACAGAGAAAAAGGTTTTAATAATTCTAGTAGTGGAAAAAAATGTATATATAAACTACGCTTGAGAAAATGATTATAACATGCGCGACGTATCCCAGTAAACATACGATGTCCCAGAGACGTTCGTTTTTTATGTCCAAATGATGTTTTACATCTCGAAATTTAAAACGAAAAAACATAAGACTTACATGCAGTATGGTGATAAAGTAAGGAACAAATTTTATAATTGCGTTATTTAATGTTTTCAAGCAAATCGTTCGGACAGGTCAATTTTACTTATTAATTAGCCATCATCTGACAAAAATTTTACTTATGACTTCCTGTTTCTGCATACTTTTTTTTAAAAACCGACTCACAGTTGAAGGGCTACACTTAATTCGACGAGTAATTGCCAGTACAAAAAAGTTTTCTTTACTTCAAGCTATTTTAACAACTTTTTCTTGACTTGTTAATAACTTATAATTTGCCATAACTTTGCGATCTTTACTGTTCCAAAGTATAAACAAGACTAAAATATATTATAAAAATGCAATTTGTAGCGAATAAGTCGTAAATAAAACATGTAAAAACGTTATAAGCAAAATAAAAGATAATCCGATTTCAAAATATAATAGAATTTTATATGACATATGTTGCGGTTTATATGTCCAATACTGTATGTTGTGGACTAGAGAATCTGTTAACATATTAATTGGCGAGTATCAGAAATATCAATGCTTGTATATAACGAAACACCCGTTATATCATAACCTCAGTGCAAGGACGAATGGCTTAAAAAATATGTACGAATTTCATGGATAATATAAATTAGTGTAATTTACAATGGATTTTATTTAAGAATGTACAGCACTTTTCTTTATACAATATTTTTCGTTCAAATTCTCATTTAAAATTTCGTTAAAAAAATCGCGTCAGACGGCCTTTACATTATAAACAACACAGGACACAAACTTTATATCAAAAACCTAATTGTACAACCGGGTGGCACCCTTCTGCCCTCGAACCACTATTAAAACGGCATAATTCGTATTTTTCAGTCTTCCCGCTAGATGACGATACTTACGTAATATCGCGAGTCTTTAATTGTGTTTAAATTTAAACTAGATCATCTCAAAAGTAATCGGTAATATTTTTTAGATTAAATCAAGAACGTGTAAAATACAATAACGGATAATTTGATTAAATCTGCGATAAAACATTTGCTCCAGCATGCTAGCGATTATCACACACCCAGAAATGATATAAATTCCGGCAAAAAATTTTTTTTTCCTTTTAAGCTAAACAAATATGCAAACTTCATCTAAGTTTTTAAAAATGCTTTCAAAAATATTTCTGGATGTGTGTTATCATTATTTTTAATAAGCAATAAATAATAAGAACCTTTTTAAAAATCCATATAATTAATTAGAAACAACCTCAACAATTTGACATAGAAATGATATCTGTAAATCGAGGTCTTTTAGATGATATTTAAGATATCTTTTCACAAAAGTTATAAAGATGTTAACCGGCGCACAAGAGATCTTTCTGATTGCTTTAAGACATCTAACAGATACTTATTATGAATGTACAGCTTTACATGAACTCAAGAATAAGGCCCCGTTCTTTACAAATCAAGCAAATAATTTTATTTCAAGTTATTCACCAGTATGCATACGCATATGCACTCTTAAATCAGACTTGGTGTTATAGCAGTAATCACATATATTGCATTTAAATAGTTTTTCAGCAGCGTGCTTACGCATATGCTTTTTTAAATTTGCCAGTTGGTTACAACCGTGATTACATACATTGCATTTAAATGGTTTTTCGCCAGTGTGCGTACGCATATGAATTTTTAAATACGGTTTGATACTACAACAGTAATCACATATATTGCATTTAAATGTTTTTTCGCCAGAGTGCTTATACATATGCCTTTTTAAATTTGTCATTTGGTTACTACAGTAATCACATATATTGCATTTAAATGGTTTCTCAATAGTGTGCGTACGTATATGTATTTTTAAATACGACTTGGTGTTACAGCAGTAATCACATATAGTGCATTTAAATGGTTTTATATCAGTGTGCCTACTGATATGCATTTTTAAATCTGATTTGGTGGTACAACAGTAATCACATATATTGCATTTAAATGGTTTATCACCATTGTGCTTATGAATATGCTTTTTTAAATTTGCCATTTGGTTACTACAGTAATTACATATATTGCATTTAAATGGTTTTTCACCAGTGTGCTTATGCATATGCCGTTTTAATTGTTGGATTTGGCTGCTGCAGTAATCACATATCTTGCATTTATATGGTTTCTCGCCAGTGTGCTTACGCATATGAATCTTTAATTTTGACTTGATGGTACAGCAGTAATCACATACATTGCATTTAAATGGTTTCTCACTAGTGTGTGTACGCGTATGGATTTTTAAATACGACTCGGTGGTACAGCTGTAATCACATATATTGCATTTAAATGGATTTTCACCAGTGTGCTTATACATATGTCTTTTTAATTGCTGGATTTGGCTGCTACAATAATCACATATATTGCATTTAAATGGTTTCTCACTGGTGTGCGTACGCATATGTATTTTTAAATACGACTTGGTGGTACAGCTGTAATCACATATATTGCATTTAAATGGTTTTTCACCAGTGTGCTTATGCATATGCCTTTTTAATTGTTGGATTTGGCTGCTACAGTAATCACACATATTGCATTTATATGGTTTCTCGCCAGTGTGCTTAAGCATATGAATTTTTAATTTTGACTTCATGCTACAGCAGTAATCACATATATTGCATTTAAATGGTTTCTCACTAGTGTGCGTATGCATATGCATTTTTAAATATGACTTGGTGGTACAGCTGTAATCACATAGATTGCATTTAAATGGATTTTCACCAGTGTGCTTATACATATGTCTTTTTAGTTGTTGTATTTGGCTGCTACAATAATCACATATATTGCATTTAAATGGTTTCTCACTAGTGTGAGTACGCATATGTATTTTTAAATACGACTTGGTGGTACAGCTGTAATCACATATATCGCATTTAAATGGTTTTTCACCAGTGTGCTTACGCATATGCCTTTTTAATTGTTGGATTTGGGTGCTACAGTAATCACATAAATTGCATTTATATGGTTTCTCGCCAGAGTGCCTACGCATATGAATCTTTAATTTTGACTTGGTGGTACAGCAGTAATCACATATATTGCAATTAAATGGTTTTCTACCAGTGTGTCGCACTTGCAGGTGTTGAATCAGAATTGTCTTTTTGTTAGTATTGAAGTTACAGTTGTAGCAATAATGCAGTTCTATTTTTGAAGAATCATCAATGCATACACGCACATTCTTACTGATTTTCAAGAAGTTATCACCGATGATTTGTAAGTTTGAAGGTTCAACTTTAATGTTATCAGTTTGCAGCTCCTCTTTAATCACATCTTGTTGTAAGTTTCTTACAGTCGTTTCGGTTTGTATACATAGTTGCTTAAATTCATATATTTCTTCAATAGCAATCACACATCTGTTACAAGCAATTGGATTTAGTGTGATGCTTAGGTCCTGCAAGTAAATTTATGTTATTTGATTGAATATAATCAGTTGTACTTACAATTTTTGGTAGCAAATTCAACAATTTGAATTGTAGCATTAAGTTTTTGTCGTTATTCAAAAAGTAATACTGCTCAGTTTCTAATATTTCTAGTGAACAAATTCGACAAATTTTTGTTGATTTTTCTCCCATATTTTCGTACAGCTGCAATTTCATTATATTTTGTATTATCAACTTTATCAACAAGCAAAGATAACTAACAAGTGTCTGCCATACCAGTCATACAACAAAACTTTGGCAGTGTTCAATGCAACGCAGTTTTATTGATTGTTGGTTAGGGGAGTTGTGCGCTATTATATTTTTATATTATTATAGTCTGAGATTGTATGACACAAATACTGTATATTCACAACTTGACCATATTAAAACGTTTAGATTTTAGGTTGGTCATAGTAATACATTTTAAATTACTTTTAAAACATAAGAACTCCCATTGGCTGTCGAGACAAGGTATTTTAGTAATTTGTTAAATCAGAATATGAAGTCGTTGGGCAAATATGAGCAAACAAACCCAAAAGAAGCATGTTGTTATCATAAGTTAATTGTTGCTCAGGAGTGGGCAAAATACACCTTGTTAGGTAATTGAAATACAAAAAACAAATTACATTAATGTTGTGTATTTAAAATACTAGATACAAGATATAGAATACAAAATGTCGAAAATATAAAATAGTATTTCAACTACAATTAAAAATGCAAATTAAATTGTAATATGTTGTCTATGACTCTTCTTTCCTTTATGAATCCCGCCCGTTTGGTACCAAACTTTTTTCCTCTATTTCCTTTTGTAGTTTTCCTTGTAGCACTGTCGCATATATTTTGTATGGCGTGTTTAATAATGTTACCCCTCTGTAATTCTTGACTTTATTTCTGTCTTCTTTTTTATGGATCGGGCCTATTTTTCCCTCTCCGTATTCCGTCATCCTTTTTGCTACATTTCCTTCCTCGTATACCCACTCTTCGCCTTGTATCCCATCTTCTCCTGCCGCCTTTTTTTATCTTCTTTATTGCCTCTGTTACTTCGTCTTCGTTTATTCTATCTCCTTCTTTTCTTTGCCTTTCTTCTCCATTCTGATTTTAATCTTCCCATTCAGCAGGTTTCTACAATATCTCTCCCATTTTTTATTTGTATTCCCTTTGTCATCCATTTACTTACTTTCCTTCTTTAGGTACTTCCATACCTCTTTTTCCGTTTTTTCTTTGTTTTCTTCTTTTTCTTTCCTCCATTTTTTCCATTGCCTTATGCTCTTCTTGCATTTTTCTTTGCTTCCTTCGATTCTCTATCCCACCATTTTTTCCATCCTGTTTTCTCTCCCTTACATTTTCTAAATCTGAGTTTCTCCATCATCTCTCTCATTTCCTTCACACTCTTTTGTAATCCCTTCCCTACCCATATCGTTTTCCCTATTCTCTCTTTGTATCTTTTGATACCTTCTTCTGTCCACATTTTTTCGTTATGAACTCCTTTTCTTCTCTTTCTCTTTCTTCCATAGTCAATTCCAGTGGTTGGTGGTCTGACTCTACTTTTTCTCCCACCTTAAATGTCTTCACCTTTTCTCCAGCCTCTTTATTTGTGATTACAAAATCTATTATTGATTCTCCCCTTCCTCCTATGTACGTATACAATTAAGTTTACACTTTATTAATCGTTATAAAATTTATTATAGAATTATAATAGTAGTACAAAAAATTACTGGTTGTAAGCAACTATGTCTTACGAGTACTATTGTCACGTACCAACTAACTTTTCTAATCTTAATCGATTCTATATATCTATTCACACAAATGATTAGAAGTCCAGTAGTTGAACCCAATCACGTCTGTTTGTTTACAAAGTCCGCTTTCATAATTAATATTTGCAAGTACAAGTTTAACTTTAATTGATTAGTTTGCATTTGCATTATGAATTTCTCCGTCCTCTCTTCTAACATCTCTCCTATGTTTTTTCTTGTCTCTTTCATTCTGCTGCTATAAACAGTCACTATTTTTATTTTTGTTTTTCCCCACTGTATGTTCCTTTCTACAATTCCTCTTTTCTGTTGCACTTTCTTTTATTGACGCAACCCTGTTTTTCTTATTCCCATTATTATACCCCTCTTTGCTCTCCCTTTACTCTTTCTGCATGTTGCATCACCTTCTCAAATTCCTCCGCCAACTCTTTTTCCCACCACTCCCATACTTTTTCTTCTATCCATGTCTCCTGTAATCCCCCCCCCCCATCCTTGATGTACTTCCAAAAATCCTGTTCCTTGTTCTTCATTCCCGCTACGTTCCAAAACAATACTCTCAGTTCACACATCTCTCCTGTGCTTGTTCCTTACTTTCTTTTTTTTCTCTTCCCTTTCTATTACTCATTATTCCTTTTTTTTGACATTTGGCCAACGTTCTTTCCATTATCGCCGCCCTTAGCCCTTTGGCTGCCTATTTTCGCTTTCCTTTCTCTGCTCAGGCCCCTGTCCCTGTCGTTCCATATGTATCTTCCTCCGTCTATCTCTATTTTCCTGTATCCTACCCATACTCTTTTCCCTTTCGCTCATTTTCCACCGCTATGTACATTATTTGGTTTGTACTCTTCTTTCTTCCTATGTCAAATCGTGATTTATATATATTATTGTATTCCTTAATTTCTTCTTCTCCGACATCACCTTTTGCTTTTCCTCCTATTTCCCCCACAACCATCTCATTTTTTCTTCTACTTTTACATTTAATTTTTCTTCCAGCATCATTGCTAAATCCTTTTGTGTTTCTTCACTTCCTTATCCCTTTATTACAATATTATTCTTCATATTCCTTCTTTTCTCATCTTCTGCTGTTTCTCCAGTTTTTCTTCTTTCGACCAGTCCCTTTCTCCTATTTCTTTTTTATTTCTATCATTGTTGCCTTATTCTTTGCATATTTTCAACTATCTGTTTCACCATTTCTCTCATTAATTCTTTCAGTTCCTCCATTGCTTCTGTTTTTTTTCTTTCCTCCTTGTGTCATTGAACTGTTTCCTTCGATCTTATTCTTTTCTTTTCTCTTTAAAATATTTGTTCTTTCCTTTTCCTCTCTCTCTCTTTTATTCATTCCTCCGTACCTTCTCTTCCCACTAAACATGATACGTAACAATAACATTAAAAAATATTATTTGGAGGTAGATGTTTCAATGTTATAATTGAATGTTGCTATAATGTGGTAACAATGATTAAAATAGTCCATGTTGTCTTGTATAATGTTGAAATAATATTAAACGATAAATGTATCTTCTTCAACGTTTATAAAATATTATTTATTTAACATTGGACAAATGTAACAAAATAAACATGAAAATAATATTAAACTCTAGTGAAAAAATTATTGCAAATCTAATGTTTTTCTGAAATCTGTGGGAAACGTTTATATAATATTATTTATTCGATGTTGGATAGATGTATGAAAATAAACTTTGTATGTATTTCAATCATCCGACATTTGAGGCGGCAAAACCATTAATCATAACATATACGTATTAAAGACTATACCGAGCATGTATGACAATTAGTGAAGCAAACATCTTGAAACGGAGCTATATACATCTTGCATAAGTCTGTCTCTTAATACTCAATGCATTGAAAGCGCAAATGTAAAAACTTGAACGTTGATTGGCTATTTTCATGAATTAAAAAAGTGGTTTTTTAAATGTATTTTAGGTTATATTTTCTGTTGTGACTTTTTTGGAAAATAAGAAATTATACCTACTCCACACCTTAATATGTTAATTTCCAAAGTTTGTAAACGATTTGATTTTATGTAAAAATTATTGAAGAAAGCACTTGTATCAGAGAAAATATTATTCATTCTGCGTAATACTAAATAAGGAGGATTTGCGTGTGCGCATAAACGATATTGGGAAATTAAGACATGAACTTATGCGATTTTAATATCTCTGTTTCACAATCTTTGCTTCACTTTACACTTATTGCAGCAATGTAATGGTATCGGTATAGTCTTTATACGTATATGAATCATAATCTCCAAAATAATCTCCATAACCTTAAACTGTGAAACGTGTTGTGTGTGTCGAGTCCATTTTTTATTTTTTCTTTGCCGTGTGTGTTATCAAATACTTTAAGTATTTAATCGTATTATTTTGAGTTGTATTGTTGCCAGTGCCATTTCAAAATGAGCGATAAGCAGGTAAGCATTTATTGTAAACCACATGTTTGTGATGGAAACTGAACTAATAGTTATATCATTCATGCTTTTATTAAATGAATTCATCTGTACAAATGCATACATTAGCAGTAGACTATATATGATTTTAATATACATACAGTTATTTAAACATAAAACTGACCCAAAAGGTGGTGTTTTACTGAACAAAATAGATCAATTTCATCGTTTGTTGTTTTCGTGTGCTGGAAATTTCCAAATATAGTAAAATAACAGATATGCGGCGTTCGTATACATATTTAGGCATCAACGGTAAAACCGTCTTTACAGTACTTTTAAGTAAACAACAAATCCTTTGAATTTTGCTACATGATCAGCTGAAGACGTGGTTAAGTAGAACGATATAGGCTAATACGACCAACGGCCACGTCTATGTAACCTGTATTAGCAAATCATTGTATCTTGATGTATATTTTTTTAATCGGCATCTGAACATAGTCACTTACAGGCAAAAAATTGTATTATAGCATTATTTATCTATTTTATAGCAGTGTGATTGATTAACACCCCTACGTAATTTGATACCATTTCCTAAAATTTCAGGTCCTCAACTTTAAGAAATGTACACATTCTTCCCGATACCTCAAACGTTTGGTAAAAAAAGGAATTTCAAAAAAACCGAAACATACAGTTAATATAACAATTCAAAATAACACTGAAGTTACTGAAAATAATTCTTCAATTTTATCATCATCTACATCAGTATTAAATCCAATACCTATAATTTCATCTGCTGGAGAATCTTCTTGCTATGATAGTAAATCTAATTTAAATTTTTCAAAACCTGCAGAGGTGCCTCCTAAACCTGATACCGATAAGTTTATTAATAATCTACAAAAATGGGCAATTGAAAATAGAATAGCTCACTCATCCGTAACAAAATTATTAAAAATGATGAAAAGTGATCTTCATTTAGAAGAGCTTCCGTCGGACTGTAGGTCATTAATAAAAATTAAAAAATATAAGAATTTTGAAGTTGTGCACATGGGAGACGGTTTATATTACCATTTTGGCCTGATAGAATCTGTAAAAGATGTTATAAAATTATTTCCTGTCCTAGAGAAAAATACCACACTGTATATTGAATTAAATATAGATGGGCTACCACTAACAAAAAGCAGCAAAAGTCAGTTCTGGCCAATTTTGGGACATATTGAAAGTGTTGAGATCAAAAAATATGTTTTTCCTATAGGTATATACCACGGTTGTAGTAAACCAAGACATCTGTCAGACTTTTTGGAGTACTTACTGAAAGATTTAATAAAAATTAAAGAAGATCATGGAATATTGTTTTGTGATAAACTTATAAAAATTAATATTTCAAAAATTTTATGTGATGCTCCAGCTAAGTCATTTTTGTTGGGTGTTAATAGTCATAACGCATATTTTGGTTGTACAAAGTGTACAGTTGAGGGGGACTTTTACAAAAACCGAATGACATATTCCAATTTAAATTCCAACCTGAGAACTGATGATTCATTCAGGAATATGATTGATGAATTTTTTCATAAGGAAAGGACTCCTCTCTTGGATACTGATATTGGCCTTGTAAGTCAAGTACCGCTTGACTACATGCACCTTGTCTGTTTAGGTGTAATGAAAAAATTATTGCAGATGTGGGTAAAAGGTAACCAGTTTGTTAAAATTCCTGATGTCAATATAAAACAGATCAATGATCACATACTACAGTACAAAAAATGTTGCACCAGTGATTTTGCCAGAAAACCGAGAAAATTAGAAGTGTTGGAATTTTGGAAAGCCACTGAATTTCGGCAATTTTTACTATATTATGGACCTCTTGTTGTAAAAAATCATTTGACGACACAACGGTATAATCATTTTCTTTCATTTCATATAGCTATTAGGATATTAATTTGTAAGAATCTTTGCCACAATTTTAAATATGCCAATACTCTTCTAAGATATTTTGTTGAAAGGTTTGGAGAGCTTTACGGACACGAACTGATTAATCATAATGTTCATAATTTAATACATTTAGCTGGAGATGTAGAAAAGTTTGGCGCTCTGGATAATTTTAGTTGCTTTAAATTTGAAAATTATATGTCTGAAATAAAAAAATGTATAAAACCAACAAGAAACCCACTGATCCAATTTGTCAATAGAAGTTTGGAAAAACTACGTATTTTGGAATCCCCATCAACTAATAAAGATGAAATTCAGCTTGGTAGAGAAATAGGAAGAGAAAAAATTTTAGGAATGGATGTAATTTTATATAGTCATGTAATTTACAAAGGCACAAAATTTACAAACAAGGAATGTAATTGTTTTTGTTTCTTGAAAGGAAAGATTCCAGTCAAAATTACTGATATATTTATTTTCAAAGATGAGTGTTACATTCGATACCAGACATTCTCAGAATTAACACATATTTATCAAAAACCTATAAAGTCTACTGCCGTGTATTCTAGGGCAGTTGCCAACTTATCATTTGAATTTGAAATTACGGAAATTAGTAAAATTTTGTACAAGGCAATTAAGATCGAAAATTACTTTTTGGGAATTCTCCATGAAATTTAATAAGTGACAGTACACATAAAAACATATTATGTAAAGGAGAAATAAGATTTACACAATCATTTACCCCATTTTGGGAACAATCATACAACGTGATTATGGAACCCCATTTTGAGAACAATCATACAACATGATTATGGAACCTATCAAATATACTATTTCTGTTTTTTTATACAGTATAAAGTCATTGAGTTTCTCGATAAACATTTGGTATCTGTGATTCCATCCAATTGGGTCCTAGAAGATGGATCATGTGTTTGGCCAACAAATCTAAAAAATACCAGAACTTCTATTATTAAAAGGCAGAAGCCTGCAGATAACTGGGGACAATACCAGAGAGGCAATTTTGTGGATCACGGCTCTTTTGGTAACTATAAATTTTATTAAAAATGATTAACGTTTAAACATATTTCAATAAAACGCTTTTGGGTTTAAACACATGTAATATAAATTAAATAACACAACGTTTCAACACGATGTCACGTATCTTTGTCAACACCTTAATGTATATTACATTCCAAAAGTGTTTTATATAAATGTTATTGCATCAGTTAGATCACTAAAATATAATATTGTTTTTGAAGTTTGACGTTTTGAAATAGCAACAGTGAATATTATATAAAAAATATTTTAAAAAATTTTATATTTTTTTTATATAAATTTACAATAAGTAATGGAAAAAAAATCTTTTGTTTTCCATTCTTGCTATTTCAGAAATGATGATTAAAAAAAATTGTTGTGCTGATTTTATCAAAGTACAAACCTCTTTAATAACGTCCCATAATTGTGTTAGGTTCTTATGAAAATGCACTGCAGCATGAAAAAAAAATTGTAAAATCTTCCGAATCAGAAGACAATATCCCAAGTCGTTATGGAAGAAAAATAAAAACCAAGAAAGTAACTGATTATGAAGAATATCTTCAACCTCCATCTCCCACATTATCTACTGCTAGTTTTTCATCAGATTGTAGAGATATTCATAACACAAGGAAATGTGCCTCAGAAGTTCAAACTGCAAAAATACCTGTTTGTTCCCAACAATCAGTTGACCGTCTAAGTGCTATAAATGATCTACCAACACCTCCATTAGTTGAAAAGGAAATGCCTGGTTGTTCCAATCAGCTAGTTACCTTTTCATATCCAATCAATGGTTCTTTGATATCAAGCAATAACCCATCAACACCTCCATCGGTTGAGGAGAATGAAAATCTTATTATGATAGATGATATTCCTGTTGTAACACCATGTGAACATGAGCCAATTCTGAATTTATTGCAAGAAATAAAAACTCTGTGCCAAATAACTTTAGCAAAGGTTAATGCTTTTGAGAACTCTAAATTTAATAATGTAACTCCGATATGTGAATCTGTGGATAAAGTAACAGCTTTACTGCCTCTCAAATCTATAGATGAACTTCTCACATTTGAAGAAATGATCAAAACTGATCCAGAGGTTAAATCCCAACTGGTAAGTACATACATAAATTTTAAATTATACAATAGAAAGTGATAATTGTAATATCCATCTGTCTTTAAAACCTCAATAAAATAAATTTATTCAACTTTGTTTAATTTGTTTAACATATTACAATTAACAATTATACGATTTCAAAACTGAAAATCAAGAATTTCACTCATATGCATAACAGTATATAGTTGAATGTTACATTTGGTTTTATTTGTTACAGAGGACTAAACTAAGCTTTGTAGGAGGATCAGATTTTAAAAATCTAATTCGAAGATGCCTCCCAAGCTTTTTAACCGATGAGCTGGCTCAACAGTGCTCGTGGACGGGGCAAAAGAATAATTTTCAAGTTGGCAACTTTTGTATGATGAAGATTTTCACTGGTAAGTGTTCTATTTTAAAAATCAAACAATGTGTTATATTTATGATATAAATTTAGTTTAGACATTACTTAATACATTTTTTTAATTTAATTTTAGAAGCTGTTAGTGAAAATTTTCCTTTCTCCAAGCAAAGGGAGTTCGAGCTAGTAGTCATGGAATGGCTGAGATTTGCCACTCAACGTTTAAAAAGAAATATTGAATAACTTAGATTACTTAGATGTTTTTATAAAGATTTTTACATTTAATATATAAGTTTTATTAATTTAAAATAAATACTTGTTTATAACACGAAAATCATATCTTATTAATTTGAAATCGAAACAAAATGAAGCAATATGACACCTAATTTTATTTTTTGTTTATCGTGGTGATTTATGAGTCAATACCCGATTTAAAATATTTAAAAAATAATGTGAGAAAACGATGTTTTCCAATATGAAAATCATATTTAGGTACTACAAATATGTGTATTATACTTTTTAACATTACTGAATATGTACATTTAGTTTCACAAGTAATTCACTCCAAAGAGAAGACACATTCAGGTAGCATCTGTTTAATTTGAAAGATTAACATATGTTACCTGAATTGGTTTTCTCATTGAAGTGAATTATTTATGAAATGAAATAATATACATATTCACTAGTTAAAAAGTAAATATCAATTAAACGTTACGAAACAATCAAAATAAATGTTAATGTAATGTGATCCATACATTAATTTGACATTAACATAATGTTAAAAAAATATGAAATATACGCATTGGTAGAATGTTAAAAAGCAAATATTTTTAATGTTAATTAAACATTCAATTACATTTAAAATATATCAAACTAATATAATAAAAACATTGATTCAACATTATAATAACGTTTAAATTTAAATGTTTTCAATGTGATGTTAAAAATTTGCACAAAACGCAGTTGTCACAACATTACACTAACGTTAAAAGTCTCAAAAAAAAACATTACAAGGTAACAATTTCATATTGTCACTACATTTTAATAACATGATTTTGTTTAGTGGGTTCTTACCTTTCGTGTTTTCAAACGTCCCTATTATAGTGATTTCACTTTAATTTCGATTTAAAGATATTGTTTATTCGCCTTAATCTCACTTGTTCGTCACAGTTTTATGCTTTTCCACCACGGTTTTCATTTTTCACTTAATTTATTTATTCTTTTACATGCTTCCTCTGTTACCCACCCCTTTTTCTCTATTTCTTCCCCCTACTACCACTTCTAACTCCCGTTCCTTCGCTCACTATCTTCTCCAACTTCTACACTTGTATTTAACTTTCATGTTTCCTTAAATGTAAAATACGACCTTCTACATCCAAAGGTACCGCACGAATCATAATCAAATATCTACTTATCAATTACTTTATTTACGATGAGATCTTTTGGGTGTAAACTTAGAATATGATGCTTTTCCAGTCATTGTTCAAAGATTGTGTAGTTGAAGTCACTGTGATAACTTAGCTTGTGATATAATAAGACCAGTGTTAACAAATCCTTACAAATGCGTTATTACTCAACTTCACCAAATTTATAAATAACAGGTTCTTCGTCAGATTATACCAACACTTATCAATTGTTAAAAAGAAGTCTTCAAACTAAATTTTTATAAATGTTTTTTTAAGAACATGTATTACTTATTTTTCAAAAATAAATTACAGTACATGAATTGTATTATGCATTTAAGTTTTACATTTATGATTAGATTGTCACATTAACTTGAAGGTCATGCTCGGCTGCTTTCATTTTGATTGTCAAAAAGAGTAATTTGAATCTGAACTGATCACATGCAAAACTTTTACTTGAATTAAATATATTCAGTCATTAAAAATTGTTTTGCGTTTCAATAATAAAATAGAAAATAATTAAATAATGTTTACTAAACGTAGCAAGGAAAATGAAAAAACGTGTAATCATTAATATTGAACAAAATTCAAAATTGACAAGTGTCATTTATTGGAGTAACGTGATCCACAGAAAAAGTAGGGGCATTGCAGGGACGGGAGAAGGTATTCCAGAGTAGTTCGGTGCAGTTGACCCCAAGTAAAACGAATGTGGTACGAAGTTTGTCAGATGAACTCGAGAATAAGGCACCAGACCCTTTACAAATCACGCAAAGTATAGTTCCAATAGTTATTCACCAGTATGCGTACGCATATGCTTTTTTAAATCCGACTTGCTGGTACAGCAGCAATCACATATATTGCATTTACATGGTTTTTGACCAGTGTGCGTACACATATGCTTTATTAAACCTGACTTGGTGGTACAACAGTAATCACATATATTGCATTTAAATGGTTTTTCACCAGTGTGCATATGCATATGCCTTTTTAAACCCGAGTTGGTGGTACAGCAGTAATCACATATATTGCATTTATAGGGTTTTTCACCAGTGTGCGTATGCATATGCATTTTTAACTCCCACTTGGTGATACAGCAGTAATTACAAATATTGCATTTAAATGGTTTTTCACCAGTGTGTGTACACATATGATTTTTTAAATGTGACTTGGTGGTACAGCAGTGATCACATATATTGCATTTAAATGGTTTTTCACCAGTGTGCGTATGCATATGTGTATTTAAATTTTGCATGCGGTTACTACAGTAGTCACATATATTGCATTTAAATGGTTTTTCACTAGTGTGAGTACGCATATGCATTTTCAAAGACAACTTGGTGGTACAGGATTTACCAGTATGCGTACGCATATGTCTTTTCAAATTTCGCGGGAGGTTACTACAGTAGTCACATATTAAGCATTTAAATGGTTTCTCACCAGTGTGTATAGGCATATGCCGTTTTAAATCTGACTTGGTGATACAGCAGTAATCACATATATAGCATTTAAATGGTTTTTCACCTGTGTGCATAAACATATGCTTTTTTAAATCCCACTTGGCGGCACAGCAGTAATCACATATATTGCATTTAAATGGTTTTTCACTATTGTGCTTAAGCATATGTGTTTTTAAATTTTGCTTGCGGTTACTACAGTGGTCACATATATTGCATTTAAATGGTTTTTCACTAGTGTGAGTACACATATGCATTTTCAAAGACGACTTGGTGGTACAAGAGTAATCACATATATTGCATTTAATTGGTTTTTCACCAGTGTGCGTATGCATATGTGTTTTTAAATTTTGCATGCGGTTACTACAGTAGTCACATTTATTGCATTTAAATGGTTTTTCACCACTGTGCGTACGCATATGTGTTTTTAAATTTTGCCTGCGGTTACTACAGTGGTCACATATATTGCATTTAAATGGTTTTTCACCAATGTGCTTACGCATATGTCTTTTTAAACTGGTCATTTGGATACTGCAATAATCACATATAGTGCATTTAAATAGTTCTGTTTTTGAAAGTTCCTCAATGCATACAGGCACATCCTTATTGAATTCCAAGAAGTTATCGCTGACGATTTGCAAGTTTGAAAGTTCGACTTGAATGTTATCGGTTTGCAACTCCTCTTTAATTACACCTTGTTGTTGTAAGTTTTTTACAGACGTTTCAGTTTGAATACACAGTTGCTTAAACTCATATATTTCTTCAATGGCAATCATACATCTGTTACAAGCAATTGGATTCAGTGTGATGCTTAGGTCCTGCAAGTAAGTTTATGTTATTCGATAGAATGTAATCAGTTGTACTTACAATTTTTGGTAGAAAATTCAACAATTTGAATTTTAGCATTAAGTTATTTTCATTATTCAGAAAATAATAATGCTCGGTTTCTACTACTTCTACTGAACAAATTCGACAAATTTTTGTTGATTTGTCTCCCATATTTTCATAGATCTCGCTCAATGTTGCTCAAAAATCTACACCATACACTTTCTTTATATTTTGTTGCAAATGTCTGCAGCTTTGGTAGTGTTCAATGCAACGCAGTGTGGTTTATATACAATCAACGTGAATTTAGTTTTTCCACTTATTTTAGTTTACGAACTTTACTAGTCGTATTGGTAATCTCCATCGACCTGGCAACAACGGAAAGCTATGTTTCCCTCTGGACGAGTAATCGCAGGCTGCAAAGTGTACACAACATTGTAAGAGATAGAAATAGTATTTGTCAACAAATGGTACGCACAACTTGTCAAACGACAATTGTATTTGTTTACTTTTACATATTCCTACTTCAAGCTAAATATACATTGTGTTTATATTTCTTGTTTAAAGTTTGATTCAATTCATTTTACTATCTACGTACTTCAAATAATGCTGCTAGAACCGATTCTAAAATTTGAGGTTATAAATATGTCAACATAAATTGACAAGTAGTACGTACCATAACAATAAACAAATGTACTTCCTTTTCTACATGTTTGAGACAGACAAACACATTGCAAAAGTATACAGATTATTCGTCTAGAGGGAAGCGTAGCTTTTCGATGTTAATCTCGATTAAGATCGCAGCGCCACTGTGGTGTAAATAGAAACCTAATTTAATGAGATACAGTATCAAATTTTTGTAGTTTTTTGGTGTTTATAAATAAGTGATTATAAAGTTGAATTAAAAATATTTCTATCCTCTTTAATGTTAAATTTTGTAGAATTAAGAGTAATAAGTTTAATTAAAATGGGTACCTAATGTAAGTAAAATAAATGTACCAGTTAAGTTATTTAAGTATGATTCTGTTGTATTAATTGCAATATAGGTTTATACAATATTACCCATATATCGTCACAGTCAAGCATTACAATTGAATATTATGATTATTATATTAAACAAAAAATATTTAAGTTTTTTCTCGTCGGTTGCCGTTTGTTTCAGGAGCAACCTAAATCATTTGGATTAGTTATCGTAAACTGATTTAAAATGTACATGCTCTAGTACAAATGTGCAATCAACTGATTCTTCTCACTTCTCGCTGTAACACAACAATAAGAAAACGATTATTGCAGTATTCAACGTCATATTGTAGCAACTTAAAATTTTACAAAAATTGAATTATTAAGACGTAAAATTAATTTAATGTTAAATAATGTCAGTCAATCGATGGCAACGATGCAGTTATCATTTATCTTCCATGAAAGCTGTAATTAAAAACCGTTACAAAGAAATTTTTATTGAAATTTAAAATGAGGTTGTGTTCTTATCTCATTATTTCTGTTTATCAAAAACGCCACCAGATAGCGTATCGCTTCCCAGCTAACGCACATATATTTGATACATAAATAAATGAGCACACAGATATTACGAGGCAATATTACAGTGTTACATAGCAAATACATTTTAAATCTATCACATATTCCAAGTTGCGATAATATTATTTTGTAATACATCTTATATATTATTTTATATTGCATTTTGTATCGTTCATATTACTTAGTTATGTTATTTTTAGTATCGTATTGGCATCATTGAAAATAAGAGAATTTCAATTGTTGTATTATTTTATGCATCGTTTTATGCATAATTTTGTATTATTAGTATTTTGGGTTAGTGTTGTAATTGCCGATCTTCTATATTTTTAACATATAGAATACTATATAAATAGGTAAGTGTTTACAAATGTAAATGTAAGGTTATATTATTTGCATTAGATAAATAGAAACAATGATTGCTCCATATCATTTTAAAGAAAAAAAAATTAGGGCGTGTACTAGTGTACACATGTAAGAAGTGAAACTTCTTTATGGCCTTATTTTTCGCAAAATGATCTACATGCAACTTTTCAGAAATTGGTTAAATAAAGTTAAATTAGATAAATTTTAAACAAAAGGATTTTATTATCATAGACATGAATACAAATTTTTGTAAATCAATTAACTAATTTTTGTAGATTCAATTTCATATTTCAGTTACCATAAGCCATTAATTACAAAAATATATAATAACGATGACAATGATAGTAATAATTCTATTACAATTAATGAAATGCTGTAATAATCTTAGTAGCAAAAAGTTAAAGTGAAATAATTGTATTATTTGTATTCATGTCTATGATAATAAAATCCTTTTGTTTAAAATTTATCTAATTTAAGTTTATTTAACCAATTTCTGAAAAGTTGCATGTATATCAATTAATTGATGTTCATTAAATTAGCAGTCTTATTAATTAATAAATACTATTTTAATGAAATCATATACATTGACCGATAGTTACAATAAGAAACTGAGGTTAACCTTAAATATTTTAAATTTAAAATTAGATAAATTTTAAACAAAAGGATTTTATTATAATAGACATGAATACAAATAATACAATTATTTCACTTTAACTTTTGCTACTAAGATTATTACAGCATTTCATTAATTGAAATAGAATTATTACTATCATTGTCATCGTTCAAACAGAAACTGCGGTTAACCTTAAATATATTAAATTTAAAATGTCATCGTTCAATCAGAAACTGAGGTTAACCTTAAATATATTAAATTTAAAATGTCATCGTTCAATCAGAAACTGAGGTTAACCTTAAATATTTTAAATTTAAATTAATAACATATTTCAGAATTTATACTCTATGTCAATTAATTCCACCCAAGTATTAGAAAAATAGATATAATTACTTACTTTTGTTAAAAATCCACTGGAATTAGAATTAAAATAAAGCCTTTGATTTTGTTGATCACTTTAGTATTGATATATTATTTATCACGTCGCTATTGCGTTTCAGAAAAAATGTGACGCGTAACCGAAAAAAAAGATGGCGCGTAACGGAAAAATGTGACGGTAAATTTTTTTCCAACGCCGATAAAGAAGTTTCACTTCAATAATTTAAATGCTATGCAAGTGAATGGTTTCGACTTAGTAACAAACAAGAAAACCTTATAGCATTTAGTGTAGGAAATACTATTGTTTAGTTGCATTTTTGTTAAAATTATTAAGCTACTTTTTAATTATAGTAGATATATGTAGTATTTGTTAATATATATAATAATAGTTATTCTTTTTATTTGTATTCTTATTTAATTTAATGTTTATTATGTTAATTCTTATCAAGATATCAGCAATAACCTTTTAATAATAATTTAGTTTTTAAAGTTTTTTTTATCATTGTTCTACATGCTGTATGTGCTACAATACCAAAATAATTGTAATAAATGAATCTAGTGTTTACCTTACCTTTTTTCAATTTGTTAAATTTACGTTACTTTGATATTAGGTTAAAGTAAGTCATATTACATTTTAAGTACATTTATATTACATTTAGAGCATATTTATATTACACTGCAATGTAATTGATATATTATTTAGATGTTATATAGTGGCTGACATTTCACCTAATTGGCGTATTACATGTAACTTACCTGTTACATTACATTTGAACTTAAGATAACCACAGTTATGTAATATTTTTATAAATGATATATATTTGTGTTTGCTGGGTTAGGAAGGATTGCCTATAGTCTAATGTACGTCTCACGTCATTGTTGGACTCCGTCCACAATTATAAAGATGCCACGCACTAAAAAAGCAATTTGTATTACCAAAAAAGATTTTTATAGGCAATGTTGTAAATTATTGAAACGTTCGAGAAATTACTTGCAAATGCAAGAGCCTTCTAGAAGCTGTTATCTATTTTCTAGAAGTTATAGCGAAAAGAAGGGAACGATCGAGAAGGATTTCCGTATGTCTATATATAGCGACGAGACAGATCGTAGGTCAGTTATTGTCGTAACGCGAATGCAGCTGTATTAAGAAGATTATTCAAGTGAAGATAAATAAGTGATTAGCACGTGCGAAGTTTTAAATAAATAACAGTGTACACCGAATCGAGTTAACGTGACTTATAGTGTAAACAAACAAGTTAGTGGCGTTATCTTATCGTCGCGTAAATGATAGCATATTATTGTTTTATTTAAATTTCTTTAAGTTTTTATCCTTAAATATTTAAATTTTATTAGTTCGGTTAATTTAAAAGTGTACATATCTCTAGAATAAGTAAACGTATTTTTAGTAGTTTTAAATAAATTAGTTAATAATAAATAGTTTCGTAACATTATCTATACAAATTTATATAGATAAATTAATCTAGATTCATATTTTTTATCTATTTATATGTATCTATATACTATGTATCTGTTGTAAGTGATTTTTCATGAATTTAAATAAATACTCACACTGTACATATATTTATTTACACAAAGGAAAAAAAGAATCCGACATACCTTTAGAAATCCGACAACATTAATAACTAAAAGGCCAAGAGAGGAAAGCAAGCATCACTCTGGCTTATATAAGCAATTATTTATAAAAGCGCATGAGCGCCCTACCTAATACAACTAACTGCAACTAACAGTTATTAAACGTGGTGGTAAATTTTTAAAATTTTAAAATATTCTTCCACACTGTATATATATATAATTTTTTATTTAAATTATTTAAATAAAATTTATAAAAATCCAGTGTTCCGTAAAATTCAAGTTACAATATGTATGTTTTTTTTCCAGTAATTTCCCACATTCCATACTAGTTCTTCAAATGAACTTCATCTATCGTTATTACTAACTAGATTATTTCATCTATTATCTGTTATCTATATAAAGTTTCCTCTTCTCTGTTGCACTTTCTCTTTCTGACGCAACCCTTTTTTTCTTATTCTCAATATTATACCCCTCTTTGCTCTCCCTTTATTCTTCTCTCTTTCTGCATGTTGCACCACCTACTCAAATTTCTCCGGCAACTCTTTTTCCCACCACTCCCATTCTTTTTCTTCCATCCATGTCTCCTGTAATCCCACTACATCCTGTTCCTTGATGTACTTCCAAAAATCCTGTTCCTTGTTCTTTATTTCCGCTACGTTCCAAAACAATACTCTCAGCTCACACATCTCCCCTGTGCTTGTTCCTTACTTTCCTTTTCATTGCTCATTATTCCTTTTTTTTGCCAGTTCGTCAACCTTCTTTCCATTATCGCCACATTAGCCTTTTGGCCCCTGTCGTTCCATATGTATCTTCCTCCGTCTACCTCCATTTTCCTGTATCCTACCCATACTCTTTTCCCTTCCGCTCCTTTTTCACCGCTATGTTCATTAATTGTCTTTGTACTCTTCTTTCTTCTCATGTTAAATCGTGATTTAGATATATTCTTGTATTCCTTAATTTCTTCTTCTCCGACATCACCTTCTGCTTTTCCTCCTATTTCCCCCACAACCATCCCATTTTTCTTCTCTCTGTTTATTACTGTAACTTTTTTCACTTCTACTTTTACATTTAATTTTTCTACCAGCATCATTGCTAAATCCTTTTGTGATTCTTCACTTCCTTATCCCTTTTTATTACAATATTATTCTTCATTTCCCATCTTCTGCTTTTTCTCCAGTTTTTCTATTCTTTCCACCAGTCCCTTCCTACTATTTCTTTTTTATTTCTATCATTTCTCGCCTTATTCTTTGCATATTTTCTTCTATCTGTTTCACCGTTTCTCTCATTAATTCCTTTAGTTCCTCCATTTCTTCTCTGTTTTTTTTCTTTCCTCCTTGTGTCATTGAGCTGTTTTCTTCGATTTTCATTTTTCACTTAATTTATTTATTCTTTTACACGCTTCCTCTGTTACCCACCCCTTTTTCTTTCTTTCTTCCCTCCTACTACCACTTGTGACTCCCGCTCCTTCGCTCACTATCTTCTCCAACTTTTACACTTGTATTTAACTTTCATGTTTCCTTAAATGTAAAATACGACCTTCTACATCCAAAGGTACCGCACGAATCACGATCAAATATCTACTTATCAATTACGTTATTTATATCAGTAGAGTGGTAAGGTGTATTGCCATTACGATAATATGTTTTAGGTGTAAAATTAGAATATGATGCTTTACCAGTCATTGTTCAAAGATTGTGTAGTTGAAGTCACCATGATAACTTAGCTTGTGATTTAAATAAGGCCATTGTTAACAAATCCTTACAAATGCGTTATTACTCAACTTCATCACATTTATAAATAACAGGTTCTTCGTCAGACTATACCAACACTTATCAATTTTTAATAAGAAAAGTCTTCAAACTAAATTTTTATAAATGTTTCTTTAAGAACATGTATTACTTATTTTTCAAAAATAAATTACAGTACATGAATTGTATTATGCATTTAAGTTTTACATTTATGATTAGATTGTCACATTAACTTGAAGGTCATGCTCATCTGAACTGATCACATGAAAAACTTTTACTTGAATTAAATATATTTAGTCATTAAAAAATTGAGAAAAAGAGAATAATTAAATATTGTTTACTAAACGTAGCAAAGAAAATGAAAAAACGTGTAATTATTAATATTGAACAAAATTCAAAATTGACAAGCGTCATTTATTGGAGTAAAGTGATCCACAGAAAAAGTAGGTGCATTGCAGGGACGTGAGAAGGTATTTCAGAGTAGTTCAGTGCAGTTTACCCCAAGTAAAACGAATGTGGTACGAAGTTTGTCAGATGAACTCGAGAATAAGGCACCAGACCCTTTACAAATCACGCAAAGTATAGTTTCAATAGTTATTCACCAGTATGCGTACACATATGCCTTTTTAAATAAGACTTGATGGTACAGCAGTAATCACATATATTGCATTTGAATGGTTTTTCACCAGTGTGCGTATGCATATGCCTTTTTAACTCCCACTTGGTGATACAGCAGTAATTACAAATATGGCATTTAAATGCTTTTTCGCCAGTGTGTGTACACATATGATTTTTTAAATGTGACTTGGTGGTACAGCAGTGATCACATATATTGCATTTAAATGGTTTTTCACCAGTGTGTGTACACATATGCTTTTTTAAATCCGACTTGCTGGTACAGCAGCGATCACATATATTGCATTTACATGGTTTTTGACCAGTGTGCTTACACATATGCTTTATTAAACCCGACTTGGTGGTACAGCAGTAATCACATATATTGCATTTAAATGGTTTTTCACCAGTGTGCATATGCATATGCCTTTTTAAACCCGAGTTGGTGGTACAGCAGTAATCACATATATTGCATTTAAATGGTTTTTCACCAGTGTGCTTATGCATATGCATTTTTAAATGCAACTTGGTAATACAGCAGTAATCACATATATTGCATTTAAATGGTTTTTCACCAGTGTGCATATGCATATGTGTTTTTAAATTTTGCATGCGGTTACTACAGTAGTCACATATATTGCATTTAAATGGTTTTTCACTAGTGTGAGTACGCATATGCATTTTCAAAGACGACTTGGTGATACAGCAGTAATCACATATATTGCATTTAAATGGTCTTTCACCAGTGTGCGTAAACATATGCTTTTTTAAATCCCACTTGGTGGCACAGCAGTAATCACATATACTGCATTTAAATGGTTTTTCACCAGTATGCGTACGCATATGTCTTTTTAAATTTCGTGGGAGGTTACTACAGTAGTCACATATATAGCATTTAAATGGTTTCTCACCAGTGTGTATAAGCATATGCCTTTTTAAATCTGACTTGGTGATACAGCAGTAATCACATATATTGCATTTAAATGGTTTTTCACCAGTGTGCGTAAACATATGCTTTTTTAAATCCCACTTGGTGGTACCGCAGTAATCACATGTATTGCATTTAAATGGTTTTTCACCACTGTGCTTACGCATATGTGTTTTTAAATTTTGCCTGCGGTTACTACAGTGGTCACATATATTGCATTTAAACGGTTTTTCACCAATGTGCTTACGCATATGCCTTTTTAAACTGGCCATTTGGATACTACAATAATCACATATAATGCATTTAAAAAGTTCTGTTTTTGAAAGTTCCTCATTGCATACAGGCACATCCTTATGGAATTCCAAGAAGTTATCGCTGAGGATTTGCAAGTTTGAAAGTTCGTCTTGAATGTTATCGGTTTGCAACTCCTCTTTAATTACACCTTGTTGTTGTAAGTTTTTTACAGACGTTTCAGTTTGAATACACAGTTGCTTAAACTCATATATTTCTTCAATGGCAATCGTACATCTGTTACAAGCAATTGGATTCAGTGTGATGCTTAGGTCCTGCAAGTAAGTTTATGTTATTCGATAGAATGTAATCAGTTGTACTTACAATTTTTGGTAGAAAATTCAACAATTTGAATTTTAGCGTTAAGTTATTTTCATTATTCAGAAAATAATAATGCTCGGTTTCTACTACTTCTACTGAACAAATTCGACAAATTTTTGGTGATTTGTCTCCCATATTTTCATAGATCTCGCTCAATGTTGCTCAAAAATCTACACCATACACTTTCTTGTGCTTTATATCAAAGATACAAAGATACTTTATATTTTGTTGCAAATGTCTGCAGCTTTGGTAGTGTTCAATGCAACGCAGTGTGGTTTATATACAATCAACGTGAATTTAGTTTTTCCACATTTTAGTTTACGAATTTTACTAGTCGTATAGTCTAATGCACGTCTCGCGTCATTGCTGGACTGCGTCCATATTTATAAAGATGCCATGCACTGAAAACGCAAGTTATATCCTCCCCTAATATAGTAATCATAAATTAATCATCTATTTCTTATATTTCATTTTTGTATTTTTGTGTGTTATGAACCGGAACGCACATGTGTTAATGACAACCTGTAACTTTATATTTTTCTAATTTTTATTTACAAATCTGGGAAAGAACCAATTAATTTGTTACCCCTGTCACTTCGTATTTTTCTATATTTTATTTATGCATGTGAAAAGGAACCATTTAAGTTGTTAGGATTAAGTTTCAAAGTTAGTTTAAGAATGTATATTTAAAAACACAAAATGTAAAAGGGCAGATATAATTGTAACGCAGAGGTGAGCGCGGATCGGTTGTAAATATAAAATAAAATTAATATATAAGTTTGTTATTTTTGTGTTATTGGTAATTAACCACGAACATAACTCGCAATTTGTAGTACCAAAAAAGATTTTTATACGTGGCTTTCCCGATGTTTTAAGATGCATAGATGGATCCCATGTGAAAACTTTATCACCTGGCGGAGATAATCCGGAGTTGTTTAAAAACCGAAAAATAGTATATTGTATAATGAGTAAGGAATGGTTGTCATTGGCAACGAGTATGAAAATTTGAATCCGAGCCGAAGGCGAGCAATTCGTACGAGTTGGCAATACACATTCCTTACGAATTACACTATACTTTTGCTACAACTCTATAATTAATTAGTGATCAAAGTTAAACAAAATTTTACGAAAAGAAAATAACGCAGAAAATAAATAAATTAATTTAAAAATTTTTATTAGTAATACCTAAAATGACAATTAAAAAATTATGTCAAAACTTGTATTTATTTTATGTCAACTTGATAGCGTTTATACTATTAGCAAAGACCATATATTATATGGTCTTTGCTATTAGTTATCTGTTACTATTATTTAATTTTCGTTTTTTACTCCCCAGTGAGCAAAACGCTACTTTATTGTGGAACTTTAGGCTACTCAATAGCTGTTAGGAGGTGATATTGGCTAAAGTAGCTAATTGGCAGCTTAAGAAACTTTTTTCGAGCTTAAGTACTACTATAAAATTGCTCAGTTACTTAAGAACCACTTATAAAATTTTTTACCACCCTTAAACAGCTACTTCATTTCTTCATTGACAGCTTCTCAAGAGTCAATGCCTTTTTAGTAGTATTATTGTTACTTAAAGTCGACTTTGTTACTTTAAAGGAGCTGTTGTTTTTTTATTAATCATTTATATTTACAAAATGGAGGAGCTTACAAAAATTGGGGCAAACAAAACTAGCTGTTACATTGTTTTCATTAGCTTTAAGCTATTCATCTTGTGATCTTAGACGTGGTTTTAGTGAGATTTGATTTGACAACACAAAATCAATTACCAGTATTTTGAGTCCTTATTGACAAATTGTGCTGCGAGTTTATAAAAAAGATTTATTTATAATAGATTGTCTATCGTTACACAGTGAAGAAGATATTTGAAGAAGTTTTCCAAAGAAAAGAAGCGGAAGGTCAAATATTTTATTAATTCAGTTGTTTGTGTCTTGTCGATTTTCAGTATTATGTAAGAAATATTAGTAAGTACGATTAGTTTTCACATAATCAAACATTCAATGGTTATTTATTTAATCAATTAGTATAAGTACCTACATTGTTTGAAAACTAATTGTACTACGTACTACTTCAATTTTTGTTTATTTTATTCGTAACCTTTCTTTCATGCAAAACATCTCCAATATGCTAACGAATCACACCACTTGTATATCCCATATTTTGAGGTGGTATCCAGTCTAGATAAGTAACATCTTCCAATACTGCTGGTTTATCGTAAAAATATATTCCAATTTGTGAAACTTTCTCTTTAAATTGCAGCGTATAGCCTCTGCGCTGTTGTGAGAGTTCATTTTTATGCTCAAATATGTGTCGAAACAGAAATCGAATAAAATGATACTTGATCCTTATTTTACCACCATACCCCACAACAGTAAACAATTATGTAACATGCCTTTTCTGCTAAAATTTAAATGCAACGGATAAAAAAACAACATACATTCATTGAAGCACATACCAATTGAACCACACTTAATCCTTGTTTTGTATTATTCCCTTATAAATATAAGCAAACAATCCACACATAAATACTTAAAAATCTTAAAAACCTTTGTTACACTGTTGTCAATATTAAAAATATTTTGACAAGTCGTATGCAAGTCGTGTAATGCCGAATACACAGAATCAACTTATTAAAATTAAATAAATCTTATTTAAAATCATTTCTTTTTCAATAAAATTACTGTCGCACGTTAGAAAATCATATCAAAAATTTATCAATTATAGCCATTATAGGTACCTATAACTATAGCAATTTCTTATAAAAAGTACTGGTTTGAACACAAATAACTATTTCAAATTCAAAATCTAAAACTATAATCAAAAACCCCCATATTTTTCATATTTTAAAATCAAAGATTATTAAAATGTTAAGCAGTCTGTGAACGCAACATGTATGTTGTAGGATAGCTCAGTTGGAATATCAAATGATGACGAATCCATCAGGTAGGAGATCGTAGGTTCAAATCTGACCCGGGGAAAATCCAAGCAAGCATTATTTAATCGTAAATATATGCGTTTTTCAAATATATACATATATAATAAATATCTGTACACACGTAGGCAAACGAAGAAGTAAAATAGTAACAATAAGTAATTAATTTTTATTATTTGGTTAATTTTTAAGCTACTTAAAGGTAGTAAAAATAAAGCATAGTTGTTTCTGAAAGGTGGTTTACGGTTCCTTTACAGCTTCTTTAAAGCTTTGCTAGTACCACAAAGAGCTGTATGAGCCCGATTTTAATGCATTAAAGGAGCTATCCCTAACAGCTACATAACTACGGGATTTTTAGCTGCTTAAACGCTTCATTGAAGCTTTAGTTTTTTTACAAGCCACTTAAAAGTGATCTAAACAGTAACTTTAAAAGCTAAAGTAGTTATAAAAAAGCCGGTTTTAGCTACAATTTGCTCACTGGGTCATCTCTAGTTAAAGAAAGTGTGAGTATAATTTAGTTGCTTTAAATACATACATGCAATTGTAGTTAACTTCAAATCATTTAGTATTTGAACTTTTTTTAATACATTCATTTCAAGCATAATAGACCCCATTAGTGTGACGTCAAAATTGCCTGGGAAATTTAAAATTTTGGACAACTCTCATTTCAACGTCGAGAAATTGACCCTTATCGCCACGTTGTTAAGGTTTATAATAAAAAGGTGTAAGTTTGCTTCATATTTGTAAAGTTATTATAACGAAATAAGTGGCAAGGGATCTTGAAATGTTAACCACGAAGTTTCTATTTGTGTGTTAGAAAGAAATTTCAATGTAAAAAGACACACAATTCTTTTAATTTCGTATTTACGATAAGGATGCAAACCACCAAAAATTCAACTTAGTTACGCCATACGTCGCTTTGTTTACTACTTTTAATCTAATAAATTAGTATAAAACAATTAACAATGAAACGAATATTAATAAAAGGTACAGGCTTTAGGAAATACGATAATGAACAAAAGAACGAGAGCAAGTTGAGAATTAAGTAATATTGGAGGTTATGTAGTTCAGAAAGCACCGCGAATACAAAATCACAACAAAGCGACGTATGGCGTAACTAACTTGAATTTTTGTGGTTTGCATCCTTATCGTAAATACGAAATTAAAAGAATTGTGTGTCTTTTTACACTGAAATTTCTTTCTAACACACAAATAGAAGCTTTGTGGTTAACATTTCAAGACCCCATTGCCACTCATTTCGTTAGTAACTCCACAAATATGAAGCAAACTTACACCTTATTAAAAACCTTAACAATGTGGCGTTAAGGGCCAATTTCTCGACGTCAAAATGTGAGTTGTCAAAAATTTTAAATTTCCCAGACAATTTTGACGTCATCACTAATGGGGTCTATTTAATATAAATGAGCTGGATTAGTTTAATCTTCATCACGCCCTGATGAAGCCCCTTACGAAAGTGGGCGAAACGTTAGCAACTTCGGTTACAACAACGACACGGTCTAAACCCGGAAGACATTTATTATCTTAACATCTTAAATTTGATATAGTAACAGACAAAAAGCTTTTAATAATTCTAGTAGTGGAAAAAATTGTATATAGACCCCGCCTGAGAAGATGATTGTAACATGCGCGACTTATATCCCTCGACGCTTCGCAATATAATCCGTCGCTTAGGTTATAATCATGCCCTTCTCAACCTTGGTATGTATATATATTACATCCGGTAAGCTCAGTAAAATGCACTTGATGATTTATGTAATCTATACAATTATTGATTTTAATAGTCTACCTATAACCAATGCTACAATTTAGAAATTAAAACCAAATCGATAAATAATGAAATGATGTCGAATGCATTATTAAGCTATGCTATGTTGATAAGAATGTGTTACAAGCTTTAGGTATTTTACGAACCTGCACGGCCAACTCACAATAGTCGGTGAGAGGGGGGTTCACAGATACATTAAATATATTTAAGGGCGCCAGAGCTTATCCCAAAGTAGCTTCTGTCCCGCTCAAGACATGCGGCACAACTTGTAACAAGATGTTAGGTTCGTAATCCTTCTACTCGGCTGTTCGAGTAGCCAGCGTTTGTTATTAGATAACGACGATCCAAAGAGACAGGTATGTTGTCATAAAAGAACAAGTAACCACAATAACAACTTTAATCTAGAATCGTTGATGATTATCACAGGTATATCGAATTCTCATTACAGAAATGCCAGTAGTATCGGCAACACACAGTACATAAGTAAATTACAGTGAAATAGATAGCGAAGAATAGTTCGTAGTGAATATCGTTTACATAATTAGTAATATGGCATTACTGACAATAAAACAGTGATAATAATTATGGCATTAACATTAAACTATCATAATAATTATGGGTGGTACACAGCATACGTAACATAAGCAAATTTACTAATTAACTGGTAATCCAATTACGTTAATCATTACGGAATTACTATTAGCGAAATTTTCGTGAGTAACCTTGTTGACGACGAAATAAGATACATAAAACACTTACCACAAACACAGGAACTTCCACTGGTGTGAAGAAAGTACTTTCCCCGACACGTAATCCTGTAAGCAATTTGAATCGCAAATCGTGTCAAACTAATGTCTCACGAAATCCAGATCTACAAAATCATTACTTAAATTTTAAAGCAAACACACATAACACAACCCGGTAGTCGGATGCTGTTGTACCCCTTGTCTATGATTTAATTAATTCCAACCGTAGGCCTTATAAATATTTAGAATCGTCCCATCAAAATATTTGTCGAGGTTTATCTCTCGTACTTCGGTATCGACTAGAAATCATGGGCCAGATTGTGGTAGGAATGGCCGGTGACGATTCGAATACCCCACGATCGCAACGAAGTCACAACTTTCCCTGGTGGACTTTAAATTATAACCAGAATGCCCCTAGTTAGGAGGTAGCACATGGCGCTAACAAAAAGACATAAAAATTACCTTTAATTAAAGAAAGAACAAAACCCACTTACTCTGCGTGAATAAATTAGTTAGTTAAGAAGACTTCTATTTTTCCATCGGGTCCCAACACGTGGATGATTTTAGAAAACGATTTTTAATTCACGCAGACATAGGTTAACACATGCACGATGTCAAAATCAAAATGCCGGTAACTCGCCGGATATCGCCTACTCAATACGAAGTGACCAACGAACCCGATAGATGGCATCGAGAAATATAAAAGTAATTTTTAATTAAACCAATATACAGGGTAATGCATTATTTAAATTTATGCACGTAACAAATGTAGAAATTATTCAAAAATAATTTGTGGCGTTACCCAACTAGAGTGCTACTCTGTCATAGCAGCATTGAGAGAAAACTAAAATGACGAGACATTTATTTACCCAGCGATTATAACGAAAGAAGACAGAACAAAGCCATTTCCGTGTGAAGTGAGATGTATGCAGTATACCGATTTTAACGACTACACATTAAAGAAGTACCAAAGATATGCATCAATCAGACCTGGGGAAGCATTAAAAAAAAGTAAACTTTGATTTTATAAATAAGAATTCTAATTTTTAGTTTGTCAAACATCCGGTAATAACACCAAATGGAACAATTTACTACAAATTGAACTTTGAACATCCGCAAAGGCAAAAAGTTGTACCTGAAGCTATAATCTGGGCACAAATCTATAAATAGAAAAAAAAACCAAACAAGTAAACTGTTAAAGTCAGTCATACCTGGTGAGTGTCATAGTTTCTATAATTTGCAGTATGAACTTAATTAAATATTAAAATGTTTATTGTCCATTACAATGTTTTTTAATATAGGCAACACCTTGTAAGCCTCCACATTAATGCAATATAAAAAACTATTCCTTGTAAGCCACAAGAAAATGTTAAAAAACGATCTAAACTTAAAACTGATTTATGTTTAACCAACAAACTTTTTGCTATAACATTAGCAAAAATACACAACTTGTATCAATATAGTCAATACAAAAGGTTTTTTCTTTGACTGTAAAATTTAGTTTTTGGGGTTACAAGGTATTAGTATTTTAGACGATATATTGCCTTTAAATGGTTTTTTATCAGCGTGCGTACGCATATGTATTTTTAAATACGACTTGGTAGTACAGCAGTAATCACATATATTGCATTTAAACGGTTTTTCACCAGTGTGTATACGCATATGCATTTTTAAATCCCACTTGGTGATGCAGCAGTAATGACATATATTGCATTTAAATGGTTTTTCATTAGTGTGCTTATGCATATGCCTTTTTAAATACTGCAGTTGGTTGCTACAGTAATCACATACATTGCATTTATATGGTTTCTCGCCAGTGTGCTTACGCATATGCCTTTTTAAATTTGCCATTCGGTTGCAACCGTGATGACATACATTGCATTTAAATGGTTTTTCACCAGTGTGCGTACGCATATGCATTTTTAAATTTACCATTATGCTACTACAGTAACCACATATATTGCATTTAAACGGTTTTTCACCAGTGTGCGTACGCATATGTATTTTTAAATCCCACTTTGTGATGCAGCAGTAACCACATATATTGCATTTAAATGGTTTTTCACCAGTGTGTGTACGTATATGCATTTTTAAATTTGCCATTATGCTACTACAGTAACTACATATATTGCATTTAAATGGTTTCTCACCAGTGTGAGTACGCATGTGTATTTTTAGATCCCACTTGGTTATGCAGCAGTAATCACATATATTGCATTTAAATGGTTTTTCAACAGTGTGCTTATGCATATGCCTTTTTAAATACTGGAGTTGGCTGCTACAGTAATCACATATATTGCATTTATATGGTTTCTCGCCAGTGTGCTTACACATATGCGTTTTAAAATTCGAATGGTTGGTACTGCAGTAATCACATATATTGCATTTAAATGGTTTTCTACCAGTGTGTTGCACTTGCAGGTGTCGAATCAAATGCATCTTTTTATTAGTATTGAAGCTACAGTTGTAGCAATAATACAGTTCTGTTTTTGAAGGTTCCTTAATGCATACAGGCACATCCTTATTGATTTCCAGGAAAATATCGCTGATGATTTGCAAGTTTGAAAGTTCGACTTTAATGTTATCGGTTCGCAACTCCTCTTTAATTGCATCTTGTTGTCGTAAGTTTCTTACAATCCTTTCTGTTTGTTTACATAATTGCTTAAATTCATATATTTCTTCAATGGCAATCGTACATCTGTTACAAGCAATTGGATTCAGTGTGATGCTTAGGTCCTGCAAGTAAGTTTATGTTATTTGATAGAATATAATCAGTTGTACTTACAATTTTTGGCAGAAAATTCAACAATTTGAATTGTAGCCTTAAGTTATTGTCGTTATTCAAAAAGTAATACTGCTCGGTTTCTACTATTTTTAGTGAACAAATTCGACAAAATTTTGTTGATTTTTCTCCCATATTTTCGTAAATCTTGCTCAGACAGTTTCACTTTTATATTTTGTAGGAAGCTAGCAAGTGTCTGCCATACTGTAGCCATACCAGAGAATATTAATGGGCCATACCACAGAACTTTGGCAGTATTCAATGCAACGCAGTGCGGTTTATACACGGCCACCGTGAATTCAGTTTTGACCTCTTATTTAGATTTACTGTTTATTTCGATGGTTGATAGAAACTCAAGTGCAGTGTTGTGACGTATCTAGATACAAGTATCTAGATACTTTTGGAGTATCTAGTTACATATATAGATACACTGCACAAAATGTAACTGTAGGTATCTGTATCTAGATACATTTTTTGTAGTATCTGAGTGGTTTAGATACTTAGATCCTTTTTCTTGCTCAAATTGTAAATAGTAGTAAAAATTTTTACTAAACACCGTGGTAGTTTTTTCTGTCAGTTCATCATATACATTACAATTTGAATTTGGAGACTTTGTATTCGGTGTTTTATGAGTGCAATTCTTTCAGCGTCGCCAATTCTAGTGGAATTCTGCCAAATTTAGAGATTTTATGTAGTATCGAGATTTTGTGGGTATTATAAACTGTTGTGGAACTTTGGGGAAAACCGTGTATGAACCTACATTTTATATAATCTAGTATTACTTGAGAAATGTGACGTGTTAGCATTTATGCCATCAAACCAAATTCATACTTAAAAAAAAAGAAAACAAATTTCAACTTTGTAGAATTATGAGTACAATATTGTAGTCATTAAGGAACTTTTATAGTTTATGCAGGGAATCTCGACAAAGTCAATTGGCAACACTGAATTTCTTCATCAGCTCAAATAGAGCAAAGAAGCGGAGAAACTTTTTAGTGTTAGTAGTTTACAATTAACTTTACGTCGAAATATAATGACGAGACATTTAACATGCTATTAATTTTAAAACAAAATGAGCTTTATTTGTAAATTTGTATTTTTTTATGCGGTTAAGGTTGATAAGGTAATGTCTTGCTTAATACCCAGGCAGCACACTGACGTCATATGACGACACTGACACGTCTTAATGAAGTCTTGTAATTTTGACGTCAATGAGACGTAATGTGCTGCCTGGGATACAGTTATTGTGTTTTTAGCTAAACCAAATAGACACTTTTTTTAAATTTTATTTTAAGATTTTGTTAAAAATGTATCTGACATGTATCTAGATACTTTTTTTGAAAAAGTATCTTATCTGTATCTAGATACAATTTATGAAAAGTATCTGTATCTAGATACTAGAAAAAAAGTATCTGTTACAACACTGCTCAAGTGGCTTAGTAAATCCTACTTAAAATCTCCTTAATCCTTAAAATAAACACTCGGGATTAAGCGCTCAAGCGGCTTGGAAAAATTAATCCAATCCCAATAATTTGGTAGATTGGCTATTTTTAATCGGGATGCAGTTTTTGTGCCTAAGAGGGTTGTTTAGTGTGCTGTCACTCAAAGCGAAAAATTCAAAGTAGTCGTAACAAAAAATTCTGTATGTAATCGGTTAATTTTAAACAATAATTGATAAGATTGAGTTAAACATGCGATTAGATACTGGTGCTGGATTTCATTGTTAACAGGTGTAAGAATCGTTCACATAAAATAATTTCATAAATTCATAAAATAAACTTTATTAATAAGCATGCTGTACATATTCAACATAAGCGATACAACATCGTCGTCCGAGAGCTCCCCGAGGCAACGTTATAATACCAACCGCCCTACTCCCACTTCCGGAGGTGGGAAATACGAATTTAAATTTTTACGCAACACAGGTAAGGTTTATAATGAATACTTTTCTCAGCATGAATTCCATAAATATGTAATATAAAATATTTAAGATATATTTTAGTAGATGTAGCATATAAGAATAAGTTATCTAAGAATTTTACTTTTTACATAACCAAGAATGGGTCACAAAATCTGCTTGATTACAATTTTATACAAAAATTTAATCCAACACTAACATCAAATATAAATTCAATTGATACGGGTTTAGAGCGCATTATCAATGAATTTAAAGACATTTTTACAAAAGAACTGGATTGTCACAACTCACAAACACAATTCCTTTAATCTAGCATTAAAAGAAAATTTTAATCCTACTTTCTATAAACATAGAAAATTACTGTATATATTTAAATTAAAAGTAAAAAATGAGTTACAGAAATTAGAAAGTTTAGTAATCATCACTCGAGTTAAAACATCAGATTGGGAAACACCCTTGGTTCCAGTGGCAAAAAAGATGGTAGCATACGTTTGTGTGGCGATTATAAAGACACTCAGCCCTATGATGTATCATCTCACGTTAAGTTATTCACGTTAACACAACGTGAGAACGTAACATGTCGGATAACATGTTGCACGCTATTCGGTAAGACGTATCTTAGTATGTTACAAGTGCTGTTAGAATTTTACGTTGAGAACGGAAGAAAGTTTTTCAACATTAGAAAGAGCAGGTAGTATGCGCGTCTTTTATGGTCTGACAGAGAACATAAAATAACAGCTACTGAGCACGTTGTGTTGGTATATCGTCGGCAGGTCGGCAGCCTCTAAGAAAGCGGTTCAGAGCAATAAATCATTCGTAGTATCTACCACTAATAGATGTACTTCGAACAAATTTTATAGTTTTTATTAAACGCATGAAATATGAGTGTATTGTCGTGTTGTACTTCTGTTTCTTTAACTAAAAAAATATTGCGAAAAACTACTCGCCGGCAGCAATACGAAAAATTACTATTTTTTTAATCAATCCGCAAAATTGTCTTCATACACAAAATTTAAGAAACAAACATTTTTATTATTTAAAATTATCAATAATCAGAGTAAAAAGTAAAAAAACATCTTAAAAAGTACGTACTACAAGATGAAAATAGGAAATAAAATGACTTGAATTAAGGTTAACAGCACCTCGAATGGTGGTGCTATTTATTTCACGTTACGTTGAAAAGATAACGTGGCACAATTGCTAACGTGCCGCTTAAATTTGATACATCTTAGGAATAGTGGTTAGATAACGTGAAATTCTCGTAACGTGCACGTTGTGTATAACGTGAGATGATACATCATAGGGCTGATAGTCAACAAAATAACGGTGAACATACGATACCCTTACCGAAAATAGAGGAGATATTCGCACAATTGAATGGAGTAAAGTTGTTTAGCAATCGGTCTAAACAATGCCTACAATCAATTGATGTTAGATGAAGAATCCCCCAAAATTTTTACATGGTCTATTCATAAGGTTGTTATATAATAATTTAATAAATAAGTTTGGAATAACACCAGCCAGTGCTAGTTTTCAAAAGAAGTTAGAGCAAACATTAAAGCGGTTTACCTGGAGTTGCGAGCTTTATAGATGACATCATTGTAACAGAGATTGAGCATATGCGGCACCGGTAGTATTAGTGTCCAAAAAGGATGACACATTTCGACTGTGCGTGGATTACCCCCGCCTGAATTATATTACTGTTCCTGACAGGTATCCATTGCCGAGGATAGATGACCTCTTGCACGCTACCTCATCCACGTTGTACATGTCCACTTTAGATTTGAAGGCTGGATACCCCCAAATCGCTATTAAACAGGAAGATCGTGACAAAACCGCATTTATTACACCCTTTGGTGTTTATCGCTTCATGAGAATGCCATTCGGGTTGTGCAACGCGCCATCGACGTTTCAGCGATTGATCGATCTATTTTTGTGTGGGAACGCGAACATTTTGCCTCAAGCTGACTATAGCCTGCCGTATATTTTGAAGACAGACGCGAGCTGACATACTATTGGAGTATGTCTTCTATAGTACCACGGAGCGCGAAGCGTTAGCCGATGTGTATTCTGTGACAAAATTTTGTGAGTATATTGAGGATTCGCCTGTCATTGTTAAGTCAGATCACCAACCACTCAAGTGGCTGATGTCTTTGCGTTCGCCGAACGGCCGGTTAGCTAAGTAGACGTTAACTTTACAATCATACGAACTTCGAATAGAATACCTACCATGCAAACATAACGTTGTTGCTGATATGTTGTCTCGACCGCCGTGTACCGAGGCAACAAATAATTCCTGTGGAATATGTCATGTAACTGTTATGATGCCACGCACATCACATCGAGACCTTCGAGAAAAGCAATTGGAAGATCCAAGCCTACAGCAGATTATCGAGTTATTTTGTTGATAAATTACTAAGTGATCTCATGGACAAACTGTTGTTAGATTGCCTCCTTACCATTGTGATTTAAATCCAATTGAATTTATATGGAGTCTCGTAAAAAGAAAAGTCGTAATGAATAATGTGGCACGAGGAAGTGACATCGAAAAAATAGTTCGAAAAGCATTTTTTGAAATTACAAATGAAGAATGGCAAAAACAGTGTAATCATGTGTCACATCTTCGTGAAGAAATGTGGAAAGCAGATTGTTTAGTTGATGAGGTTGTTGAAAGTTTGATATTTACAGTAAATAATAGTGATTCAGATGAGGACGGTTGGGAAACTAATGAAAGGGAAAGTGAATCTTCAAGTAATGATAATTAATTAATTATTGACCTTAGTGTCATTTAATAAATAAGATATAATGCATTTTCATGTATTAAATACGGAAATAGGTGTTTACTTTTCTGCTTTGTAAATTTTTCAATAAAAGATTTATTAAAAACCGTACTAATTGTGGTTATTATAGTTTTTATTAATGATTAGATTAAAATGAGATATTTATACAGTGATCAGGATTATTCATGTTTTATACGAACATTTTTTAAAAAAATTTTTAACTACAACTTATGCAACCAATTATGCAGTCAAGTACTACTCGTTTGCTTGTTGCCTAATTTTAAAAATTAGCGCCAAAATACTTTTTTATCAGACTATACCTTGTACGATACGCGCTCCCCCAGACACGCCTACCCAGGGTTTTTGTAAGCTTGGTCAAACTGTATTTGGGTATTATAAGTCCAGAGACAATTTTTCTTGTCGATGAAACAAAAGGAGTAATTTGTATGATGTCACACTAATATAGCATAGCGTATTGTCCAAATTTTTAGTAATTGTTAAAATAGAATAAAACTGTAGAAACAATGAGGTCACTTGAAGAAAATAATTAGACTAGCATTTGCAATTTTTAGCATTATTTTTAAAATTTATTTACAGATGATTTCCATTATGGACTCAGGCAAGTGAAAAAGCAAAATGCTAACATCAAGTTTACTAACACCAACATTCTTACTTTCCACAAAGACATTGTGATCCCTAACACAGAATGTCAATCTATTAGGTAAAATTAAATAAGTTAATTTTTATTAATAAAAATTGATGAAAATACAAAATATCCCTAATGTTTTGTCACTATCTTTTTGTAGTACTTATGTTGATACGATTGATCACTGTAGCGTCAGAGTGTTAGTTACCTTTTTGTATTTTGTAGTAAGTTCATGTGTCACCTTATTTTATGTTCAGTATTTTATATTCTAACTTTTTTAATTAAACAAACGTTTTCTTAGTGTTATTGTTTAAATCAACAATAGGTTATGTGCTCAGTTCGTTTGTATCTGCGTAGCTAAGATAACGTGTTTTAAAAAAAACGAGGTTAGGTTGCTGCACGTGTTAGATTCTATTTTGCGTTTTTTTTGTGTTCGGTATGGATTTCAAGGCACAGATAGAAAAACTTGAAGGCACAAGCAATTGGAGTCGATGGCGAAGACAAATGGAGTTGTTACTTCGACATCAGGAAGTATTGGATCTCGTGATGGGCGACAGAGCCATTCCGGACCCACCTGGTGAAGAACAATTGTCTGAAGCAGCAAAAAAGTCATACGAAGCTGAAGTTAAATTATATAAAAAAGGTGACGTCCTAGCTCTAGTTTTAGTAAGCAGCATGAATGATGCAAATGTTGATTTGACGGCAACTTGTAACTCCGCAAGTGAAACTTGGAACAAGCTTCTGTCGGTATACGAACAAAGTTCTGGCCAACGTGTTGATAGGCTGATGGAAAAGTTCTTCAGCTGCGAAAAAGATTCCACAGAAGATATTGCCACGCATGTCGCGCGCCTTCAGAGGAATTTTAGGGAACTAAACGACGAGTTGAAGAAGCTTGTTACCTAGTTACCGGACTTGCTTTTGATGAGTAGAATAATGTCTACGCTACCATCTGATTATTTCGAGTTCAAAAGTGTTTGGGAGTCGATACATTTGCCTGAAAGAACAATTAATAAATTAACGGAACGACTGCGTCTAATTGAAATGCGCCTTCCTGAAAAAAGAAGCGATTCCTCGGCTCTCATCGCGATGGATCAAAAGTCTACCGCCAAATTTGAGAAGAAAACGGAACCGAGAAAAGTTTTTAAATGTTTTAAGTGTCACAAGGTAGGCCATCTAGCGAAAAACTGTACAAAGAAAGCAGATGCAGCGGGAAAATCAAAACTGGCGGGAGAAGCGTTTCTATGCACAGATGGCGACAGGGAAAATAAATGGTTGGCGGACACAGGTGCATCTGGGCACATGACCAACAACAAACAATATTTTTTAACCTATGAAGCTTTCGATTTTCCACGTGATGTTCTAGTTGGGAACAATAACATAATTCAAGCGTACGGACTGGGTGCGATTAATGTAGAAATGAAAATAAAAGGTGATTGGGAACGTAACCACCTGCAAGGCGTTTGGTATGTACCCAAGATTGGAAAAAAATTGTTTTCGATTGGTCAAACTAAACAAAGGTTTTGAATTCATCGCTGATAAAAATGGATGTGCATTTAAAAAGGATGGTGTAGTACCTTTGGTAGGCGAGAAAACGGTTAAAGGTCTCTATGTTTTAGCAATGCGTGTGTGTTTACCGGAAAACGTTACTACAGGGTTCATTGCAACAGGAACGGATGAGTTACAGCTGTGGCATGAACGTTTATGCCATCAAAATAAAAAGCACGTTCAAAAGGTGCTAAAGCGAAGTGGAATTGATGTGCAAGTTGAGGAGGAATTCTGCGTTGGATGTGTGTTTGGCAAACATCAACGTAAAAGTTTCGGTGTACGAACAAATAAACAAATAGGCCGATGACTCCTGGTGCATTAATTCACGCAGACGTTTGCAGACCAATGCAGGAAGAATCACTCGGAGGTGCAAAATATTTCGTGTGTTTCAAGGACGATTACACTAAATTTCGTCGTGTGTTTTTTATTAAAACAAAAGCAGAAGTGGTTAACTGTTTAAAAATAGTCATAAACGAAACAAAAACTGCTGGACATACGATAAAAGAATTCTTAAGTGACGGCGGAAAAGAGTTCGATAATTCGAGTGTGAAAGACATTTTAGAATTAAACGGAATTAATTTTCGAGTGATCATGCCATATACTCATGAACAGAATGGGGTTTCGGAACGGGAAAATAGGACACTAGTCGAGTGTGCGCGGTCAATGATTCATGCAAAGAACCTTCCAATAAAACTGTGGGCGGAAGCTGTTAACACAGTGGCGTACATTTTAAATAGAACCGGCCACACACCCGTTGAGGACAAGGCGCCTGCTGAATTATGGTTAGGTAACAATAATATTAAACTTGATCATTTGAAAATTTTTGGTACAGAGTGTTTTGTACATGTACCAAAGGAAAAGAGACGAAAATGGGACAGAAAGAGCGTTTCTGGAAGATTCGTAGGATACTGCGGAGAAAAAGATGGTTACCGAATCTATATAGAGGCTGAGAAGAAGGTTGTTCGAAGCAGAAAAGTTATTTTTAAAGAAGAACAGCTTCTAAAAGGAAATGGAAAATTGTTTTTAGAATACGAAGAAAAAACTCCCATTGTTCATGTAAAAAACGAAAAACAAACTGTACATGAAATTAAACTGAAAACCACTAGTTCGGAGGAAGAAGAAGTTGTACCCACAACTTCAGAGGAAGCCGTTGAGGATGATGTTGCCCCAACGATGTCACGCGAAGACGTCAGTGGTGCAGGACGACGTAAAATTAATAGACCAGCATATTTACGCAATTACGTGTACCTGGCGGAAAACATTCCAGATTCCTACACGGCGGGTATGAAAACAACAGAAGGGGAGAAATGGCTAGAGGCTATGTGTGAAGAACTAGCTTCGTTGCGACAAAACGACACGTGGGATCTTGTAGATTTACCACCACATCAACGGCTAATCCAAAATCGATGGGTGCTGAAAATTAAATACCAACCCGATGGATCTATTGATCGATATAAAGCGAGACTCGTTGCGAAGGCTGGAGTCGATTATGGTGAAACGTTTAGTCCGGTAGTTCGTTTCGACACCATACGAACCATGCTAAGTGTTGCCTCCTCTGAAAGGATGCAGTTAAAGCAATTCGATATTAAAACTGCGTTTTTATATGGAATTCTACGGGAGAAGGTTTACATGAAGCAGCCTGATGGTTTCGACGATGGAAGTGGTAGCGTTTGTAGACTTAAACGCAGTCTATATGGGTTAAAGCAGGCACCAAGATGCTGGAATGAGCGTTTTGTTGACTTTTTATGTAACTTACAATTTGTGCAAAGTGTGGCAGACCCATGTCTATTTGTGAAAATGACAAGTGTGTCCAAATTATTTGTTGCACTTTATGTGGATGATGGACTAATTGTCGGGACAAATAATGTGGAGATAAACTGTTTTGTTGGTGAACTTGAAAGACAGTTTCAAATTACAATCTGTTCGACAAATTATTTTGTAGGGATACACATTTCAAAATTAATTTGTGGTTCATATTTTTTAGATCAAAGGGTCTACACGAACAAAATTCTGCAGCGGTTCAACATGAATGAGCCGAACGCTGTGACAACACCGTCCGAAACAGGCACTATCGAGGACGATTCGCCAGCAAATGGAGTCCCATATCGTGAGGTGGTCGGTAGTCTCATGTACCTGGCTGTAGCTACAAGGCCCGACATCAGTTATCCCGTAAGCCTGGCATCTGAATCGCTAGACAGCCCAAAAGCTTCAAATTGGAAGGAGGTGAAGAGGATTTTTCGCTACCTAAAAGGGACAATGGATTACGGTATCCTGTACCGAGGTACAAGCGAGAATCACGGTTTTCTAGCATATTGTGACGCCGATTATGCCGGAGACAGCAAAACAAGGCGTTCAAGGAGTGGAATCGTTTGTACTAATCAGGATGGTGCAATATCCTGGTGCAGCAGAAAACAACCCTGCATAGTATTATCGACTATGGAAGCAGAGTACATTGCAGCCAGCGAGGCAGTCAAAGAAATAATCTGGCTTAAAAGGCTATTTCAGGAGCTAACAGGTGAAAATTGTGCTCCAACTCTCTTCATTGACAACCTTAGTGCTATCAAGCTAGTTAAGAATCCAGAATTTCATAAGAGGTCAAAGCACATAGACATCAAATTTCATTTCATTCGTGAAAAGTTCAATGCAGGTGAAATGAACATTCAACACATCAGTGGAGTTAACCAAGTGGCGGATATGTTCACCAAGTCGTTACCTCGTGTTAAATATGAAAAGCTGAGATGCTTACTCGGCATGTGTGTTCTGAAAAACAATAGTTACAATATTTTGGGAGGAAGTGATGAAAATACAAAATATCCCTAATGTTTTGTCACTATCTTTTTGTAGTACTTATGTTGATACGATTGATCACTGTAGCGTCAGAGCGTTAGTTACCTTTTTGTATTTTGTAGTAAGTTCATGTGTCACCTTATTTTATGTTCAGTATTTTATATTCTAACTTTTTTAATTAAACAAACTTTTTCTTAGTGTTATTGTTTAAATCAACAATAAAAATCTTTAAAAAAATTCAAAAAGAAATGGTTTCTAAATCATTACCTGTATGGTAGAATTTTCAAATTGACTTGAAAATTACCTCTTCATGGCGGAACATTAAAATTATTTTAATAAATATGAAGGAAGGTGGTTTTAAATGATTCAGACGAATAGAATTATTTATTTATAATTTCAATAATTACAGGTTATTTTAATGACCCGTCAATCACTAAAAGCCAGGTTGAGATTTTCTTGGTTCTTAAAAGATTACCTATTTCGATAGATGTTAACTTAAATACGTATTATACGTTATTGAGACCTTTTACTGAATAAACCTATCCTTACGTTAACGGATTTAACATATGAACTGTTTATTATTTAAATGTTCAAATAGTACAATGGATTCAGTTGGTATTGAAACGTTCGCGTAGTTGTTTTAGCTTCGAAAGCGTTCATGAAGTTATTATCCACTTCTAGAATGTTTGGGGAAGGATATAGAAAATTCTAGGGATAGATAACAGAAATACATAAAACCGATTCATAGTGAGCATAGGTCAGTTATTCGAAGTCGGAAGTGTAATGATGTTTAAATAAAGTAAGTGACGTACGAAATCTGAAAAAAGACGACTGCTTTAGACGTATACGATACTGGCAAATACAATATCGAAAATTGCTGAATATTAAATTTTATTCATAACTAGGGTGCAGTTGTTAAGATATTTTGTATTCCGCGCTAATACGAATCTTGTACATGCGTAGTAATCAGTAAGGTGTGGAATAATAGATGTAGTAACCATTGTTATAGTAACAAGCATATATGTTTTATTTCATAAATGTGTTTGCCTTTACTATATACAAGCACCCTGCAACTCCTTCAACAGGTTATGTGCCCAGAGCTAGTGTTGCAAGTGAGTTGTAAAGGTAACACACGTGTTCGTGTTGACGAGCGTTGAGAATCCTCGTGGAGTCCGCAGACAGTTTTGTGTAGTGTCGCGCGACTATTTTGAAACAGGAAAATGGCTGAAGGTTTCGGTTTAACTTCTATAAACAAGTTCGAAGGGAAGAATTACAACCAGTGGCTATTCCAGATTAAATGTGCGGCAAATGGCACGTATGAAGTCGCAACAGGTGCGACATCGATACCAACCCAACCCGAAGAAGCCGCATCGTGGAACAAAAAGGACGCGCTCGCAATGTGTATTATCACGTCGGCTTAGAACCTATCGCAAATAATGCTAATAGAAAATTGTGAAGCGTCGAAACAAATATTGGATAAATTAAACAGAATACACGCCTTAAAAACGGAAACAAATAAAATGATGGCTAATGAGCAATTTCATCAGTACAAGATGGCGCCGAACGATTCGGTTGCGCAGCATGTCGTAAAAGTAGAAAACCTAGCTCGACAAATTCAAGACACCGGCTATACTGTTAGCGATACAGCAGTCATAACAAAAATCATTGGAACCCTTCCTACCCAATTCAATTATATAATGTAAAATAAATATTAAATAAAATTATTTACCTTTCGCGATTACATCGTCTTTTTTGCACCTAGAATGCTGTTTTTCTAAAAGTTGTTGAAAATATTCCGCTAATTAAATTGGCTTTATTTTTTATTTTAACTAATGCCTTTATTTGTGCAGTTATTGCATAACCTACACGTTTATCCATTTTAAACTGCATATTAGCAACAATATTAATTGAAGAAAACCACGTTTTACAATAACAATAAAAAATTTAAGAACGAGTACATAAAAGATAATATATTCTTTTCTAGGCATATTTAATATGTTCATTCTAAATAAGGCCCCCTCCTTTACAAATCATGCAAAGAATTGCATTTCAATACTTATTCATCAGTGTGCTTACGCATATGCCTTTTTAAATGAGAGTTGGTGGTACAGCAGTAACAACATATATTGCATTTAAATGGTTTTTCACCAGTGTGCTTACGCATATGCGTTTTTAAACTTCCCATTTGATTACAACTGTGATCACATATATTGCATTTAAATGGTTTTTCACCAGTGTGTTTATACATATGCCTTTTTAAACTTCCCATTTGATTACAACTGTGATCACATATATTGCATTTAAATGGTTTTTCACCAGTGTGCGTGCGCATATGCTTATTTAAATCCGACTTGGCCGTACAGCAGTAATCACATATATTGCATTTAAACGGTTTTTCACCCGTGTGCTTACGCATATGCCTTTTTAAATATGACTTGATGGTGCAGCAGTAATCACATATGTTGCATTTAAATGGTGTTTCACCAGTGTGCTTATACATATGCTTTTTTAAACTTGCCATTTGATAACAAGCGTGATCACATATATTGCATTTAAAAGGTTTTTCACCAGTGTGCGTACGCATATGCATTTTTAAATACGACTTGGTAGTACAGCAGTAATCACATATATTGCATTTAAATGGTTTTTCATTAGTGTGCTTATGCATATGCCTGTTTAAACTTGCCATATGGTTACAACCATAATCACATACATTGCATTTAAATAGTTTTTCTCCAGTGTGCTTACGCATATGCATTTTTAAATATGACTTGGTAGAGTAGCAGTAATCACATATGTTGCATTTAAATGGTTTTTCACCAATGTGCTTACGCATGTGGATTTTTAAATTTGCCATTAGGTGACTACAGTAATCACACATATTGCATTTATATGGTTTCTTGCCAGTGTGCTTATGCATATGCGTTTTTAAATTTGTCATGTAGTTACTACAGTAATCACATGTACTGCATTTAAATGGTTTTATACTAGTGTGTCGCACTTTCAGGTGTCGAACCAAAATTGTCTTTTTGTTAGTATTGAAGTTGCAGTTGTAGCAATAATACAGTTCTGGTTTTGAAGATTCCTCAATGAATACAGGCACATCCTTATTGATTTCCAGGAAAATATCGCTGATGATTTGCAAGTTTGAAAGTTCAACTTTAATGTTATTGGTTCGCAACTCCTCTTTAATTACACCTTGTTGTCGTAAGTTTCTTACAATCCTTTCGGTTTGTTTACACAATTGCTTAAATTCATATATTTCTTCGATGGCAGTCATACATCTGTTACAAGCAATTGGATTCAGTGTTTTGCTTAGGTCCTGCAAGTAAGTTTATGTTATTTGATGGATTATACTCAGTTGTTCTTACAATTTTTGGTAAAAAATACAACAATTTAAATTGTAGCATTAAGCTATTGTCGTTATGCAGAAAGTAATATTGCTCGGTTTCCACTACTTCTAGTGAACAAATTCGACAAATTTTTGTTGATTTTTCTCCCATATTTTCGTAAATCTTGCTCAAAGACAGTTTCACTTTTACATTTTGTATTATCAGCACTTGATCAGCAAAGATTGATCAGCACCAAAATCAGCACGTTGCTAAGAAGTGTTTGCCATACCACCCATCGAATAGAATTTTGGCAGTGTTCAATGAAACGCAGTGCGCTATTACAGTGTTGTAATGTACATATGTACTTTTTGTGTACCTGAGTATCTTATAGCGTTTTTCACTGAACAAATTTGAATGCACACTAACACCGCGTGAGTTTACTGTGCACTATAATTGTGTTACCGGCAGTGCATTAACATTGCACTTCCAGTGAAAAATGAAATGCTTGAACAGTGCATCATATAATATATAATGGGAGAACTTCTTTATACTGTTACGCTTCGAATTAGTAACGACGTTGTTACTTTACAACTTCCAGACCAATCAACGTACTTTAAAATAATGAGTAAAGTTAAAATGCATTTATCTAGAATTTGCATACAGTGCGACAAATTAAACAAAAACCCCGGAAAATATGCGAATTAAAATCTAAGATATGAACCAGTAAAACGTTCGACGAATCACAATTGAAAAATTGAAGGTGATACAATCCTTGACATAAATTTTATATCGATCGATTTTGTATCGACTTGTCAATTGTGGTTTTACAAATTGCTGTTATTGTTGCTTAGTTCCTTCACTACTCTAAGATATTTCTTTTGAGACTGCGGTTATCTTATTTGTAGAATTGGTACGTGTTACAAATTTTATTTAAATTTGGCGCTCTAATACTTTTGGTATGAAATGTACCCGTCAAAAAAACAGCGACTTCCGTTACGCCCACTGATCTCTATAATAATATGGATAGCTGATACTGTAGTATGAGATTGGCACCTTTAGAGAAATTATCAGCGCCACTCCTTACTGAGACAGAAAGTAAAATGTAGCGCTAACCATACTTTTTTTAGACAGTTTAATTGTCAGTGCAATTGTCATAAATATCAATATGTTCGTAAGATTCTTATTTCAATATGTATGTTATGTTCTTTAGTTTTCTTGATTTCTTCACAATTTTGTCATGCATTCAATCGTTTAATCTACAAGTGGGTTAAGCATGTGTGATTAATTCTTAAGCGAGTTAAAATTACTGTTTAACTGTTGTTTTTTCTGTAATCTTATTGCAACTAACTAAAATTTGATCAAAGCCATTAAATGTCACAAAATTTTATACAGTTTTATGCAATTTCAACAAAATAAATAATCATAAAATTTTGTTTGTTTTGAAAAATAGCGGTAGTTTTGTTAAGTAAAATTCGTTTAATTTAGTTCTAATCTCAGTATTCTGTGGCGCTGTCTTCTACGCAATCTAATCCCATATTTAAATTTTTTTCTCATAAGTATCAGCTATCCATATTATTATAGAGATCAGTGGTTACGCCTCTTTAGAGTTTTTGTTTACTCTGTTGAGCTGTATATCAAATGTGTTTTTAGCTGATAATGTATATACAGTAAAAATTACGTAAATGAATTAGTATCAAACAATTTTTTACATGTTGAGGATATAGACAACATTCAAATTATTTAAATTCGCCATGTTTGCACTGGATCTGTTGCACTTGCATCTGTTGTCAGTGCAACAAAATCTGCACTAGTACAGAATCAAGTGCATAGTATCAGACCAGTGAAAAATAATAAAATTGAATCAATATGCATTAAAAATACCAGTGAAAAATACCAGGAACACTCAGTGCGTAAAAGTGCGCACTAGAATGACCAGTGAAAAACGCTATTATAACAAGTACTTTTTTTTTCAAATATTTTGTACCGGTACCTAAGTACTTTTTTACATGTACTTTTTTAATTTTTTTAGGTACAAGGTACAAATGTTGTTTGATGACACGTATTCAATTTTTAGCATGAAGTTCTATTAAAACTTTATTTCTATTTAGTACCTACTTATATTATGTGACTGCTCTTGAAATCATTCCATTTCAAACTTTGGTTCATGCCAATTATGTTATTATTCGTGTGTAGTCCACACTATCACAACATTTACATGATACGAACCGCTTCATAGATTTATTTTGCTGCAACTTGAGAGAAGTTTAGTTTTATCAGAACACATCAAAGTGCCGACGCGAAATGAGATTACTGCTTACAAGTGTTGTGACGTATCTAGATACAAGTATCTAGATACTTTTGGAGTATCTAGTTACATATCTAGATAAAATGTAACTGTATCTGTATTTAGATACATTTTTCGTAGTATCTGAGTGGTTTAGATACTTTTTCAAATTGTAAATTATACAAGTTTTTAGTAATTTACGCGGTAGTTTTTTCTGTCAGTTCAACATGCAGGGGTGGGCAAAATACACCTTGTTATGTAATTGAAATACAAAATACAAATTACATTAATATTCTGTATTTAAAATACTAGATACAAGATATAGAATACAAAATCTCGAAAATACAAAATATAAAATAGTATTTCAATTACAATTAAAAATACAAATTATTTTGTAACACAAAAGTAACGTGTAAATAATCTTCATTCACTTGACAAATTTAACTACTCTTTTTTTAATAAAAAAAAATTTATTTTCCTTCAAAAAAACTAATTTTTTAAATTGTTTGTATAATAAACTACGTATGGTTAGTGAATGTATAAAATTTGCAAATGAAAAATGAAAATAGACGTTCCACTTGTGCCGAAAAACATAAACTTGTATTGAATTGAATTTTATAAATATTTTTTTTACTGTTGGATATGATTTTAAATTAAGAAACGGTTATAACGTATAAAATTAACGGTTTACTGATTTACGTTAGTCTCGAGTAATTGATGTAATTGAAATACTCAAAATACATCAAACAATGTATTTGAAATACAAATTACAAAATACTATTTTGCATTGTATCTAAATACAAATTACAAAATACAATTGTATTTTAAATACTATATTTGAAATACAAGTAATTCGTTACTGCCCAGCACTGTCAACATGTACATTACAATTTGAATTTGGAGACTTTGTATTCGGTGTTTTATGAGTGCAATTCTTTCAGCGTCCCCAATTCTAGTGGAATTCTACCAAATTTAGAGATTTTATGTAGTAGCGGGTATTTTGTGAGTATTATAAACTGTTGTGGAATTTTGGGGAAAACCCTGTATTAACCTACATTTTATATAATCAAGTATTACTTGAGTAATCTGACGTGTTAGCATTTATGCCATCAAACCAAATTCATACTTAAAAAAAAAAGAAAACAAATTTCAACTTTGTAGAACTATGAGTACAATTGTGGTCATTGTGGAACTTTTATAGTTTATGAAGGGAGTCGCGACAAAGTGAATTGGCAACACTGAATTACTTCATCAGCTCAAATAGAGCAAAGAAGTAGAGAAACTTTTTAGTGTTAGTAGTTTACTATTAACCCTACGTCGAAATATAATGACGAGACATTTAACATGCTATTAATTTTAAAACAAAATAAGCTTTATTTGTAAATTTGTATTTTTTTATATGATTAAGGTTGATAAGGTAATGTTTTGCTTAATACCCAGGCAGCACACTGACGTCATACGACGACACTGACACGTCTTAATGAAGTCTCGTAATTTTGACGTCAGTGAGACGTAATGTGCTGCCTTGGATACAGTTACTGTGTTTTTAGATAAACTAAATAGACAATTTTTTTAAAATTCATTTCATGATTTTGTTAAAAATGTATCTAACATGTATCTAGATACTCTCTTAAAGTATCTATAACCGTATCTAGATACTTTTTTTGAAAAAGTATCTTATCTGTATCTAGACACAATTTATGAAAAGTATCTGTATCTAGATACTAGAAAAAAAATATCTGTTACAACACTGCTGCTTACAGAATACATTATAGTACAATCACAGTATAGTACAATTGAGGAAATTGAAGATTTCTTACATAAAACGTATAAGACACGGCTTTGTTTCTGAATTTTTGTAAACGTTGTCATTTATATTAGTATGTAGTTACCCAATCAGCAAGGTAACGTTTTTTTTTCATGTTTCAAAAACGTTACAACGTTTTAAAATAGTCGAAATAAAAAATGTTTTTCGAAAAAATATTTTTGTTGCGTTTTAAAAATATTTCATTTAAACATTGATACTATAATATTTTAAAATTGTTTTCTAAAATATTTTTTAGTAACATAAAAAACGTTTTTACTTTATTAGAAGTTATGCTTTTGCTTGCTTTCACCTATACACTTTTTTCTTTTATATATTGTAACAAAAACAAAACTATATAAAATTTTGTTACGTATTATTAATAAATACATATTATAAACCTTTTCGTTTTTCTAAAAACTTTCTTGCAAGTTTGAATTAAGGCTAAGTCCTCATGAGCGTAAACAATCCGGAAAAGCGTAACGACCTTATTGCGGTCATTTTCCGCTATTCTGGGCGGAACCTACCAATGTGATCCCTGTTATGTTTGTTTCTGTACATAATCTACATATGAACTTGTGTCTTTGCTTGTGTTCGTAAAATAACTCACTTATGCTTGTGTTTAATTTTGCCATCTATATTCCTCGTATTTTCGTATCGCAAAAAATTAATAAAAATGGAAATAAACAGTAAAACAGTTTTGCTAGCAATTGGAGTTTTAGTTCTTAAGTACAGGAATACCTTTTTATACAAAAGTTTCTATCGCCACAAAATAGCAAAATTGTATCAATTATATTTGAACATCAATAGGAAACAAAAAAAATAGGAAAATATGGGTTAGAGATATATTTACAGAAGACCAAAGGCTTTTGCAAGGTACCAGTCATAATTTAGTACAAGAAATGCGTGTAAATGACAGAAACAAATATATAAATTTTCTGAGGATGTCACCAGAACATTTTGACTTATTACTTAGTCAGGTACAACCGTTTATCCAAAAACAAAATTTGGTCAGGGAGTCGATTCAACCGAGAATCTGCCTGGAAATTACCTTACGATATCTAGCATCAGGTGATAGTATGACATCTATATCATACGACTTTAGGGTGGGAAAGCAGACTGTTTCCAGCATAATTGCAGAAACTTGTAAAGCTATAAGTAGCTAAGGAATTTGAAAAAAAATGGAATTTCAAAAATTGCATAGGGGCAATAGATGGAAAGCATGTTACAATGCAGGTATATTATTATAACTTATTTTTCATATAGGCATGCCACAATTTTTAAAAATAAATTAATAGAGTATAGTAGGTATGTATGATGTACATGTAGATTGTTGTGATTTTTCAGGCCCTGTCAAAATCTGGTTCAGAATTTTACAACTATAAAGGATCCCATTCAATTAATCTCCTTGCGATTGCTGATGCAAATTACAAGTTTATTATAGTTGATATTGGAGCAGCGGGACGATTGAGTGATAGTGGTGTTTTTAAAAACAGTCAAATGGGAGTAGGATTTGAACAGAATCTTTTAAATGTGCCAACAACTGAAAACAACTTGCCATATGTTTTAGTGGGTGATGAAGCTTTTCCACTTACAAATTATATGATGCGCCCCTATCCTCGCAGAGGACATCTGGATATGAGAAAAAAAGTATTCAATTATCGACTAAGTAGAGCAAGGAGAATTGTCGAAAGTGCATTTGGTCTGTTAGTTTCTAAGTAGAGGATTTTTCGAAAACCAATTTTAGCTTCGGAATCTACTATTAAGAAAATTGTTCAGGCTTGTGTTTGTTTACACAATTTTTTATTGGTGCAACAAAATGACTCACATGTTGATAATATGGAAATTAATGATTTCACAGCAACTGCTGATGGACTAAGAGACATTACCAGAACTGGAACTAATACTTTTACTAGGGGTGCAGCTGTAATTAGGGAATCATTTGAAGAATATTTTTATAATGCTGGTGCAGTTGAATGGCAGTGGGAGAAAGCACTTCAAAATGATTTTTAATTTATATATATCTCAATGTCTAGTTAGGCAATTAATTTATATTTGTTGCGAACATGTTAATTAAAATATGGAGCTTTGACAAAAATTCTATTTATTTTTCAGATATTTTTTAAATATATTCAAAACAGAAAAAGATTTGGCAGGGAAAATTAAACAGCTTGTGTTTGTATACAAAATATGTATTTATTAAAGTTTATAATATGTTTAACTCATCTCTATCAAACACCAACTGCATTATCTCGATTTCCAGTCTACTTCTTTCTCTGTATTGAAAGCGCTTTAAGCTTTCTCCTAATCTTATCAGAAAGCCATCTAACTTGCATTGGTTGTGGTTTTTCGAGCGCATCCAATAAGATCTTGTGGAATTCCTGTTTTTCGTCTTGTTTTCTTTCTAATATAAAATAAATATTTCTTGAAGTAATTAGGTATTTTTTATTTTATTTAACATGTCTACTTTGAGGAAAATGGATTGACTTACTTTTAGTGGTTGTGGACAACAAATCTTCTTGTTGCATCTCCGCTGGTTCAGTGCTGCTACTTTCTAAATCGCTTGAAACTGAAGGGGACGGTGAGGTAACCAAAGAGTAGCTGTTTACGAAATTTTGCAAGCTTTGGCAACAGACCACACGATTCTGCAACAAGTGGCAACATCGCTCTTGCGACATTTTTGCGCGGGATGCATCTTTTTCGGCTGGAAAGCATCATCTTTGTTCGTACTTTCGAAGTGTTCACATCATATTTTTTTGTTCTAAGTATTCTTGTTTTATTGCTCTTTGTGTGTATATCACCACGTGTTTTATTTCAAGGTAGTACTGTTTTTATTTTAATGCATATCTGATTTAGCTAACTATTTAATTCATTCTTAATTTGTTTATTTTTAAAATATGTTGTACATGCAATTTCTTTCTAGGGTGTAACAGTTGTTACCTGCTTTTGTTTGATCGCGTTAATATTGTGACTTATTTACTGTAGATCTGTCGATTTGCGGTTTGCTTTAATTTTAAATTGGGTATTTGAATTGGGCATTTCTAGCAATGAACAAAGTGTGAACTGACCTGTTATGTTTTGTACTAACATTTTCCGCCTTGAAGACTACCTTTCAATACGGTGGTAACTATCCAAATATACTTAATTAAAGTCCGTATTGCTTGGTAGCAAATCATCTCTAGCCCACGTTCGCACAAGATCGTGTTATTGGTACCTATGCGGGGGGCCGTATTAAGACTAATACTACTTCTGTTTTAATTTTATATGTTTTGAGATGTTAAATGTGTGTTAATTGTTAGAGATGCCAGATATCAACCCTTGTGTTCATTTTCTTACTTTGGGTTTACGGGCCAAATCGACAGAGCTATGGTTTAGTATAACGATTCATGATCGACAGTTATTTTTCATCCCTTTTGCCTAAGCAGGTAACAAGTGTCTACCTTTGCAACTTTGTGGTTCTTTTTGTTTGCGCTTATAACATTATAACTGTATAACATGTTTTATGTATCTATTTCGTGATTTTATGTCTTTGTTTTGGATTTAATTTGTGTTGCCAATTGCTATTTTATCCCTTGACATGTTTTATTTGTGTAATTATTTGTGTTTTGAATATTTGATCAAATCAGGGGTACAGGGTTGGTTTGGGTTTTTTGTTTATGTAAGTTTTGGTATCGTCATTTAAATTTGTGTATTTTTAACGACAGGCTTTGAGATTGATCGAAGTCCTGTTCAAATTTTCTTGTCTTATGTTAAATGTGCATATTTTTCAACAGTTTTGTGTGATTTGTATACTTAAATTTGTTCAGCATAATTAATGTGTATTTAAGCGAGTAGTTTTTCTTGGGAGTTCTTTTCTGCTCGCAAATCGTCGTTGAACTGTCCATTCTCCTTTTTGGCCTTGTGTTGCTAATTAATAAATTAATAATTACAAAATTTTAGGAAGCTTTTAAATAAATATCTTTTTGTTTACTGTGTGTTTTGATTTTCCCTTCCGATTACAGTTCTCTGCAAGTGTATTCGTGTCTCCTTAAGACAACAGAGGGCCTTACTAGACGATCACGTTTGTGTGGGGTTTTTGCCGGGTAATTTTAAACTTTACCGCGTTTTCTAAATTTGGGGCGGGTTTGTGTTGGCGGGAAAGTTGGTTTTAGCAGCCATTTGTGAGTTTTCCCGCTCTGATTTGAATTTTTGTAACTGTAATGTGAAGTTAGCGTAGAATCTGGGGTTAGAACATTACAACGGTAACGATATAGAACTCACAGTCCTGGAAATAAAAATATTAATTTATGTAACAGTAAAAAAATACATGCAATGATTTTCTAAAGATTCATTGATGATTTTTTAAAATTTTGATATCTTGTACACTTAAAATATGTAACAATTATAAAACAGATACTTCTTCATTATCCACATTTTTCTAATACCAAATGTTTCTGAGAAATAGCTTTCACATAAATGAAAAATTCAAAGTATAAATATACATTATAAACTTACTGTTGTCGGGTAATGTTATCATCCAAAAACCTCATCAAGTTAAAATACCTGAACCCTGGATCAGGTGGTGGTTGAGAAGCTGATCCACTGGTTTGTAAGCATTTATTTTCTTTTTTGATTTCACGTAGCAGTCCCTCAAGTACTTCCATTTTGTCTTCAAGATATCCACAGCAACTTTTTCATCCAGTAAGTGAAATATCTCATTCCATAGGTGGTTTTTTTTAAAGGCTGTTTTTTGGTTTACGGGTACCTTTAGATTATATAGTGGTGGTCTATCCTGAACATACTTAATTAGAAGCTCCTCCCACGAAACATCAGCATTTGCTGGTTCTGGATTCACCACTTTATCAACTGAAATTAAAAAAATTAAAACTGTTTCCAGGAATAGGGATGTAGCTATCGAAAGTTTTTATGATTACATGTACCTATTGTTAAAATCCCTTCTTCATCAGAAACTAAATTGTGATTATTTTCATTATAATGTCGAAAGCATTCATGTTCTAACACATTATCACAAAAAGAGTTTAGTAAAAAACCACACAATCCGCACTTGTATTGCTGCAAAAAGTAAACATCTTTAGTTAGTTCCAATTAAAAAAAATATTTTAACCTACCTGACTCATTACTCAATACAAAATTTGCAGCAATTTTTAAAAACAAACCAACATAACCTCAAAGGTAAGCAACGGAATCCGCGAAAAGTTCAACATCAACGAACTTTTTGCGTAACGACAAGGAAGCTGTCTTTTAATAAATATGGCTGATGCTTAACCAATCAAATCGTTCAAAGTTTCCGCATATCCGCGCTGATTGCGTTCATGAGGACTTACCCAATCTACAAGGAAACATTTTTGAAATGTTTTTTTCAACGTTTTACAAAAGATATATTTACATTTTTAAAAACATTGCAAAAACGTCTTAATGGCCAGAATTACGTTGCAAAGTCAATGTTAGAAAAACATTCTAAAAATGTTTAAAAAACATTATTTATAATATTATTTATATATATTTATAATATTTTACAAATGTTAATACTTAAAAGCAGTTCTATAATCATGGTATAAATGTAAGTTTAGTTATACTTGCTTTAATTTTAAAATACTGACATATTTGGCTGTTAGTTTTATTTATACTAGCCAATAACGACAGCATTTTACAATCAAATTAAGTATAACTTAACTGACATTTATGCCATTATTATAGAACCAGCTCTAAAATGCTTACAAAAGATAAATAATACAATCTTCGTGTAGTCAGTTTCATGTGGCTGTAAACGCATTTGATGCCTATAACAAAAATTAACACATTAACATAAAAGTAAAACAAACATTATTCATGTAATTACTTTATATTAATTGAAATAATTATAATAATCCTCTCAAAAGTTTCCAATTAATTAAAACTTAAACGACAACAATAGAAACAACCTTTATCTGTTAAGGCCTGAACAATAAAGGTTGTTTTTATTGTTGCCGTTCCTTCACACCGAAGGATATTATCTATAAAATAAGAAAACTTTTCACTACCTCTTTGTGTAAAAACGAAAACCAGAACTAACAATCCAAGATTTTGAAACTTTGTACACACAAAAAAATACTGAAAAAATTACATACCAAGATTAATTGGTTATTGAGCACGTTCAAATCTCCCATTTGGCTAACATCGTATCAATTTGATAACCTTAAAACATCACAAAGAACGGAAATCATAAAGTACATAGAATGAACGTTTTAGTGTACCACTGCTGTAACAAATAACATTATACTTCAGCAAAATTTCTTGCAACAAAAAAACAAAGAAAAACGTACCATAATAAATGCTGATATAAACTAAAAGTATCTATTTGAGTTTCACTAGAACTTAAATTAGAAAACGATTAAACTGATACGCTAACGATACATTACACAGCATAGCGAGTAATACCATGGAAATTGTTGATTCTTTGAAGCTTAAAATATAATGCAATTATAATATACAAAATCGCCATCTTTTCAAGCAGGTACCGGTACTTTGCGCAAACGCGATTATTAAGTACTTAATTCAAATTTGCAAGAAAGTTTTTAGAAAAACGAAAAGGTTTAATATGTATATTTATTAATAATATGTAACAAAATTTTATATAATTGTGTTTTTGTTACAATATATAAAAGAAAAAAGTGTATAGGTGAAAGCAAGCAAAAGTATAATTTCTAATAAAGTAAAAACGTTTTTTATGTTACTAAAAAATGTTTTAGAAAACATTTTTAAAATATTTCAATATCAATGTTTAAATGAAATATTTTTAAAACGCAACATAATAATTTTTGGGAAAAACATTTTTTATTTCGACTATTTTAAAACGTTGTAACGTTTTTAAAACATGAAAAAAACGTTTCCTTGCTGATTAGGTAGCCTAAGTACTTAATAACCGCGTTTGCGCAAAGTACCAGTATATCTGCGTGAAAAGATGACGATTTTGTATATTATAATTGCATTATATTTTAAGCTTCAACTAAACAACAATTTCCATGATATTACTCGCTATGCTGTGTAATGTATTGTTAGTGTATTAGTTTAATCGTTTTCTAATTTGCGTTCTAGTGACACTCAAATAGATAGTTTTAGTATATGCATTTATTATGATGCTACGTTTTTCTTTGGTTTTTTTTGCTGAAGTATAATATGTTATTTGTTAAAGCAGTGGTAGACTAAAACGTTCATTTTATCTACTTCATGATTTCCATTCTTTGTGATGTTTTAAGGTTATCAAATTGATATGATGTTGGCCAAATGGGAGATTTGAACGTGCACAATAACCAATTAATCTTGGTATGTAATTTTTTCTGATATGATGCAGCTTTATTTTGTGTGTACAAAGTTTCAAAATCTTGGATTGTTAGTTGTTCTGGTTTTCGTTTTTATACAAAGAGATACATGCATAATTACCCAATCAACAAGGAAACGTTTTTTAAATATTTTTTAACGTTTTGAAACGATATATTTACATGTTTAAAAATATTGCAAAAACGTCTTAATGGCAAAAATTTAAAAAAAAATGCTTTAGAAAATATGTTTAAAATGTATTTAAAATATTGTAGTACCAATGAATAGATGAAATATTGTTAAAACGTAAAAAACACATTTTTCTAAAAAAACATTTTTTATTTCAACTATTTTAAAACGTTGTAACGTTTTTAAAACATGAAAAAAACGTTTCCTTGCTGATTGGGTAGTTTTATTTTATGGATAGGATCGTTAAGTGTGGAGGAACGGAAACAATAAAAACAACCTTTATTGTTCAGGTCTTAACAACAGATATAATGGTTGTATTTATTGTTGCCGTTATTCCACTCAGAAGGATCCTATCCATAAAATAGAAAAAGTTTTGATTAATTGGAAACTTTTGTGAAAATTATTATAATTATTTCAATTAATATAAAGCAAACTACATAAATAATGATTGTTTTAATTTTATGTTAATGTGTTAACTTTTGTTATAGGCACCAAATGCGTTTACAGCTACATGAAATTGAAGTATTTAGAGTATACGAAGATTGTATTTTATTTATCTTTTATAAGCATTTTAGGGTTGGTTCTATATAAATATGTCAGTATTTTAAAATTAAAGCAAGTATAACTAAACTTACATTTATACCATGATTGTAGAACTGCCCTTAAACATAATATTGCAATATTAAAAAAAAGCGTTGATTATACATTTTTTATACATTAATGTAACATTTGTAAAATATTATAAATAATATTATAATTAATATATTTTTAACATTTTTAGAATGTTAAATATTAACTTTGCAACGTAATTCTGGCCATTAAGACGTTTTTGCAATGTTTTTAAAAATGTAAATATATCTTTTGTAAAACGTTGAAAAAAACATTTCAAAAATGTTTCCTTGTTGATTGGGTAATGTTAATTTTTTTAGTAGTTAAAACATATTTATTCTTAGAGATTTAAATCATATCATTTTAAGCTTGTCATTTGCTTATTATCTTTTTACTGTAAAAATTGTAACATAATTAAGAAATATTTAAAATTTGTTATTTTACTTACTTTTTATTTATTATTATTAATTAGATAGTTTAATAGTTTCAATAAAACAACTATTTGTATATTTTTTAATGTTTGATTAAAAAACCTTGTTTGAATTTAAATTCTTGTTTATGAATTCCATTAATTGCTTTTTGTATTGTAAAGCATCACGCTCATGTAAAATTCAATATTATCAGCATAAATTTACCGGAAAAGTACGGTAATCGGCGTCTCTACTTGAACATTGTACTAAATTACAAATATAAATTTAAATGTAATTAAAATATTCTTCTAAAAAAATTTTTTTTTGAAAAAAACTTTTTTATAAGAAATATATAATACAAATAAATTGATTACACGTGTAAATAATTTGAATGAATAACTAAAATTAACTTTGTTTTAATAATTGCACTTTTAGAATGGTAATTTTCAAAACAAGGGAGAACACGAAGAGGGGCATTACAACATTTGCGGTAAACATATCTAACACATAAAACGGAAGCGTCCGGCATTCGTCGCTTAAATATAATCAAAACGGATAAATACGGTCTTCGACGAATACGGCAAGGATTTAAGCTGACGTTATTCTGATAATGTTTACGTCAGTAGTTTTAGAGGGAAACATAAAAAAGAAAATGAGTATGAGTGAAAATAAAGCGAGACTACAATAACAGCTTCTAAAATTTCGTCCATCGAAACCGCCAACAAATATCACAAGTAAAAAAACGAAAAAACTAAACAAATTTGAGGGTAGAAATAATGTAGATTAATGGCGTGTAATTACTCAATTGTTACCGTCAAGAAAAAAAGGTCTTGCTTTATTAAAGTAAGGCAATATTAATTAAGGCTTAATCTAAAAAGCCGTTTTGCAATCCCTATTAACGGGATAAGATTAAATAATAGCAATTTAATTAAGAAAAGAAACATTTTTTGCAGGGCGTTAACTGATAGATTTGTAGTGTAAGTCGTATTTCCCATGTTTGTTTTCATAACTTGATTTTAAAATTACTGAAAGTATATATTATCATTTTATTATTGCATTTATAACTCCGCTTGAGGTAGTCCTGAGCGGATTGAATAACTTAAAAGTTTTCCACTGCTGGTCCTAAGCCCAGATACAGGAGATCAGTTGTGCACATTGTGCGGATGCATGGTGTGTGGTATAACTATGGGTATAACCAAAGGCAACAATGAACATACATCATGTACAGTACACGCAGTTACGTTCATAGGTTACGTTACTACTGTCATAGGAGTAGCTAGTGCAACTCACGGTAATATTCGTTTTACATTTAATCATAAATGTATTGTATTCTGTAGTTAATAATAAACTCATAATTAATATAGTTTAATTAAATAAAACTACAACATGGCGCAGTCGGTAAAGTAAAAATTGTGAGTGCAAGTAAAAAAAAAAGTGCGAAAAAAAAGTGATTGACTAATTAAAATGGGTGACAGCCGAGGAATAACCCCGATGAAAGCTGGAGGAAACCAGGCCGAGAACTGGAGGTTATGGAGGTCTCGTTTTGAAAATTATTTAACAGCTAGCAACCCAGTAAACACACGACGTCCCAGGGACGTTCGTTTTATGTCCAAATGATGTCTTTACATCCCAGGCTTTAAAACGGACCTGTATAGGATGTCTTTAATAGGACGTCCTCAGGATGTCAATGAAGAACGTACGATGGGATGTCCTATGCGGGAAAAAACAAATGCAAACTGAGTGCGCGTGCCTACTTTCCTTCTTGTTCTCTGGTGCCTACTCAACACCCGTACGCTCCTCTGGTATAACAAAGTGGTACACTCTGTTTGCACTGTTTGCACTCTGTATTTGTTTTTAGTTGTGTTCTGACTACTTTATTTATCTGTTTTGTATTTTATTATCTAACGTTTTTTGGGTGTTTTAGTGCATAAACAAATTTATTTGGTAAGTTTTTGGTACCTTGTATTTATTTATAATGTATAAAAATCATCATTTATAATTATTATTTTGAATTACTAAAAATTAATAAAAAAGTTATCGAAATTAAAAGATCACAATTATTAACAATGGTGATTTAAAACCCCCATCTCGCGCGCATACCTATGCGGTGAATTGAAAATATTTGTTATGTAAAAAAAAATTTTTTTACTCAAAAAATTATTTAAGGTTTAAAAGTGTGACGTTATCTCACGACTTTTATCGTCGCGATTCGCAATAAGTCATCCAAAACTGTCAACATGACCGATAAGGCACAAAATCGCTAATATAACTAAGAAACTATAACGTTATCGCGTTCTTGGTATTCATTGTTATGATTAGTGTGCGTATACTCGTAGTTAAAAATACGCCTAGAAATAATTTTGTTTTTATCACATTCCTCTGATGAAATGTAAATGCGAAACGTATAAAAATTCTTAATGAATTTGCAAAACTGACGCGTTGGGTGTATAAAAGGAGTACCGCATCACATTAAAATTGATAAAAATGTAAAACCTGTGGTTCATCAAACGAGAAAAGTTCCCTTGCAACTTCAAAATAAATTAAAAGTTACACTCGATCAATTAGTAAAATCGGAAATCTTAACCAAAGTAAACGGTCCGTCAGAATGGGTAAACGCTTTGGTTATTGTTAGAAAACCGGATGAAAGTTTAAGAATATGTCTTGACCCCAAAGATTTAAACAATTTAATTAAACGCGAATATTGCGAAATTCCGACAATCGAACAAATAACGAATAAAATGGCGGACGCGCAGATTTTTAGTACTTTAGACGCAACAAGCGGGTTTTATCAAATTGAATTAGATAAAGAAAGCGCGGATTTATGTACGTCTGGCACTCCATTCGGAAGGTATAAATTTAATAGATTGCCGTACGAAATAAAATCAGTTCCGGAAGTATTCCAAGCTAAATTTAAAGAATTATTTGCAGGTGACGGAGTAGATGTCTATATAGACGACATTGTTGTGTGGGGTAAAAACGTAAAAGAACACAACGAACGTCTAGAACGTGTTTTAAAAATCGCGAAAGAAAATAACGTCACATTCAATAAAAACAAATATAAATTTGCGCAGGAAAAAATTCAACATATGGGTCACATTATTTCTAATCAGGGCATTGCAGTCGATAAAAGTAAAATAGAGGCAATAATAAAAATGCCTAGTCCAACGGATAAAGCTGGAGTACAACGCGTTTTAGGTATGTTAACTTACGTTAGTAAATTTATCCCTGGATTTTCGGCAACTACATCACCGTTGCGCGAGTTACTACGAAAAGATGTAGAATTTCAGTGGCACGCTGAACACGAAAAAGCTCTGGCAGAATTAAAAGAAATATTGGTCAAAAGTCCCGTATTAAAATTTTTCGATATAAATAAAGATACGATCATATCGGTAGACGCGTCAAAATCGGGATTAGGTGCAGTAATATTGCAAGATGGTCTTCCATGCGCGTATGCTTCAAAATCGATGACAGAAACTCAAACTAGATACGCACAAATCGAGAAAGAGCTTCTGGCTATTTGTTTCGGAGTGACACGTTTTAACGATTACGTGTACGGAAAAAGAGTGACGGTCGAAACCGATCACCCACCACTAATTTCCATATTTAAAAAACCTTTAAACAAGTGCCCAGCTAGATTACAACGAATGATGTTGCAACTACAAAAGTATGATCTAGAAATAAGGTACAAACCCGGTAAGCAATTAATATTAGCAGACGCTCTGTCAAGAGCATATTTAACAGAATCAGAAGAAGACGCAGAAGATGAAGAAATGTATGCTCATGTCTGTCTTATAACTCAACAGATACAAGCAACCCACGAAAAAATTAAACAATTCAAAATCGAAACTGAAAAAGACGCGGAATTACAAGAATTAAAGGCGGTAATATTAAACGGGTGGCCAAAAAACTCTAACAAATTAAAAGATACTGTAAGACCATACGCCCAATACAAAGCGGACTTAACAGTAATAAATGATTTAATTTATAAGGGACAATGTTTAGTAACTCCAAAAAGCATGAGAAACGAAATGGTAGAGAGGGTTCACTACAGTCATTTAGGCACAACGAAAAGCTTCAAATTGGCAAAAGAATCTCTTTTTTGGCCAGGTATGTCAAACCAAATTAAGCAAAAAATAGAGCAGTGTCATTTATGCTTAAAATATTCAAATTCGTTGAATAGGGAAACTCTTAAATGTCATGATATTCCAAATTTGCCGTGGAATAAAGTAGGGTGTGATTTATTCATAATAAACGGAATAAATTATTTATTGTTAATCGATTATTATTCTAAATATACAAAAAGTAAAAATGTTATAGATAAAATGAAAGATATATTCGCGAGACATGGCATACCAGTAACCATCGTATCGGATGGCGGACCACAGTTTAAGTCAGGTGAATTCCAACAATTTGCGCGTGAGTGGGAATTCGAACACATAATGTCGAGTCCTACAAATGCACAGTCAAATGGTATGGCGGAAAGACACATTCAGACGGTAAAGAAAGTGTTTGTAAAGGTAATAGAAGACAAAAAAGACTTAAATTTAGCTCTTTTAAACTACCGAAATACACCAACTCTTGAAAATGCGTCTCCCGCAGAAACTCTAATGTCTAGAAAGCTTAGAACATTTATACCATGTACATCAAAAATGCTGAAACCTAAAGTTGTAAAAAATTACGGGAAACAGATAGAAAATAGTCAATTCAAGCAGAAACATTATTACAATTTAGGAAAAAGAAATTTGAGAAATATAGATTTAAAAACCAACGTATACATATAACTAAATCCAAAAGGCGTTTGGGTACCTGGCATAGTTATAGATAAATTTAGAGATAGGTCTTATAAAGTGAGAACAAATAACGGATCAATTTTTATTAGGAATAGAAAATTCATTAAACCGGTAAAACAAAATGAAAGTTATTTGTTGTCACCAAATTTACAGAAGGAAAAAGAAAACTGTAATAGGGATGATCAACAGATTAAACATATTATTGAAATAGAACAAAATGAAACTACAAAATTTAAAGAAAATGACAATTCAGTATCGGAGGCTGAAACAAATCAAAATAACAAAGTTTCTTCTTATAGTCAAAAAATTAAACAGCCTCGGAGATTGAATTTGTGAATAAAATAAATGAAATAAAACAATGTAAACTTTTATAGTTATACTCTTAAGAAAAGGGGATGTGCGGATGCATGGTGTGTGGTATAACCAAGGGCAACATTGAACATAAATCATGGACAGTACACACAGTTGGCAGTTACCATAAACAAAGTATTTGTAGACGAGTAACTTCAATTGAGAGAAAAGGAATAATGTTTTAACTTTTCCCCACAACCGGTAGAGGCCACTATGTAATAATTATCGGTAAAAAATACAAACACAGCAAATTTTATTTCCCTCTTTTTCGTACCTTGAAGGCTAAAAACGCTAAATTGCATTTCTCGAATAAAATCGACTAAATAATGCAAGTTATTTTACACGTGTTTGATTCTAACGTTTATTACTATTTAAAAACTGAAGGTTTTCATATTCGTTTTAAAGAAAAGTTGTTACAATATTCACACGGTGTTGATTCGAATGAAACTGGAACTTATTTATATTGTATTTGTGCAAATAAAAAATGTTATATAAAATAAGTCGCTTTTTTTAATGCATAATTATAAAAAAGTGACAATTTTCATAACTATTCTTTCAAAAACAAGAAAACATTCAAAATAAACCATTGTAATAATAATGGGTGCTACCCACACCCACACGTTAAGTTTAAAATTTGCGCTATTTGTTTTCCCCACAACCGTTATAGGGCGCCATAAACTGTGTTCCAAGTTTATATACAGGAGATTCCCCTCTAAGTATATCTTCTCTCTGGCAGTTACGTTACTACTGTCATAGGAGTAGCTAGTGCAACTCACGGTTATATTCGTTTTACATTTAATCATAAATGTATTGTATTCTGTAGTTAATAATAAACTCATAAATAATATAGTTTAATTAAACAAAACTACAACACACATAACAACGTAAAACAAGTATGTTACTCACTGAAATGAGAAAGCAACAACCTCTTTTGAAAAGAAAGAAAATTCTCACATATTTAAAAATAATTGTTTGAAAGCTGAACATCCACGTAAGGCATGAAAACAGATTATACAAATTAACAAAAGCAAGTAAGAAAAGTCTTCAAAATAAATACTTATAAATGTTTTTTTAAGAACATGTATTAATTATTTTTCAAAAATAAGTTACAGTACATGAATTGTATTATGTATTTAAATTTTACATTTATGATTAGATGGTCACTTATTAATTAGGTCATGTTTAGCTGGTTTCGTTTTGATTATCAGAAAGGATAATTTGAATCTGAACTGATCACATGCAAAACTTTTACTTGAGTTAAATATATTCAGTCATTAAAAAAATTGTCATGTGTTTCCATATTAAAGAAAAAATAATTAAATAATGTTTACTAAACGTAGCAAAGAAAATGAATTGACAAGTGTCATTTATTGGGCTAAAGTGATCCACGGAAAAAGTAGGTGCTTTGCTGGGACGCGGGAAGGTATTTCAGAATAGTTCAGTGCAGTTTAATCGAAGTAAAACGAACGTGGTACAAAGTTTGTCGCATGAACTCGAAAATAAGGCACCAAGTAATTTACAATTCACGCAACCTATTGCGTTTCAATAGTTATTTAACGGTGTGCGTACACATATGCCTTTTTAAAACCCACTTGGTGGTACTGCAGTAATCGCATATACCGCATTTAAATAGTTTTTCACCAGAATGCCGAAGCATATGTGTTTTTAAACTTCCCATATGGCTGGAACAGTAATCACATATACTGCATTTAAATGGTTTTTCACCAGTATGCGTAAGCATATGTCTTTTTAAATCCGATTTGGTGATAGAGCAGTAATCACATGTATTGCATGTAAATGGTTTTTCACCAGTGTGCGTACGCATATGATCTTTTAAATTCGAATTGGTGGTACTGCAGTAATCACATATATTGCATTTAAATGGTTTTTCACCAGAGTGCTTACGCATATGTCTTTTTAAATTTGACCTGAGGTTACTACAGTAATCACATATATAGCATTTAAATGGTTTTTCACCAGTATGGGTAAATATATGCTTTTTTAAATCTGACTTGCTAGTATAGCAGCAATCACATATATTGCACTTAAACGGTTTTTCACCAGTGTGGGTAAATATATGCTTTTTTAAATCTGACTTGCTAGTATAGCAGCAATCACATATATTGCATTTAAACGGTTTTTCACCAGTGTGCTTACGCATATGCGTTTTTAAATTTTGCATGTGGTTACTACAGTAATCACATATATTGCATTTAAATGGTTCTTCACCAGTGTGAATGCGCATATGCATTTTTAAAGATGACTTGATGATACAGCAGTAATCACATATGTTGCATTTGAATGGTTTTTCACCAGTGTGCGTAGAAATATGGTTTTTTAAACCCGACTTGGCGGTACAGCAGTAATCACATATATTGCATTTAAATGGTTTTTCACCAGTGTGAATACGCATATGCATTTTTAAAGTCGACTTAGTGGTACAGCAGTAATCACATGTATTACATTTAAATGGTTTTTCACCAGTGTGAATACGCATATGCATTTTTAAAAACGACTTAGTGGCACAGCAGTAATCACATGTGTTACATTTAAATGGTTTTTCACCAGTGTGCTTACGCATATGCCTTTTTAAATTCGCCATTTGGATACTACAATAATCACATATACTGCATTTAAATAGTTTCTCACTAGTGTGCATACACATATGTTTCTTTTTGTTAGTATTGAAGTTACAGTTGTAGCAATAACACGGTTCTGTTTTTGAAGGTTCCTCAATGCATACAGGCACATCCCTATTGAATTCCAAGAAGTTATCTTTGATGACTCTAATGCTATTGGTTCGCAACTCCTCTTTAATTACACCTTGTCTTAAATTTCTTACAGTCGTTTCAGTTTTTATACACAGTTGTTTAAATTCATATATTTCTTCAATGGCGATCCTACATCTGTTACAAGCAATTGAATTCAATGTGATGCTTAGGTCCTGCAAGTAAGTTTATGTTATTCGATAGAATATAATCAGTTGTACTTACAATTTTTGGTAGAAAATTCAACAATTTGAATTGTAGCATTAAGCTATTGTCGTTATTCAGAAAGTAATACTGGTCGGTTTCTACTATTTCTACTGAACAAATTCGACATGTTTTTATCGATTTTTCTCCCATATTTTTAGTAGATCTTGGAACTTGCTATTCAATGTAACGCAGTGTGGTTCAAAGATAATGTGGTTTATGCACGATCAACGTGAATTTAGTCAATTTAGTTTTGACCACTTATTTTTGTATCCAGATACGTCACAACACTGACAACACTAAAATTAACAAAACTATATGCTACTGCGTGGTACTGCCTTCTTTGCTACTGCCCAAGGATAGTAAATGTATAGGATTGCTCGATCGTTCTATTTATTCTGCCGTCATGTGCAGTGTTGTAAATTAGCTATATAAATTTATATAGATAAATTAATCTAGATTCATATTTTTTATCTATTTATACGTATCTAGATACAATCAAAAATATATAAGTTATATGTATCTGTATATATATAATTTTTATTTAAATTGTTTAAATTAAATTCATAAAAAATCCAGTGTCTCGTAAAATTCAAGTTACAATATGTATGTTTTTCTTCAGTAATTTCCCACATTCTATAGTAGTTCTTCCAATGAACTCCATCTATCGTTATTACTATACCTAGATTATTTCATCTATTATCTGTTATCTATATAAAGTTTGAATATTTTATCTATTATCTAATACTAGATAATTTTTGAAACAAAAAAAAATTATCTGTATCTATATAATTTAAAAATTATCTATTTACAACACTGGTCATGTGACGAGCTGATGTCACGTGTAGACAACGCTCTCTATACTTCTACTACAATTAGTATTACCACTGTGGTATTACGATGCACGTTAAAAGACTTCTAAATATTTTATTTGTGTAAATTTGACAATTTCTGATTTAATAAGCCATGGTAATGGCAATAGTGTTCATAATCAAAATATTTTTTTAATTAATAAGTTTTGTTGATTGTTTTATGATTTATAATTCCTTAAAAGTAAGAAATTACGTTTAAACGTCAGAAACTTTAATTTTTTTTACTTGAATTGAAGAAAACCTCCACAAAAAATTAATTTCGTTTGTCGTTTGCTGCATTAATTTTTTAATTTAAAATAAAAATAGTTTTCTTTGATTAATTTTTTGGTAACATAAATTATTGTTGGAATAACATATTTCTTCAAAATTTTTCGCTGAGAAAAAAAAAATTTTTTTATTTTATTTATATAAATCAATTTTATTTAAAACCTGTAGGAAAATTTATGCCATTTTTTAAATTTAGCGTTGCAACTACTCCATCTTGTCCTAAATAGGCATGCGCCAGTTAAGTGATACAAGCGCGTTTTTGTTTCTATCATTTTGTGTGTTTATTGTAAATGATATTTTTATGTAATCAAGTTTTTTTGTGTGCAACTTAAACAGTTTTAGTTAAAATACCCTACAAATACCTAATAATTCTTTTTGCAAATCTTGTTCATAACTCGTATGTGTGAAATTAGTGGCACAAAGCTAGTGTTAAGGTTCATCTTGTCAGCTCTTTTACGGCACCTAATCAATTCATTTTTAATTGTAGAGGCCACTAAATCTGTACCTTTTGGAAACCTGTGATGTATAATCTTAAGGTTTTTGCTTTTGGTTGCAATCAAGTTATTATGTAACCAAACAGAGCGCACCTTGTTCCTGGCATTGTAAAATTACTATTTAATGTAACGTAAATAAGTTTATTTTCCAATTTAAACCAGGATAATTAGAAATTCTTATAAACAACTTGTAGACACGTGTTATTACGAGAGTTAAACACCAACAAATGTCATAATTCTTATAAATAATTCGCGAAACTATCATATTTTGTGTATGCAAAGAGCGTATTTAAGCCGACGCGTGGTCTACGGCTGACGTCACGCAACAAGTATTCAAAAGATGAGGATAAGATTTTGTCATGCAGCAGAGTGGAATTATGTAATTGTAATCAATGTAACAGCAAAAATGATCATTTATGAATAAATTATAATACTATCATATTGGTAGTGAAAATTTGGCGAGTTAAATAGTGTTCAAATCTGTCTTTAATAAACAATTTTAGTGTAAAATATAAAATAAAAAAGGCACCAAAATAGTAAATAGTTGAAACAACGTATGTTTGTGTATGGTTTTCGTACTTGCATATGTATATAGTACAAACATTTTTTTGTTTAATTTTAGATATCAACTTATTCTAAACCTTATAATGTAGCAAAGCCACATTTTACGAGGACTGGTAACTGATTTCTCAGAGGTAAAAAAAAACATTGATGGAGCAATTCAGGCTAAATAAACTGGATCCTATTGCTAGTCGTTTATTTGATCTACCAGGAATAAAGTTTTTCATAAACAAAGAGAAGTTTCGGAATTTATAAAAAATACCTGGTAATGAAAATGATTTTAAAAATCCTGTAAGTTAATATTCACCCTCGCCCCTATAGTAAATATATTTGAATGAATCTAACATACACAGTTAATTTCAAGTTAACTATTGCTTCTACTAAAAATGTTCTTGTTTGAAATTTAAAACAATTTAACGTTTTGTTTTTTTTCTTTTTAGGTTACCGAGTTATTCAAACTACGAGGATCATCCGGTTATGGTCTTATTAAAAGGGCACTGAGCCTCATATTGATTATACTCTCAGGTACAGCTGGATGGGAAGAAAAAGCAACAGGCCATTAGTAAATTAAATATTAAGCACAAAAATATAAAATTGCAATTAAAAAATTATTTTCTCTGATTTACATATGTCAGCTAAAATGTAATTTATTATTGTATATAGATTAGACATATAAATCAAAAAAATAGTCCTCCAATTTATATAAAAAACTGTATTATGTAGGATTGAATATTTATTAATAAAAAGGAATAAGTACAACTAACATAGAATCTATCAACTTAAAAAATAACTTTGCCGCCGTTCTTTAATTTGAGTTAAAACGTCTAATATTAACCAAACCTTTATACGTCAGGCACGGCGTTATATCGGTTCCGATTGCGTACTTAATCACAGGCGCGCGCGCCTAGTTCACCGCTGTCGCGACCCCATTCTTCAATTATATAAATTAACTATTCTTTAATTTAAATTAAATAAAAATATAATTTTTAGGTTCCGTTTAACAAGCTGGGTTGTGCAAGTCACAAAAAGAAACTGAAATTTGGATCAAGCTCAGTACACACACGACGTCACAGGGACGTTCGTTTTATGTCCAAATGATGTCTTTATATCCCGGGTTTTAAAACGGACCTGTATAGGATGTCTTTAATAGGACGTCCTCAGGATGTCAATGAAGAACGTACGATGGGATGTCCTATGCGGGAAAAAACAAATGCAAACTTAGTGCGCGTGCCCACTTTCCTTCTTGTTCTCTGGTGCCTACTCAACACCCGTACGCTCCTTTGAACTTGTATAAACAGGCAGCCAATTGTAAAAACTATTAGCGTTATAGATCGGTTAAGATTAAACCTATGATATATGTTAAAGTAAAGTTTAACTATTTAATGCATGTTTATAGTCAGTAGCGCCTTAGTTTATTGTTAATTACAAAGCAAGTTGCGAAATCGGTAAAATTTATTCCAGTTGAAATACCTAGCGCCATCCAGTACCGACGTGGTAATATCTTAAAGGTAGAAAAGGGGATAACGCCGCCTTCGAGAGAATGAGTAAATGAGAGAAGCCAATTGGCGAATTTGGTACTGAGAGTGTTTGAAAACTTATCCAATCAAAAAAAGCGATTTTAGGAATAAGTCAAAATTGCGCACAATGTAGGAGGAGAAAGTTTTAAACGAAAGTTTTAAAAACCCCACCGCGAAGAAAAACAGAAGATTGATTTGATTGCGGATCGCATACGGTTGTTTCTTTTGATCACGTCTCGCGAAAAGAGTTACTTACTTAACTTAACTTAACTGAATTAACTACGGGTTTTAATTTAAACCTATTCGGTGTATAAACGTGTTATAAATTAGTGTTCAGAGATGTTTGTATAAAAATTTGTTTAACTTCAATTTTATTTTTATGTCATATAGATTTTAACTTAAATTTTACGCTTCGGATCGTTTGTTAGCTGTTAAGTGACACATTATTAAGTGAGTGTTAACGTGCGTCCAGTCAAGACCTAAAAAGTCGCGGTACTTGGTCTACAATTAAGGAATAAGCGCCATATTAAAAGGTCAGAAATTAAGTTAATTTTATTTGAATGTGCATTTATAAGTTTATTTGATTATTGTACGAGAGATGCGATGAATTGAGATACTGTCTAACGCGATAAAATTGAGAATAATTATCTACATCAATCTTAACATTTAAACATTTGTTTTCTGTTGGAAAGGGAGAGAGCAAGTTTAATATAATTTTGTTTGTTTATTTTGTCTTTGGCAATTGACGTGTTGCTTTTAAAATTTGTTTTATTTCTTTTGCGCCGAAAGTTTACGCTGAGAACACCTAAAGAATTGAGTCCAAACATTAATTATTGCGCGTCGCGATATGTTTTATTGCGAGTCCAGTCTGCTGTAAGTCTTCTTTAGATATGACAGGGACAGGGTATCGCGAACGCGACAAACTGTTGAAAAAGTCCAGTTTGTAAACTGTGGAGGCAAATTTCCAAAGGTAAAATCTCCACTTTGAAACTTTTACATCTGAAAGGGTGTGGTAACATAGATCGAATCGTGTCATACTCTCAGAAGCAGAAGATCTGTGAACCGCTATAAAACTCGGGTAAAATCTAGTATATAATTGTTTGTTTTTGTTACGTTCGAAATGCGCGTCAACTAATTAGAATATTGAGAAGCATTGCCAGGGATCACGCGGTAGAAATAGTTTATCTAATTATCTACCATATCTAACCAAGATCTGGCTAAATTTCTGTTAGTTCCATTTTTGCTCTAACACTTATTGTAATTAGAAAATTGTTTCCGTTATAAGAAAGCTCTCAACCACGACAAAGTCGACAAAAGAATCACAGTCTGATGACAGTCAACGGACGTGAATCTCAATTGTTCGACATTTCCTCGCCTAATATACTTGTGAGCGCGATTTTATTTATTTGAGTTTTAAGAATGTGACATTCGGTCTTGAAAAGATTTCAATGTGTCAAATAAAGTTAAATGTTTTGGAAATTTTGTTGCTTGCTTTTTTTGTTTCTTACCGTACATCGCTTGGAAAAAAAGAACCTGAGTGTTATTCGCACAACCCCAAATATTCTCTAATACCAGGCAGGCTTAAAATACCAAAAGCTTGAATTTAAGAAAGTAAATTAAACTGCAATCAATTGCTCCTAAATTCGAGGAAAGTTCGCTAGTTGATAAAAAGAAGCATCTGTTATGCGGATCTTTTCTTCAGTTGTTGGAAGCTGAATAAACGCGACTAGCTAAAATTGTAATCACCTAATAGTTCGCCTTACATAATGATTTATGTAGGTTCATATGATCTCCTATCATGTTACATAATTTTGTGACTTGCTATTTTTTATCAAAATTATTTAGAAATAATTATATTCTCTAAAATTTAACATTTGTAGTAAATATTTAACATGCAACAACAAATTTAATGAAAAATTGAAAAAGTAAAAAAAATACTTGGCGCGGTTTAATTTAAACTTTCTTCGTTGTTCGTTTGTTTTCGCCAAGGTTTTCGCGTATATTATCGCCACTGAATTAATCAAAGAATTAATTGCACACGCAAACTTTTTGGCTTTTTGTTTAGCTTGTATTTATCGCATGCAAACCATTTTGTGCTTTAAAATTTCGAAAAAATGTGTTTGTTTTTCATCATTTAGGATGGATGGGTAAACAAAATAAGTAAGTATTAAATTCAAATATAAATTATTTCTTATAATAAATATATAACCTAACAACTAACACGTTTTCGAGAAAATATATAATGACTTTGGAATTTGTAATCTAAGAGCCAGTTTGTGAGTTTATCTACAATTTCCCAATTCATTATTCTTATTGCTGAGTTTTATTTAATTGAAATTTTTTTTTAGATCGATTCAATCTACTTTGTTGGATGAAAACATACAGCAAACGAGACATGTTTAAACCAAGTAATTGGTCTGGATCAAGCAAAACAAATTTGTAAAAATATTTTAAATTTAATTTATGGTAAGAGGCTTCAGAGTATTTTATAGTTTATAGGTTAAAACTTAAAACATTAACTTTATATGTATATTAAACGTAATGTGATTTCAAGTGCATTACTGCCAAACTTGACTTTCGTGTTGTATTTTATTTCACGACTATTTACAAAGCAATTCTTTATAATTACTTCAAAATTTAGTTTAGAAATTGCTAAAAAAGTGCATAAGTTATTTGAGTAGCATTACAATGTAATTTTTATTTTACAGTATCCATAAGAAAAAATTCAAATTGTGGTGCAGTTTTACAACACGCAATAAACACCAGGAGTAGTGGGTACGAAAGACGCCAATAAACATAAGCACAGAATGAATGTAAATAGGTTTTTTATATTTTTAAATTTTTTTCAGTACATATATGGACATTGTATGTTAAGTTTCCAAATTGTTTTATTAATTAAATTAAAAATGATAATACCATTGTATGCATTTAATTTGTGTTAAGTTGCTAACATTGCCAATGCTTTTAAAATTGCGCACTATTTATGTGATGGCAAAGTACATATTATATTGCACAGATTTCACTGGCATTCTGCATTTAACTTGTATTAATATACATAACTTGCCGATATTGGTTCGATGCAATTTCTGCATTGGCAAGATTCATCCGGCAATATATCGGCCGGTGTGTCACCTGGTTACCGGCAGTGTACTTCATTTTAGTACATTGCCAGCATTCTGAGTGCCGGCTAAGGAGTACATTGCTAGTACAGATGTGTTTATTGGGTAAAGACAAGGTATTTTTGCATATTTGAATTTACTTTTGCTGTACATTAATCTAGTAAGTATTTGGATTCCTATAATATAAATAATGGATAAAAGCTCTAGAAAAATGAGAGAATGTGTAAATAAAAAAGTTCGATTGTGTTTGAGTGAAAATGAACAAGTGGTCATATTTTCTGTGGACCAACCGGAGTTGTTGCATCTGGAAAATATCACTATTGGCATTTTGTATTGACTTTATTTGACGTGTGGCCATATTTTTTGTTAATATATAGATATGCACATATATTTTACCTACATATGAAGGTTCTATAAAAAAATGAATGTTTATTATACTTTAATTAAATGTTCATTGAACCTCCATATGTATGTATTTTGTACGTTCATATGACTGTTCAATATATCTCCATATGGATGTAAAATGTTTATCCACCTGGAGATCCTATGGACATACTATGAAGATTTTTCCGTGACGGAATGATATATCCAATGGACCTCCATCCTTGCTCCATAATATTAAATATGGATGTTCGATGTACCTCCGGTATCCATTGTTGGTGTGTACATTTCATATCCAATGGATATGCTTGTGCTGTGTGGGTATTTAGATACAATAGTTGATATTGAAAGAAGAAAGTAGCAAACCAAATTCTTCAATAATAAAATATGATTTTTTCAGAAAGGCTTGTTACACAAATGTCAAGTACAAAAAAAGTATGTATCGATTACATACGAAATAGCAGAAGCTAAGTTTGACTTCGTTCAAGAACAAAAAAAAATGATACTTGAAGAACATCATATAAAAATGGAATTCTTAGAAAGAAAACTATCTTTAAAATTAACAAAAAATTGGAATTGTTAAACGTTCAAATAGACAATAATTTGTCTTAAATGTATTTATAGTCTACTAAAGTAGTTATTAATTAAACAATCTTGGGTTATTGTATTCAAACTGTTTCCATTCAGTATATATGTATATATGTGTTCTACCTCATTCACAAAGTTTATGACTGCTTCTTCCTCTTCGCAGTCAGTGGAGGAATAGTATCGTCCATGTCACAAGCAATGTTATGCAATACTGCAGTAGCTACAACTATAACTTGAGCAGTATCCAATGACACCCTCAATCCCATAGCAAGTGCTTGAAAACGACGCTTCCATACTCCATAAGTCCTTTCAACAAAATTTTTCGTTCTTATGTGAGATCCAATAAATAAAATTTAACTTGGAGTTCTGGGATTTGCAAGGGGAGTAATCAAGTATGATTTTACTCCATAACCACCTAATATGAGACTATCACGATAATATATCTGCTTTCAAATGATGCACATAATGTCGAGCTTCTAAATATATGTGAATCTTGTGTCAATCCTGACCATTTTGCAACTATGTTTCGAATTTTTAAATTTGCGTCCGCTAATGTTTGAACGTTAAGTGAAAAGACTTGCTTCCTATTTGGGAATAACTCGGCTTGATCACCTCCTGGTGATTGTAGTTTAAATGTGGGTACAATCTAAAGCACCTATGCATCTAGAAAATTTTGTTTAACTGTGTTGTTTTTTGTATAATCTAAATCTAAAATTTTATTAAAGCCACTACAATTCACAAAGTTTTATGGAATTCCGTACGTTGTTTTGCAATTTCAACAAAATGATCAACTTTTTTTTTGGTTTGAAAAATAGCGGTACTGTTGTCAAGTAAAATTCGTTTAATTGTGGTTCTAATCTCAGTATTGTGTGGCGCTTCTTCTACACAGTCTAATCCCATATTTACATTTTTCTCTCATAACTATCAGCTATCCATATTATTATAGAGATTAGTGGTTAATATCAAGATAAAAGGTTAACCTATGGTTAACTCATACTTTGGGTGTAAGATATTAACTAAAAGTTAACCCATACTTTGGCTTTAACTATCGTTTATAAAACTCTAATTGTGGTTTAACCTCAGGTTAAGTTGTAACCATTATATATCTATGGTTACAATTCAAAATTAACCAACAATTGTAAAACCGGCCCTGTCATTAAAAAAAAAATTGGGTTCCCATATTAAAGAAAAGATTGTTAGATTTAGTTTTATATAATTCGTTTTATTTAAAAAGTTGGCAGGTAGGTAATACTTAACAAGTTGTAGTTTTTATTAAATAAAATGAAAAAACGTGTGATCATAAATATTAAACAGAATTCAAAATTGACAAGTGTCATTTATTAGGGTTAAGTGATCCACGGATAAAGTAGGTGCTTTGCTGGGACGTGGGAAGGTATTTTAGAGTAGCCTAGTGCAGTTTACCCCAATTAAAACGAACGTGGTACGAAGTTTGTTGCATACACTCGAGAATACGGCACCAGGTCCTTTACAAATCACGCAAACTATTGCGTTTTAATAGTTATTCACCAGTGTGCGTACGCATATGCCTTCTTAAATAAGTCTTGATGGTACAGCAGTAATCACATATATTGCATTTAAATGGTTTTTCACCAGTGTGCGTACGCATATGTGTTTTTAAATTTGGCCTGAGGTTACTACAGTAGTTACATATATGGCATTTAAATTCTTTCTCACCAGTGTGTGTACACATGCCTTTTTAAATCCGACTTGGTAATACAGCTATAATCACATATATAGCATTTAAATGGTTTTTCACCAGTGTGCATATACATATGACTTTTTAAACCCGAGCTGGTGGTACAGCCGTAATCACATATATTGCATTTAAATGGTTTTTCACCAGTGTGCGTAAACATATGCATTTTTAAAGACGACTTGGTGATACAGGAGTAATCACATATATTGCATTTAAATGGTTTTTCACCAGTGTGCGTACGCATATGTGTTTTTAAATTTGGCCTGAGGTTACTACAGTAGTTACATATATGGCATTTAAATTCTTTCTCACCAGTGTGTGTACACATATGCCTTTTTAAATCCGACTTGGTGATACAGCTATAATCACATATATAGCATTTAAATAGTTTTTCACCAGTGTGCATATACATAATATGCACTTTTAAACCCGAGTTGTTGGTACAGCCGTAATCACATATATTGCATTTAAATGGTTTTTCACCAGTGTGCGTAAACATATGCATTTTTAAAGACGACTTGGTGATACAGGAGTAATCACATATATTGCATTTAAATGGTTTTTCACCAGTGTGTATATGCATATGTGTTTTTAAATGTTGCATGCGGTTACTACAGTAGTCACATATATTGCATTTATATGGTTTTTCACTAGTGTGAGTACGCATATGCATTTTCAAAGAGGACTTTGTGATACAGCAGTAATCACATATATTGCATTTAAATGGTTTTTCACCAGTGTGCGTAAACATATGCATTTTTAAAGATGACTTGGTGATACAGGAGTAATCACATATATTGCATTTAAATGATTTTTCACCAGTGTGCGTACACATATGCATTTTTAAACCTGACTTGGTGGTACAGCAGTAATCACATATATTGCATTTAAATGGTTTTTTACTAGTGTGTCGCACTTTCAGATGTCGAACCAAAATTGTCTTTTTGTTAGTATTGAAGTTGCAGTTGTAGCAATAATACAGTTCTGTTTTTGAAGGTTCCTCAATGAATACAAGCACATCCTTATTGATTTCCAGGAAAATATCGCTAATGATTTGCAAGTTTGAAAGTTCAACTTTAATGTTATTGGTTTGTAACTCCTCTTTAATTACACCTTGCTGTAAATTTCTTACAGTCGTTTCGGTTTTTATACACAGTTGCTTAAACTCATATATTTCTTCAATGGCAATCCTACACCTGTTACAAGCAATTGGATTCAATGAGATGCTTAAGTCCTGCAAGTAAGTTTATGTTATTCGACAGAATATAATCATTGTACTTACAATTTTTGGTAGAAAATTCAATAATTTTAATTGTAGCATTAAGCTATTGTCGTTATTTAGAAAGTGATACTGCTCGGTTCCTACTATTTCTAGTGAACAAATTCGACAAGTTTTTATTGATTTTTCTCCCATAATTAGATCTGCTAAATGTTGTTCAGACAGTTTATTTCTTTGGTTGCATTCAAGTGTCTACCATACCACCGAATTTTGGCAGCGTTCAATGCAACGCAATGTGTTTATATGCGATCAACTTTAGTTTAGTATTTACTATTTACCACTTACTTTTGAGTATCTGTATCACGTGATATTTCAGTTGTGTTTTTAATAACTCGAAAAGCTGTTCGAATAGTCGAACAGAGCAAAAGCCGTTTTACAACTGGTTTGAGCATGTCGTAATCGTATCATAGCGCGTGCTTACTTAAAATAAAATATTTGAATACTATACAGTTGTACGTCGTTCTATTCCTTTGCTATCACCAAATAAAGCTGGTCATACACTAGCATTATTTTCGTTGGGATAATGAAGTCCGTACGGAATGAACGCGAGTTGGTGCCCGCACTTTTCGCGCAAGTCGCTGTAAAATCCCGCATGTTAAATTCTAACATGCATTTCACGTAGTTGATTTTTTTAACTTTTTCGTAAATAGTGGATTGTGTCATTCGTACAATTATTCTGCAAATATAAATATACTTCTAGCTGATAAAACGTACTAACTGAACATACAGTTGTTTAATTAATAATTAGTCAACAAATTATTATTTTCGGGTTTTTATGTTCTTTTAATCTGGTAGCAATGTTGCGTCCCGTTTGTCCTATGTAAGCCAGCCCACACGAACAAGGGATGTGGTAGACCCCTGGTTCCTCAAGTGGTGTTTTTGTTTCTTTTGATTTATTTGTTGCAGTGAAGATCACTTTGATATTTTTCCCTCTAAGCATCCTGGCTATTTTATTATTTATTTTTATTTATTATTAGTTTATATATTTTTTATACATTAGAAATAAATATAAGGTACCAAAAACTAACCAAATAAATTTTTTTATGCACTAAAACACCCAAAAAACGTTAGATAATAAACTAAAGAACAGATAAATAAAGTAGTTAGAACACCAACAAAAACAAATACAGAGTGCAAAAAGGAGTGTACCACTATTATATACCAAAGAAGTGTACGGGTTGGTACGGGTGTTGAGTAGACACCAGAGAACAAGAAGGAAAGTGGACACGCGCACTAAGTTTGCATTTGTCTCGCTTATACGCGAAAACCGATTATTGGTGTGGTTGAAGTGAATCACACACATCAACTTTTCAAAATATTTGTTGTTGCTCTCGTAATTACTATATATAAATATTTGTCCAATTAAATATGTAGAAAAAGGGAGGGATGACTACCTTCTACAGCAATCTAAAAAGGACGCCCCGTTGCGGATGCGCAAAGATGTATAAGGACATCGTAGAGATACACACAGTTGTGACAAAATAACGTCCCACGAATGTACGCAGCACCAAAATGGGATGACTTTGGGACATTCAGTGATTCGCGACATCATGTTTCAGGGACGTCTTTGGGACATCTTTGTGTTGGTTGGTATATATATATATTGTATTAATGCTCGAGTGTCCCAGTATTTTTATAAAGAATGCTTCACAGTAATTAAGTGTTAGTAAGCACAAAGCAGGGATTAAACCAAAACCCAAAAGAACCGGAATTGGAATCGGAACAGATTGATTACAGTGAAACCGAAACCGGAAGTTATATTTTAATTAAGTCTGGAATCGAAACCGGAATTGGAACCTATACATTGTAATAAAAGAAGTGGTTTATTTTTGGTTCTGAATGTGTTGAAATAAAACGACTTATCTGTATGCAAAAAAGAAATCAAAAGAAAACAAAAATAGATGTACTTTTAAACAATCATAATACTGAACAGCGGCGAGTAAACCGCAATGTAAATATATTACAGTTTTGGAAAAATCATAAATACGTTTATTTTCTGGACTGGACTTTTAGTTTTGTACAAAATTTTGTGAAATTATGTAAATGTGTTAAATATCTCTGAAATTATTAACTTTAGGTACAGAGAATGGTTATACCAATCAAAAAGTAGTTTAAAACCAAATTTAATTATGCAAAAACATACATGGTATTCCATTGAAAACAAGAAAGTCATTAACGTTTGAAGTTTGCCAGGTTTATGCTAGTTTTTATCAAGGAATAGGTGAGAAATATGGCAAAGTTTGACACGAAATTAATAAAACAATTTTTAAAGATTCCAAAAATCCAAGCCGCATATCAATCGAGTTAATAAAATAGGCTATTTTTGTTAAATATGAAACTGTCAAATGTTTACAAAAAAAATTTAAAAACTCGAATACTATTAAGTTTAGGTTTAGAGAATGTTATAGACATTTCATTAGGAATTACTTAAAAAATTTAAAAATCAAAAAATATAGTCGCATTTGGAAAAAAAAATTGTTATACCCTAAATTGGAACAACTGATGTATGTTTGAACGACATAAAAAATTTTAAACCAATAACTTTTTGTAAGAATCATTTTTTTATATCTCTCGCGGAAAGGCGCTAGGAAATCCCGACGCATTGTTTGCAGGACCCAGTATATTGATTATTAACATAATTCAATTAAACAAATCTCTACAAAAAAATTCCATATTTACATTTTTTATGGAACCTTTATAGAACCTGAAAACCCTGGAACCGGAATCCCTATTTTAAAATGTGTAGAACCAAAACTGAAATCGGTACCCATATTTTCGACTAGTATATGGTACCAGAATCGGAACTGGAACCTATATTACTAACAGATACAATCCCTGGCACAAAGCATAACTTAAAATATGGAGTGCAATCGAGCATAAGTCGATGCAAAAAAAAAAAAAACATCCAATTTTTCAACTTTGTTTTTTACGTAATATACACTTCTGAAATAAAACACTAATACTAAACCAAGAATTGAATATAACTAAAATAACTTTATCGCAAATATGAACCGAGAAGACGGTTTAAGAAGCAAATCTTGGCTCTAAGACAAAGATCAACCTTCTTGGAAAGGGCACAAACACTTACTCCGAGTAATAACAAAGTTAGTCAAGCGGTAACGGACCGATAAAGGTCCGTTAATTACGCTGATCGCTATTAATATAATTATCGTCATTTTTTTCCTTCAGTGACCTTTACCACTCTGAAGATGAAAGCTGCAAGGTCTTGCGAAACATGTCTGTTTGGGTTCACGAACGACAATACGGCAAAGGCCAAGTTCTACTTCTTGTGTTGGCTCTCGAGAGACTAAGACCAAGCCTAAAAAGTCTGGGTGTTTAACTACGACGCGGTCTAAGCCGAAAGTCGCTTATAATCATAAACAGAATAACCACGAAAGCTTAAGATTGTATATTAAAAGTACAATCGCCGTTGTAGTGATAAACAAATTTTCGAGAAAATGAAATTATAACATTATAATAATGGGTTTTTTGTTTTAAAATTAATTCAAAATGATTTGATGAAAATTATAATCAAGATAAAAACACTCATAATGGTCTGTATTTATGAATACAGCAATGTTAATTTTATCTACATTTTTTACTTGTATAGAGGTATCATAACTTCTGTTCGATAATATTTGATTAAAGAGATTTATACAAAATATAGAGCATTTTTGTGTTTCTAAAGTGTTTTATTTTTACTACTTTAGTGCCACAACTAAAAAGTTGATCAAAAATTTTTATAAACATCTGTCAAGTCTTGAAGGGCTTAAAGGGTGATAGGATGGTAAAACATGAGTAAAGCTTGCTCAAACGTTAGCCCGTTATTTAAATGGTTTTGCAGCAGTGTGCGAAAGTATATGAGTTTTTAAAGTAAACTTAGTGTTACTGCAGTAATCACATATATCACACTTAAATAGTTTTTCGCCGTTATTTTCATAAGTGTGCTTACGCATATGAACTTTTAAAGCGGAACTGGTAGTACCGCAGTAATCACATATATTACATTTAAATGGTTTTTCACCAGTATGCCGACGCATATGAATGTTTAAACTACGCACTTGATTGGTACAGTAATCACATATATTGCATTTAAATGGTTTTTCATCAGTATGCCGAAGCATATGAGAATTTAACCCTCCCACTTGGTTGCAACAGTAATCACATATACTGCACTTGAATGGTTTTTCACCAGTATGCCGAAGCATATGCCTGTTTAAAGTTCCCACATTGCTGGAACAATAATCACATATACTGCACTTAAATGGTTTTTCACCAGTGTGTGTACGCATATGCCTCTTTAAAGTTCCCACTCTGTCGAAACAGCAATCACATATACTGCATTTAAATGGTTTTGCACTAGTATGCTGACGCATATGTGTGTGTAAACTTTCCACTTGGTTGGAACAATAATCACATAGATTGCATTTAAATGGTTTTTCACCAATATGCTTATGCATATGTAATTTTAAATGAGACTTGATGGTACTGCAATAACCACATATACTACATTTAAATGGTTTTGCACTAGTATGCCGGAGCATATGCCTGTTTAACTGTTGTACTCGAATACAACAGTAATCACAAATACTGCACTTAAATGGTTTTTCACCAGTATGCCGAAGCATATGCCTGTTTAAATTTCCTATACGGCAGAAAGAGTAATCGCATAAATTACATTTAAATGGTTTTTCACCAGTGTGTGTACGCAAATGCTTTTCTAACCTCATTTTGGTGGTACTGCCGTAATCACATATATTGCATTTAAATGGTTTTGCAATAGTATGCTGAAGCATATGCCTGTTTAAACTTCCCATACGGCTGCAACAGTAATCACATATACTGCACTTATATTGTTTTTCGCCAGTATGCCGAAGCATATGTCTGTTTAAGCTTCCCTTATGGCAGAAATAGTAATCACATATATTGCATTTAAATCGTTTATCACCAGTGTGCATACGTATATGCTTTTCTAACCCTGATTTGGTGGTACTGCTGTAATCACATATATTGCATTTAAATGATTTTTCATTAGTGTGTCTTCTTTTGTAATTTGTTGACAAAGTTTTGTTGGAAGTTTTGTAATTGCACTCATCATAATTATAAAGCTTCACATTAAGGTGGTTATGCACATGTCGAATCAAAGTTACCTTCTTGTTAGTCTTAAAGTTGCAGTTGTAGCAATGATACTGTATTGTTTCTGAAGGTTGCTCCATACATAAAAACACATCCGTATTGATTTCTAAACAGTCAGTGCGAATGATTTCCAAATCTGAAATTTCGACTTTGATATTATCATCAACCAACTCATTTTTGATAGTTTCTTTTGTAACATAGGTTAAGAGATTGATATGAGGTATTTTATGTACTTTTTTTACTGTTGTTTCAGTTTGAATGCACAGTTGCTTGAATTCATGTATTTCCTCGATCGTGTTCATACATTGATTACAAGCTATTGGGTTTGGGGTGATACTTAAGTCCTGTAAGAAAGTTTTACACTGCTTGATTAAATCCAGATGGTTCTACTTACAATTTCTGGTAGAATGTACAACAACTTAGATTGTAGCTTTAAGTTACTGCTGTCATTGAGAAAGTAATATTGCTCAGTGTCTACTATTTCATATAAACAAATTCGACAAGTGTTGATTGAATGGTTGATTGTCTTTTCACACATTTTTCGCTAAGTATGTTTATATATATATTTTTGTCTGTGATGGTCTGTGGCTCTGTTACTTCAGAAATGGTAACTAAAATTTCCGTGCGCATAAGCCGCACAATAATCACAATATCATTGGCGTAACTAGAATAAGAAGCTATACGTATAACGAGTCGGTTATACCGAAATTATAGAAATTAGAAACTGCATACGCTTCAGCAATACACACATCTTTTTTTGCTATACGCAGTTTGTCTTTTACCCTAGATAGCTCTTCTATACGCATAATAAAATAAACTTGTTTTTTTAAATTTTCTTCTCATATCTCGTCTTGAAACTATTATCTCATACATAACTATTTTATAATGTTTTGTGGTTATGCTTTTACTACTTTTTGTCCGTGCGTCGTTGCTACGTCTTCAATTTTGTCTGTAATACTTTAAAACACTATACGTTAGTACTCTTCTTTTATTCTTAGTGGCTGTATTGGTTAATTCTTTTATTGCTTTTTTTTACTGTTGTGTCGTCAGTATTCGTAGCAGCCGCTCCAACAACACAAGAAGATCCCGAGTTTGCTTTATATCTGAAGTTCGTCGCATTCATAAAAAGCACGCAAGAGCCAAGTATATGAATAATACATTTTTTAAACCAAATTCTTTACAGATAGAGATTTGGAACACAAATAGCGTATATACGTCATGTACCGGAGCAACCGACCTACCGGAAGAAGAGGTAGCACCACGATCTACATCTACCATTACCATATGCCCCCGCTTAAAAGCATTAAGCTACACTTGTCGTTCGCACGGCTTCGGCGGGTGAAATCGTCTCTATTGCGGCCTATAGCTCACCAGGAAGCCCTTTACGAAAAGTGGATTTCGACACGAACATCGCAACGATTATCGGTGGAGACCTCAACTCAAAGCATCCATCTTGAAATAACATACACACTAACGCTAACGATATGACGTTGTTTAATTACGTTACTCTACGCTATAACGTTGCAAACGGACCAATATCGAGCCGACTTACTATCTCACTCAAGCAAACTTTGACCAAACGTACTGGACATCGTAGATATGCATCACATGTAAGCTCAACCACAAGATTTGGACGGTACAAGAACTGGGTTTGGCTTACAACCCTGTATTGGTCCAACTGGGCAAACCAACTGATGCTATTTAAGCCGAAGAACACAACTGCGTCGTATGACCAGCCCACGAGATTGAGATTGAGCGTTTCCTGCCCAAAGTTCTCGTCGCTTGCGAAGCACACGTGGAACAAGCGGTAAGCAAACTAATCTGAGCTCTTCGAAGTGCCGTAGAAGCCGCATCGAAGACAGCCACCAAAGACAGCACCGACTACCTCTAGGTATACAAAATATGATACGCGAGAAGGATTGGCTGCGTTGCAGATAGCAAAGGAAATCTCTAAGACCGCAGGATTCTCAACAGAACGCAATCCGAAACAAAAATTGCCGAGCATCACAACCGAACATGGACTGCATACCTCGAGTCGCTAAACCCCGAAAACGCTAACGTCTGGAAGATGGTAAAGGTGCGTAAAGAATTTTGGCTCGCTAAGGATCCCACCACTACGAGAACCCAATGGTATCGCCAACACGAACGACGACAAAGCAGAACTGTTCGCAGCCACCTTGGAAAAACAGTTTACCGAATAGATTATTCGAGGCTCTTACAACGCGAACCAAAGACAACGCCGGAAAAGGTAAAAACGATTCTATTCAGATTAAAGAAAAGAAAAACACCTGGACCAGATATTACCAGCAACTGAGCGATCCGACTCTTTAGGTAAGTTGTTAAAACGAGTAATCATTAGGTTGCAAAAAAAGTCGACGCCAACGAAACGATTCTGAAAGAACAGTTTGGATTTGGAAAGTTATACTCGACGACGCATCAGGCTTTGAGAGTCGCAGAGAAGATCTACGCGAAATTCAAAAAAAGAATTTACACCGGGGTGCTTTTTCTCGACAATCAAAAAACGTTTGACACGGTTTAGAATCAGGGACTTCAATTGAAGCTATTCTACAACAGCGTCTCGTAACCGATGATGCAGTTTACTCGTTTATACCTTATCAAATAAAGTTAAACACGTCCAAGTCTGACCCGAGAAGAATCGCAGCCGGAATACCTGGTTCTCTGCTATACCACATCACTATAACTTACGCCTCGCCAACATGGTCACACGCGTCAAAGACTTAAATCGAGAAAATCCAGCAAACCTTAAACAAGTCACTACGCCTTGTAGCCAACGCACTGTGGTTCGTGAGAAAAAACCAATTGTACTAGGATGTACAGGTGTCTAGTATCAAGGAGCTTCTCCGCGAGACGACCAAAAAGAAATACTGACACATCTTAACGAGAGAGCGAGAAAACTATCAAGGTACGACTCGATGACCGTGCTTAGGTACAAGAGACTGAAACACGTACTCTATACACATTTTTTTCTCATATCTCGTCTTAAAATTATTATCTCATACTTAACTATTTCATGACACTATTTACTACTTTCGGTTTATCCGTGGTTGCTACGTCTTCAATTTTATTCTGTAATATTTTGAAACACTATACATAGTTATTCTTTCTTACTATTGGCTATCTTTTTTTATTCTTATTTGCTGTATTGGTTAATTATTTTATTGCTTTTTCATCGACTATTTTGTTATCGGTATTCACGAAACTTTTGTCTTTTTTTTATTAGCAAAAACATACCTTTTTGTTGTCGGCGTGTACTATTGCGTCACATCAAATTAAAGTTTTTTTAACGACTTGGTTTGTTTACTTTTTTTGTAGGTATTAATTCTGCTTATGCTTTTTAACAAGGTTCATTTAAACAACGTTAGGTCAGATGATTCACTATTTGTAGCAAGTTTCGTATGACTTTGTAAAGTCATTTCTGAACTTCTCAAATTCTACAAAGGACACCAGCAACGAAAGGTCGAGAACTATGAAGACCACAGGATTCTCAACAGAATCTCAACCGAACAGGGAAAGCAAAGCTCGAGTAGCTTAACCCCGAAGACGACAGCGTCTAGAAGCTGGTAAAAGCGCTGGAGAATTCTGGCTCGTCAAAGAACCCGCCACTACGAGGACCCAATGGTATCGCAAACACGAACGACGATAAGGCAGAACTGAGCTGATGCTCACGTCATTCTCCTTCCGAAGCCGAGGAAAAACCTCGCAATGCCGAAAGTAACTGTCTCATCAGCTTACTATCAACGTTAGGTAAGTTATTGAACGAAGCAATTCCGAAAGAACGGTTTGGCTTGGGAAAGTTGCACTCGACGACGCACCAGGTTTTGCGAGTAGCCAAGAAGATCGACGCGGAATTCGAGAGAATTAAAGCCGAAGTGATTTTTCTCGACATTCAAAAGGCGTTCACAAGATTTGGCATGAAGTACATCTACTGAAGCTATTCTACATCATCTCGCAACCGATAGTCAAAGTCCGAACCGAAAAGAACCCAAGCCTGAGTACCTCAAGGGTCAGTCCTGGCTCCGATAAATAGCGTCTTATCCGTGGATAACAAGCTGCGACTCTACAAGTGGTCTTATGGCCTACGTCTCGTTAACATGACCACACGCGGCGACGACTTACATTGAGAAGATCCAGCGAACCCAAAAACGTCACTATGCCTTGTCGCTATTGTACCGTAGATCGTGAGAAACAATCAGCTGCACTGAGATGTACAGATGCCTAGCATCAAGGAGCTACTCCACGAGACGGCACAAAAGATGGTCGAAGAAATACCGACACAGCCTAATGAGAAAGTGAGAAAACTATGGAGGTACGACTCGAGGAAATACGTACTTTAATAAATAAATAAAACGTTTTCGGGAAACCGAAAACTGCCATGCAAGTAGAACTATCTCACGCGGTGAGAATCCACAGCCAAAGTAAAAATATTTTTTAAAAAATAAAACGAAATACTGTAAAATTACTTGCTATTTTTTCGTAGCGTATAATAACATATTATAAATAAATGTGTATAATTTCAAACTTCATACAGGTTTACAAGATCTGTTTTTACCAAATAAAGAATTGTACAACTCATTTTTTGCTGATTCTTGCCATGTTGCATCTTGAATAGGAGCCATAAAATTAACTAGTTTAGGATGAACGACGTACCTAATTTTTCTTCCTTTTGTAGCTCTCGTATCAACTTTTTTCTTCATTTTGCTTCTCAAGTTTTGTAACTGCACCCATTGTCTACTTAATTTAATTGGATCGGTCAAATCAGCTGATTTAAACTCTATTAACTCTCTTAATAGATGATGATAAAAGTCAGTGTCATCAAATATATTTACATTATATGTGTCACTTGATTGATCGCTGTTATGATCGTTTTCACACAGTATACTATAATCAGTGCGTTTTAATTGAGTCGCCTTAATTAATTTGTCTTTATTATTTAAAATATGATTGATTTGTTGAGCAATTGGAAGAACATTCTCAGATTTATTCGATATAATTCTAGTTTTATCTTGCCATTTTTGCAAAACATTATTTCTATAACTATGATATAAACGAAACCGTCTTGATAGTTCATCTTTATAATCTGTTAACTTCAACCTCTTCTGAGGAATATTATCCACTTCATCCTCATCATTTCCGAGGTCTTCATCAGTATCACTAGGAATTTCTTCTTCATTTTCAGTTTTAACGTCGTGTTCCTCTTCACTCATAATTTTTTTAGTTTCAGGATACCGTCTCAGTAAGATTTCTTGCAATTGCAAAAATTTATCTAATAAATTTTGTACGTTAGTTTTTGTTTGTTTCGTCTTCTCAGTAAATTCTTCAGAGTGACTTAGTAAATTATTAAAGTGGGATGCTTGAGGAAATTGATTTGATGTAAGTAAGCATTTTTGTATTTGAATCCTCATTTCTAATAAATTTTCCCAAATACTCAATTGTTGTCGAACACAAGAACTTTTATTAGATTGTTGTAAAAACTCTGATGTGCCCATCTTTTTGAAGACTTTGGTATTGTCATCAGCATCATTATAATCCAAGACCATGTAATCATCTTCACCAGTGTCATTTCTACTGTCATAACTGTCTGAGGCATCTTCTTGGTTACTTTCTTCAGCTGATAAGTCATCATCTTCTATATCACCTTCAAAGAACAAAAATTCTATAGAAAACTAAGAAACCCTATAACTAAGACCTTTACCTTCTGTTTTATCGATTCCTTCGCTTTCGTCAGAACCTGACACGTCGTTGTCTAGCAGTGATTTTCTTGAAGCTCTTGTACCTTGATAACGATGATCTACTTCTTCTAATAATTCAACATTCTGTTTACGAAATTTGCTAAGGTTTAACTCGTCATCGCTTCCGTTATCATCATGATTATATTCGATTTGTGCTGTAGTATCATCACAATCATCTTCTGGATCAAAACTAACTGGTGCAGCATTTAAAATTACCGAAATTTTATTAGATAAACTCTCTGCCATTTATAAAACAAAATTTTTTTGTTAAACAAGAAACACGTACAATTATAAATATATTATTCCAGAAACTGAAATCACATAACCTTAATATTGCCACAGAATAATGCACAAGCACAGCACAAGGGTAATGATCGTAACAGATCGTAAGGTGATCGCAGATGATCGTAAGCGTGCTGCCACGTGCTGCTAACGTCAAACACAATGGCTGCGTTCAATTACTTTTTGAATATTAAAATATATATGTTTCGTCTTTCAGGATCTCGTGAACTTTGGCGCTGTAGTCTGTATACGTCGAAATATTGTTATTATCCGTCTTACAAACATTTGGTACATTTTTTCTAACCTATTTTTGCTTTTATCGTTCTATTTGTTGTTAATAGGTCTTTAAGTATTATTCGGGGTTATTCTGGAGGCTCCTGTAACGCTCTCAATATTGGAAATTTTTCAATTATTGAAAACTTTTCAACATTTGGGATTCAGGTGCCACTTGTAATTGAAAAAATTTCAATAATATTCTTTTCAATATTGAGAAATTTGGCAAGTAGTTCTTCCCATTGCCAGTATTATTTCTCAATTTCAAGTCTATACTCTTATAACCTATAATCATAAATAAGGGGCTCCTCATGGATAATCCAAACTTTTTGTTAATTATTGAGGCTATAAATAATGAAGAAAATATGTAAGTTTTGTGATTATTATTTAAAACTGAGTTCTATATAAATAACTTCCGACTCTACCGTCATCAATTAAGGGATGAAAGTGATCGCCTATCTTTGCCAGAGGTGACTTTTCGAAGTATTTATAGATTGTCGCGACAGTTAGCTCAGCATCTCATTGTAACAATTGGTCCTCATTTATTGGAGAATGAAGGGAGTTTGTTTATACCTAAACAAATAAAAGTAAGTGCAATAATTATATCTTAATTTTTGTGTAACTTCTTTTTTTGTGTAGGTGTTAGTAGCATTACATTTCTTTGCTCAAGGCAATTATCAGAAGGCCGTAGGCCAAGATTTCTTTATTACAATGAGTCAGTCATCTGTAAGTAGATGCATATCTAATATTAATATTGCGTTGGAGCAGTTTTATCATCTTATTAAGTTCCCAACAACTAATGCGGAATGTGAGGAAGAAAAGCAAAGGTAAATAAATGACTTAGTCCCTACTTTAGAGTACATACAAACATTATTAGGTTCATGCAGATGGAAAATGGATTTCATGGTATAATCGCGGAGCCATTGATTGCACCCACATTGCTATATCTTCACCACCAGTGGACAATATAAATCATCCAGCAATTGTGTTTGATGCTTCTAATCATCGAAATATAATTTTATTCATGTATAATAAAATGGGGACAAACTTACAAAACTGTCAAAATAACGAGTACTGAAATATTGAAATTGAAAAATAAAATTTGCAAAATATTCAAGTGATATAGAATTATTATTCGAATTTAAATTCTTTTCGTAAAATTTTTGCATTCAAAAATGATTCTTTTTTAAAGGTCAAAAGTTTGTAACTACAATTTTAAAAGTTAAAAACATTTCAAAGTGAATTTAAATTTGAAGATTTCTGATGAAAATACAAAATATCCCTAATGTTTTGTCACTATCTTTTTGTAGTACTTATGTTGACCTTTTTGTATTTGTAGTAAGTTATGTTATTTTATGTTCAGTATTTTATATTCTTTTTTTGATTAAACAAACTTTTTCTTAGTGTTATTGTTTAAATCAACAATAGGTTATGTGCTCAGTTCGTTTGTATCTGCGTAGCTAAGATAACGTGTTTAAACAAAAAGGAGGTTAGGTTGCTGCACGTGTTAGATTCTATTTTGCGTTTTTTTTGTGTTCGGTATGGATTTCAAGGCACAGATAGAAAAACTTGAAGGCACAAGAAATTGGAGTCGATGGCGAAGACAAATGGAGTTGTTACTTCGACATCAGGAAGTATTGGATCTCGTGATGGGCGACAGAGCCATTCTGGACCCACCTGGTGAAGAACAATTGTCTGAAGCAGCGAAAAAGTCATACGAAGCTGAAGTTAAAATATATAAAAAAGGTGACGCCCTAGCTCAACTAGTTTTAGTAAGCAGCATGAATGATGCAAGTGTTGATTTGATGGCAACTTGTAACTCCGCAAGTGAAACTTGGAACAAGCTTCTGTCGGCATACGAACAAAGTTCTGGCCAACGTGTCGATAGGCTGATGGAAAAGTTCTTCAGCTGCGAAAAGGATTCCACAGAAGATATTGCCACGCATGTCGCGCGCCTTCAGAGGAATTTTAGGGAACTAAACGACGAGTTGAAGAAGCTTGTGAAGACCGAGTTACCGGACTTGCTTTTGATGAGTAGAATAATGTCTACGTTACCATCTGATTACTTCGAGTTCAAAAGTGTTTGGGAATCGATACTTTTGTCTGAAAGAACAATTAATAAATTAACGGAACGACTGCGTCTAATTGAAATGCGCCTTCCTGAAAAAAGAAGCGATTCCTCGGTTCTCATCGCGAAGAATCAAAAGTCTACCGCCAAATTTGAGAAGAAAACGGAACCGAAAAAAGTTTTTAAATGTTTTAAGTGTCACAAGGTAGGCCATCTAGCAAAAAACTGTACAAAGAAAGCAGATGCAGCGGGAAAATCAAAACTGGCGGGAGTAGCGTTTCTATGCACAGATGGCGACAGGGAAGATAAATGGTTGCCGGACACAGGTGCATCTGCGCACATGACCAACAACAAACAATATTTTTTAACCTATGAAGCTTTCGATTTTCCACGTGATGTTCTAGTTGGGAACAATAACATAATTCAAGCGTACGGACAGGGTGCGATTAATGTAGAAATGAAAATAAAAGGTGATTGGGAACGTAACCACCTGCAAAGCGTTTGGTATGTACCCAAGATTGGAAAAAATTTGTTTTCGATTGGTCAAACTGTAAACAAAGGTTTTGAATTCATCGCTGATAAAAATGGATGTGCATTTAAAAAGGATGGTGTAGTACGTTTGGTAGGCGAGAAAACGGCTAAAGGTCTCTATGTTTTAGCAATGCGTGTGTGTTTACCGGAAAACGTTACTACAGGGTTCATTGCAACAGGAACGGATGAGTTACAGCTGTGGCATGAACGTTTATGCCATCAAAATAAAAAGCACGTTCAAAAGGTGCTAAAGCGAAGTGGAATTGATGTGCAAGTTGAGGAGGAATTCTGCGTTGGATGTGTGTTTGGCAAACATCAACGTAAAAGTTTCGGTGTACGAACAAATAGGCCGATGACTCCTGGTGCATTAATTCACGCAGACGTTTGCGGACCAATGCAGGAAGAATCACTCGGGGGTGCAAAATATTTCGTGTGTTTCAAGGACGATTACACAAAATTTCGTCGTGTGTTTTTTATTAAAACAAAAGCAGAAGTGGTTAACTCTTTAAAAATAGTCATAAACGAAACAAAAACTGCTGGACATACGATAAAAGAATTCTTAAGTGACGGCGGAAAAGAGTTCGATAATTCGAGTGTGAAAGACATTTTAGAATTAAACGGAATTAATTTTCGAGTGATCATGCCATATACTCATGAACAGAATGGGGTTTCGGAACGGGAAAATAGGACACTAGTCGAGTGTGTGCGGTCAATGATTCATGCAAAGAACCTTCCAACAAAACTGTGGGCGGAAGCTGTTAACACAGTGGCGTACATTTTAAATAAAACCGGCCACACACCCGTTGAGGACAAGGCGCCTGCTGAATTATGGTTAGGTAACAATAATATGAAATCTGATCATTTGAAAATTTTTGGTACAGAGTGTTTTGTACATGTACCAAAGGAAAAGAGACGAAAATGGGACAGAAAGAGCGTTTCTGGAAGATTCGTAAGATACTGCGGAGAAAAAGATGGTTACCGAATCTATATAGAGGCTGAGAAGAAGGTTGTTCGAAGCAGAGAAGTTATTTTTAAAGAAGAACAGCTTCTAAAAGGGAATGGAAAATTGTTTTTAAAATATGAAGAAAAAACTCCCATTGTTCATGTAAAAAACGAAAAACAAACTGTACATGAAATTAAACTGAAAACCACTAGTTCGAAGGAAGAAGAAGTTGTACCCACAACTTCGGAGGAAGCGGTTGAGGATGATGTTGCCCTAACGATGTCACGCGAAGACGACAGTGGTGCAGGACGACGTAAAATTAATAGTCCAGCATATTTACGCGATTACGTGTACCTAGCGGAAAACATTCCAGATTCCTACACGGCGGCTAGGCTAGAGGCTATGTGTGAAGAACTAGCTTCGTTGCGACAAAACGACACGTGGGATCTTGTAGATTTACCACCACATCAACGGCTAATCCAAAATCGATGGGTGCTGAAAATTAAATACCAACCCGATGGATCTATTGATCGATATAAAGCGAGACTCGTTGCAAGAGGGTTTGCTCAGAAGGCTGGAGTCGATTATGGTGAAACGTTTAGTCCGGTAGTTCGTTTCGACACCATACGAACCATGCTAAGTGTTGCTTCCTCTGAAAAGATGCAGTTGAAGCAATTCGATATTAAAACTGCGTTTTTATATGGAATTCTACAGGAGAAGGTTTACATGAAGCAGCCTGATGGTTTTGACGATGGAAGTGGTCGCGTTTGTAGACTTAAACGCAATCTATATGGGTTAAAGCAGGCACCAAGATGTTGGAATGAGCGTTTTGTTGACTTTTTATGGAACTTACAATTTGTGCAAAGTGTGGCAGACCCATGTCTATTTGTAAAAATGACAAGTGTGTCCAAATTATTTGTTGTACTTTATGTGGATGATGGACTAATTGTCGGGACAAATAATGTGGAGATAAACTGTTTTGTTGGTGAACTTGAAAGACAGTTTCAAATTACAATCTGTTCGACAAATTATTTTGTAGGGATACAGATTTCAAAATTAATTTGTGGTTCATATTTTTTAGATCAAAGGGTCTACACGAACAAAATTCTGCAGCGGTTCAACATGGATGAGTCGAACGCTGTGACAACACCGTCCGAAACAGGCACTATCGAGAACGATTCGCCAGCAAATGGAGTCCCATATCGTGAGGCGGTCGGTAGTCTCATGTACCTGGCTGTAGCTACAAGGCCCGACATCAGTTATGCCGTAAGCCTGGCATCTGAATCGCTAGACAGCCCAAAAGCTTCAAATTGGAAGGAGGTGAAGAGGATTTTTCGCTACCTAAAAGGGACAATGGATTACGGTATCCTGTACCGAGGTACAAGCGAGAATCACGGTTTTCTAGCATATAGTGACGCCGATTATGCCGGAGACAGCAAAACAAGGCGTTCAAGGAGTGGAGTCGTTTGTACTAATCAGGATGGTGCAATATCCTGGTGCAGCAGAAAACAACCCTGCATCGTATTATCAACTATGGAAGCAGAGTACATTGCAGCCAGCGAGGCAGTCAAAGAAATAATCTGCCTTAAAAGGCTATTTCAGGAGCTAACAGGTGAAAATTGTGCTCCAACTCTCTTCATTGACAACCTTAGTGCTATCAAACTAGTTAAGAATCCAGAATTTCATAAGAGGTCAAAGCACATAGACATCAAATTTCATTTCATTCGTGAAAAGTTCAATGCAGGTGAAATGAACATTCAACACATCAGTGGAGTTAACCAAGTGGCGGATATGTTCACCAAGTCGTTACCTCGTGTGAAATATGAAAAGCTGAGATGCTTACTCGGCATGAGTGTTCTGAAAAACAATAGTTACAATATTTTGGGAGGAAGTGATGAAAATACAAAATATCCCTAATGTTTTGTCACTATCTTTTTGTAGTACTTATGTTGATACGATTGATCACTGTAGCGTTAGAGCGTCAGTTACCTTTTTGTATTTGTAGTAAGTTCATGTGTCACCTTATTTTATGTTCAGTATTTTATATTCTAACTTTTTTTGATTAAACAAACTTTTTCTTAGTGTTATTGTTTAAATCAACAATAATTTCTATTGGAGTTTAATATTTTGCAAATTAAATTTTTTAGTTTTACTATTTTAGTACTCGTTATTTTGACAGTCTTGTTAATTTTTCCAAGTTTAATTATACATGAATAAAATTATATTTCGATTATTACATTGTTTTTGTTCCAAACGGCTTTCCATACAAAAAGTACGTTTACCTAAAAAATCAGTACGTTTATCTTGGTTTATCCATGGAACTTGATACTTAAAATTTTGTACTAGCGGCAACGTTGCTTACATTGTTTTTGTTTGTGACATTTGACATAATCAATTTTGGTACACGAAACGTGAAGAAAGTATCGGTGAAATGACAACAAACACTTGTCGAATTTGTTTATATGATATACTGGAAAACGAACAGTATTACTTTCTCAACGACGGCAGTGATTTAAAGCTACAATTTAAGTTGCTAGACATTCTACCAGAAATTGTAAACAGCATGAACTGAATTAGATAGAATACTGTAAAACTTTTTTTTACAGAACTTAAACATCATCCCAAACCCAATAGCTTGTAACCAATGTATAATCACGTTGGGGGAAATACATGAATTCAAGCAACTGTGCATTGAAACTGAAAAAACAGTAAAAAAACTACAACAAATACGTCATGTCAATGTCTTAACATATGATATAAAAGAAACTATCAAAAACGAGTTGGTTGTTGATAACGTTGTGGAAATTTCAGATTTGAAAATTTACAGCAATGACTACTTGGGAATCAATACAGGTGCGTTTTTATGCCTCGAGGAACCTTCAAAAATAAAACAGTATTATTGCTACAACTGTGACTTCAAGACTAACAAGAAGGTGATTTTGATTCGACATATGCATAAGCACATTATTAAAAATAGAACTTTGTCAGCAAATCACAAAAGAAAATGCACTGGTAAAAAATCATTTAAATGCAACATATGTAATTACTGCACTATTTACACGTCGCATCTAAAAATACATATTATGCGTAAGCACACTGACGAAAAACCAATTAAATGCAGTACATGTGACTACTGCACTAACACCAAGTGGAATTTAAAAATGCATATGCGTACGCACACCGGTGAAAAACCATTTAAATGTAATATATGTGATTACTGCAGTACTACCAAGTCTGGTTTAACAATGCATGTCTGCAAGCACACTGGAGAAATACCATTTAAATGCAATATATGTGATTACTGCAGTACCACCAAGTCTATTTTAAAAATGCATATGCGTACACACACTGGTGAAAAACCATTTAAATGTGATATATGTGATTACTGCAGTACCACCAAGTTTGGTTTAACAATGCATGTCTGCAAGCACACTGGAGAAATACCATTTAAATGCAATATATGTGATTACTGCAGTAACACCAAGTTTAATTTAAAAACACATATGCGTACACACACTGGCAAACAATTTAAATGCAGTATATGTGATTACTTCAGTACTGGCAAGTCGATTTTAAAAAGGCATATGCGTACGCACACTGGTGAAAAACCATTTAAATGCAGTATATGTGATTACAATTGCAGCGAAAAGGGAAGTTTAAACAGGCACATGCTTCGGCATACCAGTGAAAAACCTTTTAAATGCAGCATATGTGATTACTGTTGCAACCAAGTGAGAAGTTTAAACACGCATATGCTTCGGCATACTGGTGAAAAACGATTTAAATGCAATATATGTGATTACCGCGGTACCACCAAGTCGGCTTTAATAACGCACATGCGTAAGCACAATGGTGAAAAACCATTTAAATGCAATATATGTGATTACTGTTTTAACCAAATGGAAAGTTTAAACACGCACATGCTTCGGCATACTGGTGAAAAACGATTTAAATGCAATATATGTAATCACTGCAGTACCACCAAGTCTGCTTTAATAACGCATATGCGTAGGCACACTGGTGAAAAGCCTTTTAAATGTAATATATGTGATTACTGCAGTGCCAACCAATCGAATTTAAAAACGCATATGCGTTTGCACATTGGCGAAAAACCATTTAAATGTAATATATGTGATTATTGCAGTACCATCAAGTCCTATTTAAAAATTCATATGTATAAGCACATAGGTGAAAACTCCCAGCAAACAATTTAATAACGGGTTGATGTCGGCTGGCTGCCTGAGGGAAACGGGGGGGGTTAATTAGCAATATGCTAAAAATGAAATGATTACTATAGTATCTCTTTATTACAAATTAACATTTTCTATAAAATAAACAAAATGAAAAAAAAACATTAAAAATTCTGTGTCGAAGTATACAATGTGAAAAAAAACTTATTTTAAGGTATGAAACAATAGTACTGACACCCACCCACCATCCTAAACGTTACAAGGTAACATTTTCCTTGAAAACTGTCAAGAGACCATACGTCATCAACATGGACAAAATCAGTATTTGAATTACTAACCCAAAAAGCAAGACTAGCACCATTTTAAGTGTTTTTCTTTTTAATTTTTACCTCTGCTACCTTGTTAGTTTAAAAAAGATTTAGTATAATGTTTGTTCCCTGTATAAAATTTATTCTCGATACGTTCATTTTTCGTTGTTGAGTAGAGATCCAATGTCAAATCAAATTTCTTCCGGTAAAGTGTGAAGAACGCAGATATCATCTGGCGTTGTATACGCCCAACAAGGTGAAGATTGTTAAGTGTTTTACGCATATCTTTGTGAATATCAATTAGAATATTGTTGTGATCTTAGTGAAAGTATTTATTTGGGGTAAGCATCTCTTGTGTTGTGGTTTAATTTAATTCTTCCAAAATTGTGTGTAGCGGATTTCCATGCCTCCACACGTTTTGTTTGTGGAGATATCAGCGATTTTGTGTTTGGGGAAAATTTCCATGATGTCACGTCACCGTAATTAATACTATCTACATTACCTTTGTTATCGTATCGCATTAGAGGAAACATTTACCGAACTTGAATTTTTTTGAGGGAAACTCTGCCAATTGGTGTGTTGTCAGTGATCGTGTGATTAAAAGGGGTTTACTTGTGATAATGCTGCATATACGTCTTTGTTAGATTTTAATTCAGTTTTAGGCAATACTGCGAAGAGGTCACTAGCTAGTCGCCAGCTTTGGGGACAACTAATTGTAAATATTGTATTTTCTATCTTAATTCTTAGTTCGATTGTACGAACGACTGAACGTACTACATAACAGGTTGTTAACACAATAATTTATAAAATCGTTTTGTTGTGTGTCACTTATTATTATACTGTGCGCTTTGATTCTCTAAATCTTCGAGTTTCGTATTTTAATTTACAAATGTAAATTTACTTCACTTCTGAGTTAGGCCGACCAGGTCACATGGTAGTACCCTTGTTTATATACATTATAGTTATAGACAATGAGATAGCTTTATATGGAAACAGATTTTTTAGTCATGTTAGATGGCGATAGTGAAAACAAGGTAATAATTAAATGCAAAGCCTCAAACCGTTTTTGGTTATTAAAAGATTGCAAACGATGGCGGCACAAGTATGTTACTTACATACGCTATTAGTTTCGACATACGTGCAAAACAATGTTTTACCAGTTAACTTGCTTTGATTCTTAAAACTCTGAGTTTGCAAAAATAATTCGTACACTTTAATTTCTGTTTATAAACAAAATATAGAATGAATAAAATCCTGCAAACGTTTCTATAAAATTATAATCGGTTGAGTGGTTTGTTTCATTTACTTTGTTTAATTTTCTTTTCAAGCAGGAAACCAACAAAGATGTGTTACTTTAATTTTTTTTAAATTTTTATACTACTCAAAAGGCACATAAAATATAAATATACAAGCAGGCGTGGCTTCAGCGGGAGCGCCGGGGGGGCTATGCCTTCCCCCCTCCCGACATTGAAAATAATACCAAAGTTTTTCTCACTTTGTACGCAATACATTCGCTTTTTTATAGTTGTATAATTTATGATGCTTTATCGCTTGCAAGTAAAAGCTTGCTGCATAACGAAGTGTTAAGTGTTATTCAACTTTATATTAACGCTATATTCAATACATTATTTAAAAATGTGATGAGCACCCCCCCCTCCTCTTTAAACTGATGAAGCCCCACCGAAATAAACTGCTGGAGCCGCGCCTGTACACAAGCTTATTAGCACTTTAGACGTATCTTTAGCAATAAATTCAGAGCGATGCTTCAAAGATTTGTACTTCAGAACTAAATTAATGATTTAAATTTCCGTATAAATTACTATTACAGCGCTCGCAGCTTATCGGAATCACGGATACTGTTTTTAATTGGGTAATGTTATCATTTTACTATAGTAACAATCCGGACGCATGCTACTACATAGAAAAAACGCCGCTTATAGTAATCATAATGTGTTATTAATTTATTGTCAGGTTTGTTTCTATACATGATCAATAACTTATTTTGTATGCATTTTTGAGCTGAATTTTCACAATACGATTGTTTAGAGTGAAAAATTTTATCATTGTACTCTAAAAATAGTTGTTTTGCATATTTCTCTTATTTTTACAGTGTGTTATTTATTTATTAAAATAATTTGACTGATTTACGAAACGGTATCATTATTTTAACATCTGTAAATACTATTTTTACTGTCAGCAAATTTCTGAGAAGAATTGTGTACCTAGTTCTTAGAACAGTGAATGAAGCATCATAACCACAGTCATAACATTGTTTTTGATTTCTTTTTATTAACGGTGTCAACAAACTGTTTAATGCTACAGATCCATTGGCTCAAAATGCTGATTTTTTTAAACGTTTAATAAAACTTTTTAATTTGTATTGACGCTTTGATTTCACCTTCTAAATTAACAATAATCACATACACGCTGTATGTATTTACTGCTTTCTAACAAATAAGCATTTTTCCTGAATTTCGTATATTGTTACCATTTGGTTATTGCATGTTATCAAAAACCTCAAGTTCCAACGTGATTCTATTAAGCAGCGTGCACTGCATAGTTAAAAACGCAGGCATTCGGTCAGAAATAATACCAGCATTACCTACGATATACCAGATCCCAGATGTGTTTTTATTATGTCAATAAACAGAAACATAGAGTAGAATATTTCTGTTTATTGACATAAAAGGAGCATCCTTAGCTAAACATGCCTGCCCACTCAAATTATCTTTTATATTTTTTTTATCAGCATGTGTATTCATTAACTAGTTAACTTTAATCTAATTTATATCAAATTTGAGTAGAAATTTTGTAGTTTATTTTATCGTTTTGATCGCTCGAATACAAACATTTTATAAACAATTTACAAATTAGAAACTACATTTAATTATAAAATTGTCTTCTATTAGGGAAATAATTATGTTTCTCAGAATACCAGTTGTTTACACGTAGACCGAATTTCATAACATAAGTGTTATCGTGCATAGATATAATTTTCTTTCAAGGTTATTTTACATGTAATAAAAAAAGAACGTATGTCTTTTCCAAATCTCTGAAACTCTATCTTTATAGATTACTGTAAGAGAATATACTAATCTGTAAGTTAGAAGTCTGTAATATTAACAAAAGCAGCGCCAAATATGTTAATTTTGCGTTTGCATCCAAAACTACTCCAGTTTTGTATCCAAATTATTGTCTCCAATTTTAGCGCAGTCATTGTCTAACTATAATGTATATAAACAAGGATAAAATTAATCTAAAATAAAACATACTGCATTGTAAACACGTTATTTAATCGATCGTTACATCTAAAATTTCTGATTTGCTTAAAGAAAAAAATCTGCAGCTTGGTAAAAATTGGCGTTATTGGTATGTAAATACAGTCAGTCTTTGTAACATTAATGAAAAGTTAAATATAATGGAAAACTAGTTGCTGTCACTCATGTTGCATAACCAAGTTCGACAAACTACATCATTACAATATTTATATAAATTTTATCAAACTCTAACACTTAGGTCGGTAGCATAAACAAAATATAAACTACGTATTTGACCAGACAACACGTCACAGAACCAGAGGTGGGTAAAATAGTTTTCAAAACGTTTTAAAATGCAAACTAGAAAATACATTTGTTAAATGTATTTAAAATACAAAATGGAAAATGGTTTTTATCAAACTATTTAAAAAACAAAATATAAAACAGTTTAAAACATCCAATGACTAACTTATTTGTTACAAACACACTAATAACATTACTATACAGTATACCAAGAGGTTACTGTTTGATTTACTCAGAAACAGTTTCTCAAATGCTTCATTCTTCATAAACTCGCATATGGGTCAAGAGAAACAAGAAATAGACTATTGAATTTTATAAATAACTTCTTGGCACCTTGATATTGATGCAACATGTGCAAATTTGAATAATTGTTTTGCACTAATTGCAGTTCCTGAAGCTGCAAATTGTTATTATTTCCCGATTGAGAAACGGGACTAGTCCTATCAATGCTGGATTTACTGCTAGGCCGTTAGGCCCAGGCCTAGGGGCACACAATGCTAGGAGGTGCGACCTATTAATTATTATACCAGTAGTATATATTAATATCTGATTCAATTAGAGAGACAATTGCTTAAAATGTTCAAAGTGACTTTTAAGAATTATTTTTTTTTTAAATTACCGATTTGACCACCTTCCTCGACATTTAATAGGCGGGAAAAATTCTTGAGTTTAGGCTAGGAGCGTCCACACTTTAAATACGACCCTGAATACTATTCTCATCAAATAGGAAGTGTTTATTCGTTAACTGATTAAAGGAAGTTTATATTACTTTAATTTCATCATTAACACATTATTTAAGTTCTAACGAGAGAATTTCTAGTTCGTTGAAAAACAATTGCTAAAGTTGTTTTCTATCATCTTTAGAAATGCATTTAAGACACTGTGCACGAACCATGTTACAGTCGCGTGTTTTAATTTTGAAAAACTTTTCGTTTAATATAAACGGTGTTGCTAATGCTAGTTCATTATCACCCTCTAAATTTTGTATTTTATTTATGTTCAGTGAACATCGAAACATTTATTAATCGGCTTTGATATAGGCAGCAAACTTGCAATTTTATCCCACGCACAGAACACCTTTGCAGAACACAACAAAAAACTATGGATGCTATGATCATTGATAAGAAAAATGTTTTGATGACCAGAACACGTGACGAAAATGTAGTTACAAAAGCTTGCAAAAAACCTTGGTATATCTAGGTCGCCTATGAGTAAATGTTTCTAAATTCCCATTTAAAATAAAAAATAGATTTCAGTTAAGTATTTAAACTAGAAAATGGCATTTTCATTTTAAATAGGTATTAAAAATAGATTTATTCAAAATAGTTACCCACCTCTGCATACAACCAAGTACGAAACTAGAAGATTTAGAGAATCGAAGCGCACTGTATAGTAATAAGTGACACACAACAACGATTTTATAATTAGTTGTGTTAACAACATGTAATGTACGTTCAGTCGTTCGTACGATCGAACTAAGAATCAAAATAGAAAATACAATAGTTACAATTAATTTTCCCCAAAGCCGGCGACTAGCTAGTGACCTCTTCGCAGCATTACCTAAAACTTAATTGAAATCTAATATAGACGTATCACGGTGACTTAGCGTCATGGAAAATTTCCCCAAATACATCTGTTGATATCTCCAAACACAAAGAAAACGTGTGGAGGTTTAGAAACCCGCTACACACAATTCCGGAAGAGATGCTTACCCCAAATAAATACTTTCACTAAGATCAAAACAATATTCTAATTCATATTCACATAGATGTGCGTAAACACTTAACAATGAAAGCCTTGTTGGGCGTACACAACGCTAGATGATGCCTGCGTTCTTCAAACATTACCGGAAGAAATGAAATCGTGTTTTAAAATTTGTCATTGGATCCCTACTCAACAACGAAAAGTGAGCGTATAGAGAATAAATTTTATACAGGGGACAAACATTATATTAAATCATTTTTAACCTAACAAGGTAGCAGAGGTAAAAATAAAAAAAAAAACACTTAAAATTGTGCTACTTGCAAAGTCCCGCTTTTTGGGTTAGTAATTCAAGAACGGATTTTGTTCATGTTGATGACGTATGACACTTTTCAAGGAAAATGTTACCTCATAACTTTTAAGGAAGGCGGGTGGGTGTCAGTACTATTGTTTCATACCTTAAAATAAGTTTTTTTTGATATTGTATACTTGTAGATACGACACAAAATTTTTAATGTTTTTTTTCATTTTGTTTATTTTATAGAAAATGTTAATTTGTAATAAAGAGATACTATGGTAATCATTTTGTTATTTTTGGCATATTGCTAATTAGCCCCCCGTTGCCCAAGGCTTAAGGCAGCCGGCCGCCATCAACCCCTTATTAAATTGTTTGCTGGAGTTTTTCACTTGTGTGCTTATACATATGGCTTTTTAAATATGACTTGGTGGTACAGCAATAATCACATATATTACATTTAAATGGTTTTTCGCCAGTGTGCGAACGCATATGCGCTTTTAGATTAGACTGGTTGGTACTGCAGTAATCACATATATTGCATTTAAATGGTTTTTCACCAGTGTGCCTACGCATATGCGTTATTAAAGCCGACTTAGTGGTACTGCAGTGATTACATATATTGCATATAAATCGTTTTTCACCAGTATGCCGAAGCATGTGCGTGTTTAAACTTTCCATTTGGCTAAAACAGTAATCACATATATTGCATTTAAATGGTTTTTCACCATTGTGCTTACGTATATGCGTTATTAAAGCCGACTTAGTGGTACCACGGTAATCACATATATTGCATTTAAATGGTTTTTCACCATTGTGCTTACGCATATGCGTTATTAAAGTTGACTTAATGGTACTGCGATAATCACATATATTGCATTTAAATCGTTTTTCACCAGTATGCCGAAGCATATGCGTGTTTAAACCTCTCATTTGGTTGCAACAGTAATCACATATACTGCATTTAAAAGGTTTTTCATTAGTGTGCCGAAGCATATGCCTGTTTAAATTTCCCTTTTCACTGCAATTGTAACTACATATACTGCATTTAAATGGTTTTTCACCAGTGTGTGAACGCATATGCCTATTTAAAATCGACCTGGTGGTACTGAAGTAATCACATATACTGCATTTAAATTGTTCATCAGTGTGTGTACGCATATGTGTTTTTAAATTAGACTTGGTGTTACTGCAGTAATCACATTTATTGCATTTAAATGGTATTTCCCCAGTATGTTTGCAAACATGCATGGTTAAAGCAGACTTGGTGGTGCTGCGGTAATCACACATATTACACTGAAATAGTTTTTCACCAGTGTGGTTACGCATATGCATTTTTAAATTCCACTTGGTGTTAGTGCTGTAATCACATGTACTGCATTTAATTGGTTTTTCATCAGTGTGCTTACGCATAATATGTATTTTTAAATGAGAGACGTAAATAGTGCAGTAATTACATATGTGGCATTTAAATAATTTTTTACCAGTGCATTTTCTTTTGTAATTTGTTGACAAAGTTTTATTTTCAATAATGTGCTTACGCATATGTTGAATCAAAACCATCTTTTTGTTAGTCTTGAAGTCGCAGTTGTAGCAATAATACTGTTGTGTTTTTGAAGATTCCTTGAGGCATAAAAACACACCTGTATTGATTCCCAAGCAGTCATTGTTGCGAATTTTCAAATCTGAAATTTCTACTTGAACGTTATCAACAACCGACTCGTTTTTGATAGTTTCTTTTATATCATATGTTAAGACATTGACATGACGTATTTGTTGTAGTTTTTTTACTGTTTTTTCAGTTTCAATGCACAGTTGCTTGAATTCATGTATTTCCCCCAACGTGATTATACATTGGTTACAAGCTATTGGGTTTGGGATGATGTTTAAGTTCTGTAAAAAAAAGTTTTACAGTATTCTATCTAATTCAGTTCATGCTGTTTACAATTTCTGGTAGAATGTCTAGCAACTTAAATTGTAGCTTTAAATCACTGCCGTCGTTGAGAAAGTAATACTGTTCGTTTTCCAGTATATCATATAAACAAATTCGACAAGTCTTTGATGTCTTTTCACACATATTTTCGTGTACCAAAATAGGTTATGATCGCAAAACCGCTAACGTCAAACATAATGGCTGCGTTCAGTTACAGTTAGTAGTGATCGATTTTTAGAAACGAACTACTTATCATTCAGAATTTTGAATAAATCATAAACATATTGCAGTGATAGATATTAGTGATAGTATGAGAAAGAACATTTGTATAAGTATGATGTGATGAGTTTGTTTTTGGTGACCGGAGAGGGACTCGAGTGTTGAGAACGAAAGGTAACGGATGGGAGATTGAGAGAAGTTTTTTTTCTTGACGCATGAGGAAGTGGAGGTAGTGCACCTGTAGCAGTCATACCGAATTTAACACTCGCCCGGTGTTAGTGCGCATTCAAATCTGTTCAGTGAAAAACGCTATAAAGATGGGTCTACTAAAGAAACCGGAAGTGAATGTTTCCGCTATTTTTAAGTTTTTTCAATATAATTTTGTACGTATGTAAATTATTTTTATAGTTTCTTATAAAGATTCTTCCCAACAATTTATTCAAATAAAAATTTTTTGCTAACAGTTTGTAAGATATTTAATTTATAATTTAAAATGAATTCACAATTATAATCTAGGTTCGAATCCTCCCTGCGACAATTTTTTTTACTGATTTACTAAAGGAGTAAGTAATATCGAGGCGCACAAATATAAGGGTTAGTCGCTAAAAAACATAGCTCAATTTGCCATATTTCGGTTATATCTTAATGAAATAGAGAAAAATTTCAAAAAAATTATAGCATGATAGGAAGTCAATACAAACGTGTACATGTCACTTCAAAATGGTTTTATGACAACATAAATTTGATAAAATATGTAGATATTCCTTATAGGAAAGTCGTGTGGTGACCACACCGGTTTTTTGTTGACATTTTACGTCGTTTAATAGTTAGCATTCGGTGTAATAAACGTTGTACATTCCTTACATTTGTTTGAATCCCTGCTTCAGCTGCTATTTCAAGAGTGGTAAAAGCTGAATTTGACGCGATTTGCAGGATCATCCTTCTTGTCTTCCAGTTAGAGCTCGAGGGCGGCCAGATTTTTGTTTTTCCATAATTTTCTTTATTTATTAAAAAAGTACGGATAATATGCTCACTTCTATAAATTCTGCGCGTGATTTCACGGTTAGTTAAATTTACTTGTTTAAAAGCAACAATGCGACCCATTTCAAAATTATTTAACACTTGACCACTAGGCATTTTAAGATTTTATGTTCTATTAATTGATTTACCCCTAAAATCAAACCTTCTTTTACTATTCACTTTAAAACTAAAGTTTATTACTAGTTTACATAATAACACCCCTGTGGCTATACATTTGTCACAGGTAAACAGCACCCACAATTGAAGTATTTACAACCAATTCGAAACAATACACAGCGACGTAGCAATAAAACTATATTAAGTAAATATTTGTGTTAACTAAACTTTTCTTTAAATTACTTTACTCTAAAGCTTTAAGTTAAACAATAATCTTATTTAAGTAAATCCGACCATAGTTTTGTCGTAGATACTTACATAACATTACGTATACATACAAATATTTATTTGTACCTTTAATTTGAATTAATATTAACAATACAATCAATACAAACTACACATACACTTGAACATTTTAGATTTTGTCACACGAAATTTTTGTAAGATTACACTTGAAGAATGTTAATGACAGACTCAATTGGATGCTATTTAACAAATGAATTAAACAACTTCGTGCAATAATACACAGCAGATGCGAGAATAAACTTGTCCCAACTTGTCTTTGCGGAGTTAAAACGCTTTGAAATCTCGATTATTCAATTTCATATGTCACAGCTCAAATTACAGATTTAAAAGCGTGTTAACTGCGCAAAGACAAGTTTATTCTCGCAACTTGTGTTTGCGCAGTTAAAACGCTATTAAATCGGTAATTTGAGCTGTGACATATGAACTTGAATAATTGAGATTCTACTATACGTTCAAAAACATTGTGGAACACGATAACTTTTGCTTCTAGGCCATTTTTGACCCAAAATTAAAATGTAATAAGCTTTTTTATACAACTATTTACAATTGATTTTTATGGTTAAAATTATAGCCATCAAAAGTTTATCCCAACAACAGTAACTTTTACCGCTTGGTGCAATGCGATTTCTTCCGAACCGAAAATACAAACAAACGAATATTGACAATATGTTAACATTGCAAAAAAAACATTTCAATTATTTTTCATCTGCATGATGACTAAGCATATGGTTTTTAAAATTCGACATTTTGGTATTGCCATAATCACATATATTGCATTTAAATAATTTTTCACCAGTGTGTGAACGCATATGACTTTTTAAAGTAGACTTGGTGATACTGCAGTAATCACATATATAACGGTTTTTCGCCAGAATGCCGACGCATATGAGTGTTTAAAGTTCCCATTTGGTTGGAACAGTAATCACATATACTGCATTTAAATGGTTTTTCACCAGTATGGCGAAGCATATGCCTGTTTAAACTTCCCATTTGACTACAACAGTAATCACATATATTGCATTTAAATGGTTTTTCACCAGTGTGCGTACTCATATGCTTTTTTAAATCCGACTTGATGGTACTGCAGTAATCACATAGATTACATTTAAATGGTTTTTCGCCAGTGTGCGTACGCATATGAGTTTTTAAATTCGACTTGGTGGTACTACAGTAATCACATATATTGCATTTAAATGGTTTTTCATCTGTGTGCTTATGCATATGGATTTTTAAGGAAAAACTGGTGGTACAGCAGTAATCACACATATTACATGTAAATGGTTTTTCGCCAGTATGCCGACGCATATGAGTTTTTAAATTTCCTATTTGGCTACAACAGTAATCACATTTGCTGCATTTAAATGGTTTTTTACCAGTATGCCGAAGCATATGCGCATTTAAATTTCTCCTTTCGCTGAAACAGTGATCACATATGCTGCATTTAAATGGTTTTTCACCAGTATGCCGACGCATATGAGAGTTTAAACTTTCCATTCGGCTGGAACAGTAATCACATATACTGCATTTAAACGGTTTTTTACCAGAATGCTGAAGCATATGCCTGTTTAAGCTTCCTATTTGGCTGCAACAGTAATCACATATATTGCATTTAAATGGTTTTTCACCAGTGTGCGTACTTATATGCTTTTTTAAATCAGACTTGTTGGTACTGCAGTAATCACATAGATTACATTGAAATGGTTTTTCGCCAGTGTGCGTACGCATATGAGTTTTTAAATTCGACTTGGTGGTACTACAGTAACCACATATATTGCATTTAATTGATTTTTCATCTGTGTGCTTATGCATATGGATTTTTAAGGAAAAACTGGTGGTACAGCAGTAATCACACATATTACATGTAAATGGTTTTTCGCCAGTATGCCGACGCATATGAGTGTTTAAATTTCCTATTTGGCTACAACAGTAATCACATTTGCTGCATTTAAATGGTTTTTTACCAGTATGCCGAAGCATATGCGCATTTAAATTTCTCCTTTGGCTGAAACAGTGATCACATATGCTGCATTTAAATGGTTTTTCACCAGTATGCCGATGCATATGAGAGTTTAAACTTTCCATTCGGCTGGAACAGTAATCACATATACTGCATTTAAATGGTTTTTTACCAGAATGCCGAAGCATATGCCTGTTTAAGCTTCCTATTTGGCTGCAACAGTAATCACATATATTACATTTAAATGGTTTTTCACCAGTGTGCGTACGCATATGCTTTTTTAAACCAGACTTAAAGGCACTGCCATAATCACATATATTACATATAAATGGTTTGTCACCACTGTGCGTATGCATATGCGTTTTTAAATCTGACTTGGTGGTACTGCAGTGACCACATGTATCACATTTAAATGGTTCTTCACTGGTGTGTTGTCTTTTGTGTTTTATTAACAAAGTTTTATTAGAAGTTTTATAACTGCACTCATTGCAATTATAAAGCTTCTCATTAAGGTGCTTTTGGATATGACGAATCAAAATCACCTTCTTACTGGTCTTGAAGTTGCAGTTGTAGCAATAATATAGTTCTATTTTTGAAGGTTTCTCGAAGCATATAGACACATCTGTATTGAATTCTAAGCAGTCATCGTTGATGACTTCTAAATCTGAAAGTTCGACTTGAATCTTATCATCAACCACCTCGTTTTTGATAGTTTCTTTTTTAACATAGGTTATGTCATCAGCATAAAGTATTCGTCGTGATTCTTCTACAGTTGTTTCAGTTTGAATGCAGAGTTGCTTGAATTCATGTATTTCCTCAATTCTGATCATACATTGGTTACATGCTATCGGGGCTGGAGTAACATTCAAGTCCTGTAAGAAAGTTTTACATTACTCGACTTAATCCGCTTGGTTTTACTTACAATTTCCGGTAGAATGTCCAGCAACTTAGTTTGTAGCTTTAAGTGACTGCCGTCATTGAGAAAATAATACTGCTCCGTTTCCAGTATTTCATCTAAACAAATTCGACAAGTGTTTGTACTTCCACACATATTTTCGTGTACCAAAATAGGTTATGATTGTAAAAACGCCAACGTCAAACATAATGGTTGCGTTCAGTTGACGTAACAGCAAAAAAATGTATGTATTTATATTCTAAGCAGTCGTTCCCAAACTCTTTGTGGCTCACAGAACCCTTTTCACAGTTAAAACTTGCCCAACGACCCTTGAGTTAAACAACTACATAAATGCATAATAGAAAAATTACATTTATAACTTTGAGGTTTTGAATTGTAAAAATAAAATATAAATAAAATATTCTGTTAAAAAAGTGTTTATTGAAATTATAACTGTTGTTTTAAAACTGTTTAAAACACAAAAATATGTAATGACTTGGATGAACTTAATAGGATGTTATGAATGTATTTATGCTCGGCTCAATGTTTGTGAGTAGCAACCACAAATCCCCTCGAGTACTAATTTCTAGTCGGTTTCTCTTTTTTTTGTGATGAAGCTCATGACTGTACTGCATCCACGTTCCACCAAATAAAAAAACGCAAAAATAGTTAACAGCTTTTGTAACTCTTAATGCCGGATATAAAAATGGGATCTGTTTTTATAGCAAGAAGTTGTCGTATCCTTATTTAAACATTGGTTACAGCTTCTCATTTGTAGCTAATTCAATAAGTTGCTCCTGTATTAATATGTATTCATTTTGAGTTTGACTACTTGAAAAGAGTTCAACATCAACTCGGAAATATCCAAGTGAAGAATGTTTTCAAATTTTTGGTCAAGGTCTGAATGAAACGCTGTTAAGTGTTGACAATAATGATGTAATAGAGTTAGTTCCTTCTGCTGAGTACAAGACACGAATATTCACCTCGATGGTAAAGATTTAATTGTGAATTCAAAAACAACGGCACATAACACATATTGCGAAACAGAGCGTAGCTCTTCGTAATTTTTAGTAAACGTACTTTTTCCACTAACTTTTAAGAAAACGAAGTTTAAAATTTCATAGACATTTCGATTTTTATTTTTGCGTATAAACCAGTATGAATGGATAGCAGCTAGCGACCCTAGCTTTAGCCAATGAAAATAACTTTAAACTTGTTACGAATATAGTTATGGTGCACGTTTCTTTTATACAGCAGTTCAGGTTTTTGTACGAAGAGATTGTTCGGAGCTATTCGACAAGCCCTTGACAGTTTAGTTACCCTTATAAGTTAAGTATAAAAAAATGTAGCAACTTCTTTGCAAACTTTGAAGACATTTTTCGTTTGTAATAGTTCCGGTAGAAACCAAGTCTTGTTTCTTTTCAGTGTTAAATTTGGTTTTAGTAAAAGCAGACCCAATTCATATGATGTGAAAAAATAATCGTACGTAACGTTATGGCCTTTTAATCCGTAAGATAGATCCAAAACAACTCGTAAACCCTGATTCTGTTCTCTAACTCATCCAACAAATTTTCCAAGTTAAGGCTGTATGTTTTTGTCGCATCCCTAATAGCACACAAGACCCGTTGGACGTCCAATAAAAGTCTGAAGCACCTTTAACGGATGTTCATGAAACGTTTTGTGCACAACGTTAATTGAACAAAATATTATTTATGTCCAATGGACGTCCTTTTCCACTAAACAAAGTTGTTACAGTGATATCATATTTATATAAATACGGCAACCTTATAGTAACATAAATTCTTAACATTAATGGAACATTTATTAAAAAAATGTTAGTTTATTGTTATTTTCGGAATATAACATTTATATAAGTTTAGTAACCTTCTGTTCTCTAATTCATCCAAGAAATTTTGCAAGTTAAGGCTGATGTATGTTCCATGCATACGCTGTATTATTCTCGCATAATACCCAAAATTTAATTCCATACCCAGGCAGCACACTAATCTCATATGACGACATTGACACGTCTTATGACGTCTCGTATGTCCTTTTGACGTCAATAAAGCGTAGTGTCCTGCTTAGTTACCGAACAGCCTTACTGGGAGTGTATTGCCTAAAAGAGCACCTGTCTCTGGATCAACCAATTGCTCATCAGCGGTTACATTTGCATCTGGATTAAACAATTTTGGTAAAAATTCCAGCAATTTGTCTCAAAGCTCCCTAATAACTGCAAATTTATACCAAATTCTTCTTTCGGTTCGTGTTTGTTTGATGTCAAATCTTATTATTGTAGAAATTCTCTAAAGGCATTGTTGCGCGAAACCCCTACTAAAATCAACAAACTAATATAGCAGTATAAATCTTGCGCATCCAAATCTATCCAATTTGTGTCATACACTCGATGACTTTCTATATTTGAATTTTTTAAAATTAATATTCTAATTGATGGCGGAAAGAAAAAGCAGATAGGTCGTCTTTCACTCTCCAAGTGATGTACCTATATAGTAAGTCCATGTGACATTGTAAAAAAGTTGTGTGCAGCATGTCTCCCTTAATGTGTATAAGAGATTCAGAAGACCATTCAATTTGTTTATCTTTTGATAATATGGTATCGGATATTACTTTTGAAATTTCTGGTTCTTTTTTTTCTGAGTCACAAACAGAAATATGATCCGTCAGAGCATTTTTTTTTCTTTAGATAGGCCCCATCCATCAGCTACAGGAATCATGAAAATGAATTATTTCATCGTGTGCATTCTTAATTGCTTCTTCTATTTGTTTTTGTGTCAAATTAGACACAAATTTTAATTGTTTTGAAGTTTATTATTATATGCATTTTTGATCCTTGTTTGTTTGTCCTGACCATTCAACTAACAGCTGGGTTGTTTCTGTAACTAGGACCTCAGTACCCACTGACAGGCCGTCAGTTGACTAACTCTTCTTCTGTTTAATATAATGATGTTTGTGCACATGTTTAGATGTATTGGCATTAAAACTTCTCATATTTATGTATTCGTTTAATTGGCTTAAATTTGGGATGATCTAATTTTTCAATGTTTATTGATTTTTTTTATTATAAACCGATTGCTTGATAAATCTAAATTATGTAATGATCTCGCATTTACATTCAGTTAGAGAACCCATTCCGTTTCGAGTCTACTTTTTCCTCTTCTACTGCAGGTACCAATCTTAGTTAAAATTTAACGATACTTGAATAAAAACCAATTTGTTTTTACTTTCCTATAAGGAAAGTATAGCGATCGCAATTTTTTTTCAAAAAATTTTTATTGCATAATTTTACATTTTAAGGTGTCCTGAATCAGAAAAATGTATTTTTGCCAAAAAAATTTTGGGTGTCTGTGTGTAACGATGTACCCACGATAACTATCAAACCAAAAGTCCTAGTAACTTAAAATTTGGTGTAGAGCTGGCTTTATATATTCTCTTTGTCAAAAGAATGGGTTTGATAAAGAAACCGGTAGTGGGTGTATCTGCCATTTTTAACAGTTTTTCTTATATAATTTTGTACGTATGTAAATTATTCGAATTATTTTTAAAGTTTCTTCAATTGTGTACATATCACTTCAAAATGGTTTGATGACAACATAACCTTAAAAAAATATGTAGATATTCCATTATCATTTCTTTTAGGAAAGTCGTGTGGTGACCACACCAGTTTTTTTATTTAACCTAGTATACAGGCTTAATAAGTTAATACTGGTTAATACAAAGATTAAAAGAGGGTACCTTGACGATTACAGCCACAGCAAAAATCCGTTATTTTTTTTAGTTTGCGGGTTTAATTTACAAACACGAGTGGGTTACATCACATATTTTGTTTCAAATTTAACTAAATTTCAAGATTTTTCAAATGACTTTTCCACATGTCTTATATATTCGGTCTAAATTATTAATTGACTTTAAACACTTAGTTTTATGTGAATTTTACTTCTTAATTTGCCGCTTTAGAGCTTTTTTTCGTCCATTACCTAACTACACTAACAAACAAATATTGACGTTTGCAATGTTGGCAGCATAAAAAAACTTTATGATTTGACACTGATCTCCAGGTGTTATTCTCCCGAAGATATTTAATTTTTTTTAAAACTTAAAGCGCCTCTAACAGTTTCTAAATTACTATTTTCGCATATCGTAATTACACTGAGATTGCTCTTCCATCATATTTAGTTGTATACTTACTTATCTCAACTATTTTGGAGATTCAAATACGATATTGCAGTTCAAATACCATGATTTGATCAAAGCATTTGTGTTTTGTATTCATTTTGACGTGTTTTGTCCAGCCCTGTAAAAGGAAAAATCAGAATAAGACAAGGTTATTTTGTCATACCATTTTAATTATTTTGTTTCACATTTTTAAATAAAGATTATAAATTCCTTAATATTTTTCTCTATGTACCTATTTTATTTTTAACACATTAAATAATATTGTATATGTTATTTCATGAGACGTGTAATTTAATCTTTTTATTGGTTTTCTGGGACTGCTTAGGTAGGTGATCTACCGTACAACATATACATGTTACCAGTTTACTCGTACAGTATACAAAATGCAAAAATAATCTGTACAAGTTTATATAGGTCAGATTTTGTGTTGGTGTAATGTATATAACTTGCAATGGACCTAAATGTCCTATCCGCACTGTTTCTACACAGAATAAAAATTTAATGTCATCACATAAAGTTGACTTTAGGCTAGCCGGACGGCATCAGGCGGTTACTAAATTGTTTGCTGGGGTTTTTCTCCTGTGTGCTTATACATATGGGTTTTTAAATGCGACTTGATGGTACTGCAGTAATCACACATATTGCATTTAAATCGGTTTTCAGCAGTATGTTGAAGCATATGTGTTTTTAAACTTCCCATACGGATAGAACAGTAATTACATATACTGCACTTAAATGGTTTTTCACCAGTGTGCGTGCGTATATGCCTCTTTAAATCCGACTTGGTGGTACTGAAGTGATCACATATATTGCATTTAAATGGTTTTTCGCCAGTGTGCTTACGCATATGGTTTTTTAAATTTATCATTTGGTTACTACAGTAATTACATATATTGCATTTATATGGTTTTTCACCAGTATGCCGACGCATATGTTTGTTTAAAGTTCCCATTTGGTTGGAACAGTAATCACATATACTGCATTTAAATGGTTTTTCACCAGTATGGCGAAGCATATGCCTGTTTAAACTTCCCATTTGACTACAACAGTAATCACATATATTGCATTTAAATGGTTTTTCACCAGTGTGCGTACTCATATGCTTTTTTAAATCCGACTTGATGGTACTGCAGTAATCACATAGATTACATTTAAATGGTTTTTCGCCAGTGTGCGTACGCATATGAGTTTTTAAATTCGACTTGGTGGTACTACAGGCACCACATATATTGCATTTAATTGATTTTTCATCTGTGTGCTTATGCATATGGATTTTTAAGGAAAAACCGGTGGTACAGCAGTAATCACACAAATTACATGTAAATGGTTTTTCGCCAGTATGCCGACGCATATGAGTGTTTAAATTTCCTATTTGGCTACAACAGTAATCACATTTGCTGCATTTAAATGGTTTTTTACCAGTATGCCGAAGCATATGGGCATTTAAATTTCTCCTTTGGCTGAAGCAGTGATCACATATGCTGCATTTAAATGGTTTTTCACCAGTATGCCGACGCATATGAGAGTTTAAACTTTCCATTCGGCTGGAACAGTAATCACATATACTGCATTTAAACGGTTTTTTACCAGAATGCCGAAGCATATGCCTGTTTAAACTTCCTATTTGGCTGCAACAGTAATCACATATATTACATTTAAATGGTTTTTCACCAGTGTGCGTACGCATATGCTTTTTTAAACCAGACTTAAAGGCACTGCCATAATCACATATATTACATATAAATGGTTTGTCACCAGAGTGCGTATGCATATGCGTTTTTAAATCTGACTTGGTGGTACTGCAGTGACCACATGTATCACATTTAAATGGTTCTTCACTGGTGTGTTGTCTTTTGTGTTTTATTAACAAAGTTTTGTTAGAAGTTTTATAACTGCACTCATTGCAATTATAAAGCTTCTCATTAAGGTGCTTTTGCGTATGACGAATCAAAATCACCTTCTTATTGGTCTTGAAGTTGCAGTTGTAGCAATAATATAGTTCTGTTTTTGAAGGTTTCTCGAAGCATATAGACACATCTGTATTGAATTCCAAGCAGTCATCGTTGATGACTTCTAAATCTGAAAGTTCGACTCGAATCTTATCATCAACCAACTCGTTTTTGATAGTTTCTTTTTTAACATAGGTTATGTCATCAGCATAAGGTATTCGTCGTGATTCTTCTACAGTAGTTTCAGTTTGAATGCAGAGTTGCTTGAATTCATGTATTTCCTCAATTCTGATCATACATTGGTTACATGCTATCGGGGCTGGAGTAACATTCAAGTCCTGTAAGAAAGTTTTACATTACTCGATTTAATCCGGTTGGTTTTACTTACAATTTCCGGTAGAATGTCCAGCAACTTAGTTTGTAGCTTTAAGTGACTGCTGTCATTGAGAAAATAATACTGCTCCGTTTCCAGTATTTCATCTAAACAAATTCGACAAGTGTTTGTACTTCCACACATATTTTCGTGTACCAAAATAGGTTATGATTGTAAAAACGCCAACGTCAAACATAATGGTTGCGTTCAGTTGACGTAACAGCAAAAAAAATGTATGTATTTATATTCTAAGCAGTCGTTCCCAAACTCTTTGTGGCTCACAGAACCCTTTTCACAGTTAAAACTTGCCCAAGGACCCTTGAGTTAAACAACTACATAAATGCATAATAGAAAAATTACATTTAGGCTAAGTCCTCATGAACGCAATCAGTGCGGATATGCCGAAACTTTGAACGATTTGATTGGTTAAGCATCAGCCATATTTATTAAAAGACAGCTTCCTTGTCGTTACGCAAAAAGTTCGTTGATGTTGAACTTTTCGCGGATTCCGTTGCTTATGTACAGAAACAAACATAACAGGGATCACATTGGTACGTTCCGCCCAGAATAGCGGAAAATGACCGCAATAAGGTCGTTACGCTTTTCCGGATTGGTTACGCTCATGAGGACTTAGCCTTATAACTTACTGTAGTGAAGCTAGCAGTGAAAAAGTAGCAGCGATTTAGAGACTTGGCAACATCGCATTATATGCAGCATTATACAAGTAACTTCGTATATAATCATTAATGTCACTTCTCGCTAAAGGATAACAATTATTCAATTAATGTAAAACGTAAAATAATCGAAAACATCATAATTAAAAAAAAAACTTTACAAACATGCCACTAAAAACAACACTAGTTTCAATGGGGTAAGTTAGTTTTTTTCGAAAATCTACAAAACGAAAAAGTGTTGCGGTTTGAGATTTTGTAAAAATGTGTACAAAGAGCATTCGAACACTAAACGCCCACAGCCGTTAAATTTGTATTTGGGGAACTTTTTTTACAGACTCCCTAAGTTTTCAATGGGGTAAATTAGTTTTTTTCGAAAATCTACAAAACGAAAAAGTGTTGCGGTTTGAGATTTTGCAAAAATGTGTACAAAGAGCATTCGAACACTAAACGCCCACAGCAGTTAAATTTGTATTTGGGGAACTTTTTTTACAGACTCCCTAAGTTTTCAATGGGGTAAATTAGTTTTTTTCGAAAATCTACAAAACGAAAAAGTGTTGCGGTTTGAGATTTTGTAAAAATGTGTACAAAGAGCATTCGAACACTAAACGCCCACAGCAGTTGAATTTGTATTTGGGGAACTTTTTTTTACAGGCTCGCTAAGTTTTCAATGGGGTAAATTAGTTTTTTTCGAAAATCTACAAAACGAAAAAGTGTTGCGGTTTGAGATTTTGTAAAAATGTGTACAAAGAGCATTCGAACACTAAACGCTCACAGCAGTTAAATTTGTATTTGGGGAACTTTTTTTACAGACTCCCTAAGTTTTCAATGGGGTAAATTAGTTTTTTTCGAAAATCTACAAAACGAAAAAGTGTTGCGGTTTGAGATTTTGCAAAAATGTGTACAAAGAGCATTCGAACACTAAACGCCCACAGCAGTTAAATTTGTATTTGGGGAACTTTTTTTACAGACTCCCTAAGTTTTCAATGGGGTAAATTAGTTTTTTTCGAAAATCTACAAAACGAAAAAGTGTTGCGGTTTGAGATTTTGTAAAAATGTGTACAAAGAGCATTCGAACACTAAACGCTCACAGCAGTTAAATTTGTATTTGGGGAACTTTTTTTACAGACTCCCTAAGTTTTCAATGGGGTAAATTAGTTTTTTTCGAAAATCTACAAAACGAAAAAGTGTTGCGGTTTGAGATTTTGTAAAAATGTGTACAAAAAGCATTCGAACACTAAACGCTCACAGCAGTTAAATTTGTATTTGGGGAACTTTTTTTACAGACTCCTTAAGTTTTCAATGGGGTAAATTAGTTTTTTTCGAAAATCTACAAAACGAAAAAGTGTTGCGGTTTGAGATTTTGTAAAAATGTGTACAAAGAGCATTCGAACACTAAACGCTCACAGCAGTTAAATTTGTATTTGGGGAACTTTTTTTACAGACTCCCTAAGTTTTCAATGGGGTAAATTAGTTTTTTTCGAAAATCTACAAAACGAAAAAGTGTTGCGGTTTGAGATTTTGTAAAAATGTGTACAAAGAGCATTCGAACACTAAACGCCCACAGCAGTTAAATTAGTTAAATAGTAAGAGCAATGTTCAAAAAGGTTTTTAGTATAATTATTAATAGTACAAATTTAAAAGACATAACAGAAATATTTAAACACTTTTATATAATTTTTGGTTTGAAGGAAAAATGCGAACTTTTCAACGATTGTTATTCGTACATAAAAACATTAACAGAAAATCGAATAGAAAAATAATAGTGGAAGAAATAAAGCAAGAATGGGCCGAAGACTTAGGTTTGCGTAATGAAGAATGTTACACTATTAGAGACTGCTCGCCATTTTATAAACATTTTTACAAATTATTTATGAATTTAGAACAGTATAATTTTAAAACAAGTTTACCTACACAAAATAATGAATTTTACAATCCAATATTTTTAAAATACACAATAGAATCCGTGTTAGCGTTCTATCCTATTATATCTGGAGTAATTATTAAAAAACTTGGATACGTTAGAGATTACAACGGTATAGTAGAAAGTTGGTTTAGGATTATAAAAAAAGATATTCTTTTAGGAAAAATGCGAATTTTAACTGCACGATTTGTTAAAAAACTATTTGATTTAATTAGACCTAGATTAATTAATGAAAACGTAAATCTTAAAACTACTAAACAAAGAGGAAGCAACTAACTAAGAGAAAAACAAAACAATAAAAAAATGCAAAGAAGAACTGAAAAACAAATCCATGTTCAACAATAATATTTCTTCAATTACAATGAAAAAAGAAGAATGGGCTAAAAGATCGGAAAATTTAAATAAACATAAGAATAACTTTTGTGTTGCTCCTCAATTAATTAACGTATTCAAAGAACTACTATCTTGTACTAAAATTGAAAGTAGTTCTAGTCTAAATATAGCTTGGAATCAATCCACCATATACCCTGATTTACAGACACCGGATTATGGAGGCAATACCGATATAAATTACTTACACCAAAGCTTACACTTTAATCGAACGGCAATAAACAATAACGGTGATATTACCAGCAAAAAACAATTAAATCGATTTAAAATCCTGGACAATCATTTAATAGATGATATCCATTATTACACTCTTACTGATTATCGATATACTGTAGGTTCGTACGCAGGAAAAACCAACGCTTTCTTAAAAGAAATTGATTCAGAGGACTTTGCGTCTTTAGATAACGGAAAGTGGATAACAAATCAAATAATCGATATTTGTATGAGCATAATTATAAATAAATACAAGAATATTATTTATATACCTACAACAATAGATACCTTCAATGTAATGGATTTTATTAAAATTGAACCAACAACTGAAATTTTTTTTCCATAATTCATGAAAATCAATCTCATTGGTGCTTAATTTACGCCAATTTCACAGAAAGATTATTTTATTACATCGATCCTATGAAAAATAGAGAGTTAGAAAAAAGTAAAACATACTGGCGCAAATTTGCTAAAATATTAAAGAGCAATAATTTTTCCACAGTGGGTTGGGAGTGCAGTATTTTTGAGCATACACTTCAACGTGACGGTTATAACTGCGGACCTATTTGTATCTTCATAGCCTCTAGTATAGTGTTTAAAACAAGTACATTGTTGTTTAATGGCGCAGACTATAGAAACAATTTAAAACGTATGCTACTATTAGAATCTAATAGCATGATAAACATTTGTGTGGACTGCTCGCCAGAGAACGCACCAAGATACTGTGAACAATCAATAGTGCAGTGTGAATTATGTACAAGATAGGTACATTTTTACTGCGTCTTTAAAAATTTTCCTATTTATTGGTTTCCCGACAAAACTGATTTAAACTATGTTAATTTTAACTGCAAATTATGTATTCATAACATTAAATAAAAAATGAATTAAAGTTAAAAATAAAAATTGTGTTTATTTACTAGGTTAATATTTTGGATGATAACTTAGCGGGGCTGTTCAGTGTTAGAATGCTCTCTGTACACATTTTTACAAAATCTGAAACTGCAACACTATTTCGTTTTGTAGATTTTCGAAAAAAACTAATTTGCCCCATTGAAAACTTAGCGAGCCTGTAAAAAAAGTTCGCCAAATACAAATTTAACTGCTGTGGGCGTTTAGTGTTCGAATGCTCTTTGTACACATTTTTACAAAATCTCAAACCGCAACACTTTTTCGTTTTGTAGATTTTCGAAAAAAACTAATTTACCCTATTGAAAACTTAGCGAGCCTGTAAAAAAAAGTTCCCCAAATACAAATTTAACTGCTGTGGGCGTTTAGTGTTCGAATGCTCTTTGTACACATTTTTACAAAATCTCAAACCGCAACACTTTTTCGCTTTGTAGATTTTCTAAAAACTAATTTACCCTATTGAAAACTTAGCGAGCCTGTAAAAAAAAGTTCCCCAAATACAAATTTAACTGCTGTGGGCGTTTAGTGTTCGAATGCTCTTTGTACACATTTTTACAAAATCTCAAACCGCAACACTTTTTCGTTTTGTAGATTTTCGAAAAAAAACTAATTTACCCCATTGAAAACTTAGCGAGTCTGTAAAAAAAGTTCCCCAAATACAAATTTAACTGCTGTGGGCGTTTAGTGTTCGAATGCTCTTTGTACACATTTTTGCAAAATCTCAAACCGCAACACTTTTTCGTTTTGTAGATTTTCGAAAAAAACTAACTTACCCCATTGAAACGAGTGTTGTTTTTAGTGGCATGTTTGTAAATTTTTTTTTAATTATGATGTTTTCGATTATTTTACGTATTACATTAATTGAATAATTGTTATCCTTTAGTGAGAAGTGACATTAATGATTATATACGAAGTTACTTGTATAATGCTGCATATAATGCGATGTTGCCAAGTCTCTAAATCGCTGCTACTTTTTCACTGCTAGGTTCACTACGGTTTATAACTTTGAGGTTTTGAATTGTAAAAATAAAATATAAATAAAATATTCTGTTAAAAAAGTGTTTATTGAAATTATAACTGTTGTTTTAAAACTGTTTAAAACACAAAAATATGTAATGACTTGGATGAACTTAATAGGATGTTATGAATGTATTTATGCTCGGCTCAATGTTTGTGAGTAGCAACCGCAAATCCCCTCGAGTACTAATTTCTAGTCGGTTTCTCTTTTTTTTGTGATGAAGCTCATGACGGTACTGCATCCACGTTCCACCAAATAAAAAAACGCAAAAACAGTTAACAGCTTTTGTAACTCTTAATGCTGGATATAAAAATGGGATCTGTTTTTATAGCAAGAAGTTGTCGTATCCTTATTTAATTATTGGTTACAGCTTCTCATTTGTAGCTAATTCAATAAGTTGCTCCCGTATTAATATGTATTCATTTAAAGTTTGACTACTTGAAAAGAGTTCAACATCAACTCGGAAATATCCAAGTGAAGAATGTTTTCAAATTTTTGGTCAAGGTCTGAATGAAATGTTGTTAAGTGTTGACAATAATGATGTAATAGAGTTAGTTCCTTCTGCTGAGTACAAGACACGAATATTCACCTCGATGGTAAAGATTTAATTGTGAATTCAAAAACAACGGCACATAGACTTCTTTCAGGATCTTGTGAACTGTGGCGCTGTAGTCTCTATAAGTCAAAATATTGTTATTATCCGTCTTACAAACATTCGCCGGTACATTTTTTCTAACCTATCTTTGCTTTAATCGTTGTATTTATTGTTAATAGGTGTTTAGGTATTATTATAAATAAATTCAATTTTATTTAATAAATAAATATCTAATTATTTTTAATTTTTATTGATGTTAGTGGCTTTTAAATAGACTAACGTTTTCGGAATTCAGATAGACTTGTCAAATTTTTGACTTTTAGTTTATTAATTCCGATTTTCGACTCAAGGTCACAGTTCACGAGATAATGAAACGCCTCTAACACATATTGCGAAACAGAGCGTAGCTCTTCGTAATTTTTAGTAAACGTACTTTTTGCACTAACTTTTAAGAAAACGAAGTTTAAAATTTCATAGACATTTCGATTTTTATTTTTGCGTATAAACCAGTATGAATGGATAGCAGCTAGCGACCCTAGCTTTAGCCAATGAAAATAACTTTAAACTTGTTACGAATATAGTTATGGTGCACGTTTCTTTTATACAGCAGTTCAGGTTTTTGTACGAAGAGATTGTTCGGAGCTATTCGACAAGCCCTTGACAGTTTAGTTACCCTTATAAGTTAAGTATAAAAAAATGTAGCAACTTCTTTGCAAACTTTGAAGACATTTTTCGTTTGTAATAGTTCCGGTAGAAACCAAGTCTTGTTTCTTTTCAGGGTTAAATTTGGTTTTAGTAAAAGCAGACCCAATTCATATGATGTGAAAAAATAATCTTACGTAACGTTATGGCCTTTTAATCCGTAAGATAGATCCAAAACAACTCGTAAACCCTGATTCTGTTCTCTAACTCATCCAACAAATTTTCCAAGTTAAGGCTGTATGTTTTTGTCGCATCCCTAATAGCACACAAGACCCGTTGGACGTCCAATAAAAGTCTGAAGCACCTTTAACGGATGTTCATGAAACGTTTTGTGCACAACGTTAATTGAACAAAATATTATTTATGTCCAATGGACGTCCTTTTCCACTAAACAAAGTTGTTACAGTGATATCATATTTATATAAATACGGCAACCTTATAGTAACATAAATTGTTAACATTAATGGAACATTTATTAAAAAAATGTTAGTTTATTGTCATTTTCGGAATATAACATTTATATAAGTTTAGTAACCTTCTGTTCTCTAATTCATCCAAGAAATTTTGCAAGTTAAGGCTGATGTATGTTCCATGCATACGCTGTATTATTCTCGCATAATACCCAAAATTTAATTCCATACCCAGGCAGCACACTGATCTCATATGACGACATTGACACGTCTTATGACGTCTCGTATGTCCTTTTGACGTCAATAAAGCGTAGTGTCCTGCTTAGTTACCGAGCAGCCTTACTGGGAGTGTATTGCCTAAAAGAGCACCTGTCTCTGGATCAACCAATTGCTCATCAGCGGTTACATTTGCATCTGGATTAAACAATTTTGGTAAAAATTCCAGCAATTTGTCTCAAAGCTCCCTAATAACTGCAAATTTATACCAAATTCTTCTTTCGGTTCGTGTTTGTTTGATGTCAAATCTTATTATTGTAGAAATTCTCTAAAGGCATTGTTGCGCGAAACCCCTACTAAAATCAACAAACTAATATAGCAGTATAAATCTTGCGCATCCAAATCTATCCAATTTGTGTCATACACTCGATGACTTTCTATATTTGAATTTTTTAAAATTAATATTCTAATTGATGGCGGAAAGAAAAAGCAGATAGGTCGTCTTTCACTCTCCAAGTGATGTACCTATATAGTAAGTCCATGTGACATTGTAAAAAAGTTGTGTGCAGCATGTCTCCCTTAATGTGTATAAGAGATTCAGAAGACCATTCAATTTGTTTATCTTTTGATAATATGGTATCGGATATTACTTTTGAAATTTCTGGTTCTTTTTTTTCTGAGTCACAAACAGAAATATGATCCGTCAGAGCATTTTTTTTTCTTTAGATAGGCCCCATCCATCAGCTACAGGAATCATGAAAATGAATTATTTCATCGTGTGCATTCTTAATTGCTTCTTCTATTTGTTTTTGTGTCAAATTAGACACAAATTTTAATTGTTTTGAAGTTTATTATTATATGCATTTTTGGTCCTTGTTTGTTTGTCCTGACCATTCAACTAACAGCTGGGTTGTTTCTGTAACTAGGACCTCGGTACCCACTGACAGGCCATCAGTTGACTAACTCTTCTTCTGTTTAGTATAATGTTTGTGCACATGTTTAGATGTATTGGCATTAAAACTTTTTATATTTATGTATTCGTTTAATTGGCTTAAATTTGGGATGATCTAATTTTTCAATGTTTATTGATTTCTTTTATTATAAACCGATTGCTTGATAAATCTAAATTATGTAATGATCTCGCATTTACATTCAGTTACAGAACCCATTCCGTTTCGAGTCTACTTTTTTCTCTTCTACTGCAGGTACCAATCTTAGTTAAAATTTACCGATACTTGAATAAAAACCAATTTGTTTTTACTTTCCTATAAGGAAAGTATAGCGATCGCAATTTTTTTTCAAAAAATTTTTATTGCATAATTTTACATTTTAAGGTGTCCTGAATCAGAAAAATGTATTTTTGCCAAAAAAATTTTGGGTGTCTGTGTGTAACGATGTACCCACGATAACTCTCGAACCAAAATTCCTAGTAACTTAAAATTTGGTGTAGAGCTGGCTTTATAAATTCTCTTTGTCAAAAGATAGGTTTCATAAAGAAACCGGTAGTGGGCGTATCTGCCATTTTTAACAGTTCTTATATAATTTTGTACGTATGTAAATTATTCGAATTATTTTTACAGTTTCTTCAATCGTATACATATCACTTCAAAATGGTTTTATGAAAACATAACCTTAAAAAATATGTAGATATTCCATTATCATTTCTTTAAGGAAAGTCGTGTGGTGACCACACCACTTTTTTTATTTAACCTACTATACAGGCTTAATAAGTTAATACAAAGATTAGAAGAGGGTACCTTAACGATTACAGCCACAGCAAAAATCCGCTATTTTTTTTAGTTTGCGGGTTTAATTTACAAACACGAGTGGGTTACATCACATATATTTTTTTCAAATTTAACTAAATTTGAAGATTTTTCAAATGACTTTTCCACATGTCTCATATACTCGTTCTAATATATTAATTGCCTTTAAACACTTAGTTTTATGTGGATTTTACTTCTTACTTTGCCGCTTTAGAGCTTTTTTTCGTCCATTACCTAACTACACTAACAAACAAATATTGACGTTTGCAATGTTGGCAGCATGAAAAAACTTTATGATTTGATACTGATCTCCAGGTGTCATTCTCTCGAAGATATGATTTAATTTTTATTAAAACTTAAAGCGCCTCTAACAGTTTCTAAATTACTATTTTCGCATATCGTAATTACACTGAGATTGCTCTTCCATCATATTTAGTTGTATACTTACTTATCTCAACTATTTTGGAGATTTAAATACGATATTGCAGTTCAAATACCATGATTTGATCAAAGCATTTGTGTTTTGTATTCATTTTGACGTGTTTTGTCCAGCCCTGTAAAAGGAAAAATCAGAATAAGACAAGGTTATTTTGTCATACCATTTTAATTATTTTGTTTCACATTTTTAAATAAAGATTATAAAAGTATCCTTAATATTTTTCTCTATGTACCTATTTTATTTTTAACACAATAAATAATATTGTATATGTTATTTCATGAGACGTGTAATTTAATCTTTTTATTGGTTTTCTGGGATTGCTTAGGTAGGTGATCTACCGTACAACATATACATGTTACCAGTTTACTCGTACAGTATACAAAATGCAAAAATAATCTGTACAAGTTTGTATAGGTCAGATTTTGTGTTGGTGTAATGTATATAACTTGCAATGGACCTGAGTGTCATATCCGCACTGTTTCTACACAGAATAAAAATTTAATGTCATCACATAAAGTTGACTTTAGGCTAGCCAGACGGCATCAGGTGGTTACTAAATTGTTTGCTGGGGTTTTTCTCCTGTGTGCTTAAACATATGGGTTTTTAAATGCGACTTGATGGTACTGCAGTAATCACACATATTGCATTTAAATCGGTTTTCAGCAGTATGTTCAAGCATATGTGTTTTTAAACTTCCCATATGGATAGAACAGTAATTACATATACTGCATTTAAATGGTTTTTCACCAGTGTGCGTGCGTATATGCCTCTTTAAATCCGACTTGGTGGTACTAAAGTGATCACATATATTGCATTTAAATGGTTTTTCGCCAGTGTGCTTACGCATATGGTTTTTTAAATTTACCATTTGGTTACTACAGTAATTACATATATTGCATTTATATGGTTTTTCACCAGTGTGCTTACGCATATGCCTTTTTAAAGTTTCCATGTGGCTACTACAGTAATCACATATATTGCATTTAAATGGTTTTACACCAGTGTGCTTACGCATATGCCTTTTTAAATCATAGTTGGTGGTACAATAGTAATCACATATCTTGCATTTAAATGGTTTTTCACCAGTGTGCTTATACATATGCCTTTTTAAACTTGACATTTGCTTACAAATGTAATCACATATATTGCAAACAAATGGTTTTTCACCAGTGTGCATACGCAAATGTATTTTTAAATACGACTTAGAGGTACAGCAGTAATCACATATATTGCATTTAAATGGTTTTTCACCAGTGTGCTTAAGCATATGCCTTTTTAAATTTGGCATAAGGTTACTACAGTAGTCACATATATTGCATTTAAATGGTTTTTCACTAGTGTGAGTAAGCATATGCATTTTCAAAGACGACTTGGTGATACAGCAGTAATCACATATATTGCATTTAAATGGTTTTTCACCAGTGTGCGTAAACATATGCTTTTTTAAATCCCACTTAGCGGCACAGCAGTAATCACATATATTGCATTGAAATGGCTTTTCACCAGTATGGGTACGCATATGTCTTTTTAAATTTCGCGGCAGGTTACTACAATAATCACATATATAGCATTTAAATGGTTTCTCACCAGTGTGTACAAGCATATGCCTTTTTAAATCTGACTTGGTGCTACCGCAGTAATCACATATGTTGCATTTAAATGGTTTTTCACTAGTATGCTTAAGCATATGTGTTTTTAATTGCAAGTTGCTGGTACAGCAGTAATCACATATATTGCATTTAATTATTTTTTTATCAATGTGTTTTCTTTTGTGTTTTGTTAACAAAGTTTTGTTGGAAGGTTTATAATTGCACTCATTGCAATTATTAAGCTTCCCAGTAGTGTACTTATGCATATGTTGAACCAAAATCGCTTTCTTGTTAGTCTTGAAGTCGCAATTGTAGCAATAATACTGTTTTGGTTTTGAAGGTTCCTCAAGGTATAAAAACATATTCGTATTGATTTCCAAGCTATCATGGCTGATGATTTCCACATCTGAAACTTCAACTTGAATGTTATCAACAACCAACTCGTTTTTGATAGTTTCTTTTATATCATATGTTAAGACATTGGTCTGAGGTATTTGTTGTACTTTTTTTACTGTTGTTTCTGTTTGAATGTATAGTTGCTTAAATTCATGTATTTCTTCAATTGTAATCATACATTTGTTACAAGCTATCGGGTTTGGGATGATGTTTAAGTCCTGTTAGAAAGTTTTACACTACTCGATTAAATTCAGTTTACTCTACTCACAATTTCTGGTAGAATATCCAACAACTTAGATTGTAGCTCTAAGTCATTGACAAAGTAATACTGCTCGGTTTCTACTATTTCATATAAACAAATTCGACAAGTGTTTGTTTGCTTTCCACACATATTTTCGTGTATCAAAATAGGTTATGATCGCAATTTTGACGTCACACTAATGGGGATATGGCTGCGTTCAGTTACATATGAATATTGGTACGATAAGCTGAAGGGGGCAGTATCACGTGATATTTCAGTTTGGTGTACAAATAATAAATAAGACATAATCTCTGTTTACACTATTTACTACATTTTCTATGAGTTTACATTTGAATGCAATTTATTTTTGTCTTTTTTTTAACAAATATTTTATTTTTCCTCGTTTTGCTCTTTCAAATCAAGTTTTATGCGGAATACAGACGTTTGCAGTTTTAAATTAATAAAGCCGGGAAATTTAAATCTTAAAATACATAGAATCAAAGTAATGTAATAATTAATAAATACACCAGCAGTTGAACTGATTTGGTAAGATTTCGTATCGCCAAATAACTTTAACTCTTGGAATATTTATTCATTACAAAGTTTATTGGAAAAAATCAATCTTGAATAATTTACTTGAGGAAAATGACTATAAATACATACCATATATTTCTTTAACAATTTTTTCTTGCTATAAACTTTTTAAAAGCTAAAATTTTAATAGGCTCAATCCCATGTCGTTGATCCTTGACATTGATCATATAGGAAACTAAATTTCTGTCGGCGCTTTTTAAAATTCTATTGATATCTTTACACCAAAAAATAATTGTATTTATAGCAATTAAACTACACAGTTCTTTGTTTAAGATTTTTATGATGAGTGTATTGAATTGAATTTAAATTTAAATTGTTTTGTAAATAATGTTGGAGAATAACGCAAATTTTTGTATAATTGGCTATTTGTGGCAGCAAAAATAGTAGTTTAGGTACAAAGTCTTCTGTTTGCATGACACGAATTTCGTCATCCGTTTGTTTGCAAAAAAATTATAATAGCAGACACAATTATTTATATCAACAACCAGATTTTACACTAGAAGTTGCAAGAGACAACATAGTAAGTTTGCTTATTTTAGTTTTTTTTTGAGCTGGTATATATAACTGAAAAGAAACGGTTTAAGCCAATTTTATTTTTTCGAAAGAATCAGTTTTACTAAACTAAAGAATCTACTTCTAATAAAAGGTCTGAGGGGATTCGGGATAAAGATTGATCGTGGCTAACATAAGTCACCCCAAACGTCATCGAATTCGCGATAATCGAGAATCCGCTGTGCTGGATTGTCAGAAACGCCACATGACGGACAGCTGTCGTCAGCCAAAAGGCTAATGCGTTTTAAATAACGGCATTCGTTGTGTGGAAAAAGGATTTGGACTGCTTCTCGTACAGGAACGTGGAACATTTTGACTCAGGTAAATATATCCGAGATAAGAGAGTAAGCGTTAGGCCCGTTTTCCTGTTAAGTGTTCCACAGCCCCTGCCATTCACCCAAGATTAAAACATATAAGTGACGCATGGTTGTTGAAAAAGACGGAAAGTAGTTATGGTAAATGAAACGTCATGTTCCAGCTTTTCCAAGAATTTTGGTGCAGTAAATTTTCTGCAAAAGCAGATGTAGAGGAGGATGCTTGAATATGACACAAAGGGTGTCTACAGGAACGGTGCAATAAGCCCCGAGAATAGTTTTAAAGTGTAAGGGTTAGAACGAGGCCAGTTTCTTGAGCACGTGGGATCGTCGAAGTCTGTGGTACCAAATGTCTAAGACATAGGTGAGCACGGGTATAACTGCACTGATAAAGATATTCGATAAAATTTTTTTTTGTGTAAGTTCCATCTCAAGGGTGAGTATTTGTAGAACAAGAGCAAGACGCCCTTACACTTTAGAAACTGCGGACACCGTGACAGTGATGTCGTCTCCGTATGCGAAAATTTTGCAATTTGCTAATATTTCTGTTCTAATCAAGTTGTTTACAACTAGATTCAATAAGGTCGGCTTGAAAACCGAGCCTTGTAGACACACCTTCGTCTATCGTCTCGATCCATCTTGCTACTTGTCTTTCCGAGTTACGGAATTGCAATAACCATTTCAAAACGGCGTGAACCGTCTTCAATAAAAAATTTCGTCTATACAAATTTTTGTAGAAGTTTTCTATGAACTTGACAACTGCCAACAGCTCCCTCAGGCAATAATTCTTTTCTGGTCTAAACAAAACTTTACTAAAACACGCGATGAATTTATCTTGTTCATCTTTTTTTTTCCTCTTCTCTTGGTTAATTTAAAATCGGCGAAGTGACTAGGGTCTGTTTTAGTTGATGGAAACAATTTTCTCAATCTTTATTCCATTTAAATTTTGCTCTTTCTTTGATCAAATTCGTCAAAGGTTCTCACTCGTCATCAACCATGACAGTTCTCTGGAGGCATTCGACTTTTTTTCAACAATGGCTGCAGTCCGCCGGGCATGGTCTTCTGGACAAGGCATCAGCGTTGACTGCTTTCGGTACGGTGTTCTGTGTCATAGTCATACTCTTGTAGTCTCTCGATCCATCTTGCCACTTGTCCTTCTGGGTTACGGAACTGCAGTAGCCATTTTAAAGCGACGTGGTCTGTTCTCAGTAAAAATTTTCGTCCATACAAATATTTGTAGAAATGTTCGATGGACTTGACGACTGCTAACAGCTTCCTTTTAGTCACGCAATAATTCCTTTCTGGTCTGGACAAAACCTTGCTAAAATACGCGATAACTTTTTCTTGACCATCTTGAACCTGCGAAAGAACCGCGCCTATGACCATATATTGCTTGCGTCGGTATCCAAAACAAATTTTCCCTCTTCTTTTGGATAACTCAAAATCGGCGAAGTGACTAGGTCTTGTTTTAGTTGATAGAAAGTATTTTCCCAGTTTTTATTCCATCTAAATTCTGCTCTTTCTTCCGTCAATTTCGTCAAAAGTTTGGCAATATTGGCAAATCCGGGTACAAATCGTCTATAATAGGTGCACGACCCAAGGAAACTTCAGACCTGATGTTTGTCGATTGGTCTTGGCCATGTTTCCACTGCTCGGATTTTGTCTGGATAAGCCTTTACTCCATCTCTAGATACGATGTGACCAAGGTATTGCACTTCCTTCTTAATTACGTGGCAGTTCTTTGGGCTCAGTCTTAGCTTTGACCTTCGTAGTCGCTGGAACACTTCTTTCAAGTTGTTTAAGCGTTCTTCAAACGACTTTTCAACCACGATCACGTCGCGTCGTCTAGGTAAACTAAGCACGTCTCAATCAAAGGTTTGAACGTTGCAGGAGCGTTACACAGGCCAAAGGGCTTACCTGGCAATTTTCCAACATTTCTTTTTCTATTGTTCTAGTATTTTTTCCATTTTCAAATAATGTTCCGACAGTTTTTCTTGCTTGTTTTTATTCATCGATTTTTGACCATTTATTTTTTTTTTATTCGAGAAATTCAACTAGTTTTGCATCCATTTTGGTTTGATAACAAGTTACCGGTATAAGTTATAACACAAATTTAAAGTTTAAATACACTACTTTAACGAACTGAAAAACTATAATTACACACTATAAACAAATACGCGAACTAAACAGTTGTTTATTTTAATATCGAAGGTTTCCACGGCCGGAATCTATACTAAGATAAGAATGTCTTCCGGGTTTGGACCGTGTCATTGTTGGTGTAACCGAAGTTGCCAACTTTCGAAAGTGTGCGAAACGTTGGCAACTTCGGTTACAACAACAATGACACGGTCCAAACCCGGAAGACATTCTTATCTTAGTATAGTTGTTTATTTACACGATTTCTACGAGTTTCAATACCGCACACCTGTCACCAATGTAACGAATTTTAAAACTAATTCAATTAAAATCAAATATTTACACGTTTATAACTACACATAACTATTTAAATCTAACGATATTTAAGAAAAACACTTACACTAATTTATATATTACAAGTACCTGAAAAATAATGTTCGCGGATCTGTTTATCCAAAACTGATAATTGTTTGCATTAAAGGCTAGTACGCTTGCACTCCGTTATATTTATCTCGAACACACGCGTTAATCACTTATTTATTTAAACATTTTCTTAATAATCTTAATCCTTCCTGTTTCGAAAAACTGACTTATGATTCTTTTAACCCGTTATTATATATTTTTTATCTTCTCGAGAGTTTTTTGCATCCTTCAGTAAACTTTCTGAAAGTTGACAATAACATGGCGAACGTTTCAGTATTAAAAGTTTTTTATCGGCTTTATTAATTGAAGACTCTTTTATGAGTTTGAAAAGTACCCTTGATAAAGAAGGATTTTTAGAAATTACTTTAAACCACCTGTCTCAGAGAAGATTGTAGTTTTTGTTATCATAATCTGAGCAATTAATAAAACAGTGGCGTTGCTTTTGTCAGATTTAAGAATTACTATAGAATTACCTCATTTAAGAGATTTTAATGCAAAAAAATCCGATTTTGTAATATTACTTTGGAGAATTCTTACCTTACGAAGATTTTTTTTTAGTTTCAAAGCGAATTTATTCTTTAAGAAGATTGGGAACTGCTTGGGTAGAAGCTTCTACAACTAGATACTATTTCTTCAATAGGAAGTTGTTTTGGAACAAATACAAATTTAAAACTTTTCGGCAAAATGCTGTTTCTGTAGAGGACAATGAGTGTGAATTTAAATTAATCACAGTCTTCTGCATTGACGCTTTAGAGGTTGGCAAAAGAAATTCAATCAATGAGATTCCAGTCAGACCAATCAATCAGTTTGTTCCGGGCTTTGAAGATGTCTACTGCAACGTGTGACGAAAGCTCAGTTTGTGTGATGACGACACGGGAAATATCCAGAATGAATAATTGTATTAATAATTGGTATTATTGTTACGTTTTAAAAATCATCCAAACAATAAAACGCATTTAAAAAAATTAATTTTTAATGTTGTTACCATTTTATAGTCAATTTTGACTCCAAACCAATGTCTAATTGGCGTTTGTCAAAAACTTGTAGGTAATTTATTGCAATTTATTTAGACAAAGGAAAAGACGACGATTTACAGACATATATTCTGGTTTGACGTATGATTATTTTCGCCCATTTTGTCAATTCGGCGATATGTCGTAGTCCCAAATCATAAAACCATAAAAGGGTATGTTTGACTCTCAACGCTCGAAACAACTAAATATATATTTGGAGTTTTTTGAGACATTTTCCATTATTTTACTATCAGTACACAAAAAGGTACTGTCCTCTTCTAAAGATTTTTTTGTATGATAAAAAACATCTGTTTAAAACGATCAAGCATTCCTTTAAACAACGTCAATGTGCTCGCTTTTTTAATCTAAAAAAGCTTATTAATAATTAAATTTTTAGTGTTGAGAACATTTCCTTACCTAACGCCGGTTATCTCTAAATTTAACGCAACAAATATAAAAATAAGTATTGTTTAAGATTAAAAAAACGTCACTTCAGCACAAAATATTTGCCTATCATTTTTTCAGATTAAATCAAAATTGCGCAACACATTTTTATCAAAATTCTACAAGACATGTATTATTTGTGTGAATCAGAGGTCGTTGCGTTTGATAACGTAATCGCAGGATAAAAGGTCAAAAGTTAAAACGAGTATAAAAGATCGTTTACATTATTAACAACAATCTAATACCTGAAACAAAATGGCCAAGTACGTTTCTTTCTTCGTTATCGCTTTTTTATGTAGTGTAAGTTATATTTTTGTAAACGTTCTTTATGTATTAGAATTGTTTTTTAGGATGCTTTTGGTGCACCAAGAAAAAATTCTTTGCAACAAGAAGCTGGGGTTAAAGAGCTTATTAAGCAAGTCGATACTGTGCGTAAAGAGGTGGAGCAGTCCATCAAAAAAGCTCTCCCTGATAGTCAGGAAGTTACTAATACTTTAATTAATGTTTCCAAAACGTTTGCTTCGGCCGTAGAAAAAGGAGCTAAAGACCTTAGTGAAAGTGTAAGTAATCTAGTAGCTTTTTTCTAATAGTTACGCTAAAAATAGGCAGACAAGAACAAAGATATGATTAACAACGTCATTCAAGATGTGTCAAAAGGTTTAAGCGATTCAGTGAAGTACATTAAAGGGTTAGCAGGTGACGACGTTGCCACGAAGAGTCAAGAAGTTAAGGCTGCTCTTCAATCGCACCTAGACAATATTTTTGCTAGTGGTAAAAAAATTGAAGAAGCAATTAAACCGCATTTAAACCGTAAGTACTTTTAGGTTTGAATTACTCGACTCATTAATGTTCTATTTTAGAAGCTCAAGAACACTTAAAGACTTTCGCCAATACTTTCTTTAAAGACTTAGCGGCGGCTGGCGAGCAACTGAAAGCTGATATCGATAAAGCCATTGAATCTCAAAAAGTATGACCTTGGACTTGAAACACACAAGTATATTTAAATAAAATTTATTTATCTAAAACTGGTATTTGTTTGTCAACAACACGTTCACAGCGTTATATTTATCTTAGCACACCCGTTAAATACATTATTTATTTAAACCGACTTTGTCTCCTGATTCAATTCGAAAACTGACTTCAGCTTTCATCGAATGCTATTTATATTTTTCCGTTGTTTTTCGATTCGACCTCGAGAATGCTTCACTGCTCCCTTCTTAATACTGTTCTGTCACAGAACACGAAACTGGATTCAGTACCGATAAAAAAGTCGTGGCGATAGCGGCCGTTCTCTCCATTTCGGCAACTTGTTTGAGCATAAAAGTAACAGTTCATGAATTTTTTCTGACCCGATGTTCTACTTGGAAGCATGACCTCAAACACTTTCCTAACTTCCAATCCAGATGATCTAAGCCACAACCAAGTTTGGATACTACCAAGTTTTTAATATTGTGAAACTCCATTTCTCTCTTGAGATTCCATGCCAAGTGTTTTCGTATAGCGGCTTTGCATGGAAGCACATCTTAGAGACTAGATAGAAAACAAAACGTCGGTCATCACGTAGGTTTAAAGCTTTGCCGACCGCCGGTTGCTTTCTTCGTAGTTTATCTAGGCGTCCGACCTTTATCTTAAATATGATTGCAGCCTCTCTGGACATCTTAAGATCTTCGGTCACGCAATGTGCGATGGAGTGATCTTTTTGAGTTTAGAGCAGATCTTATTGTTCCTCGGCTGTAGCTCCAAACCTAGCTTTTCTAGAACCTCCGTACATTCTCATAACTTATCGAAGTCCATTCCTTCGACTTGATTTCTAGTTCTGGTCGTCATTACTCTGGTTCGAACCTGGTTTTGGGTAATGTTGTTATATAGCGAACAAGGCTAGGCGATTGATGCGAACCACTTTTGGCTTTCATCTCGATATTGACGTCATTAATACGCTGCACAACTTCATAAAGGCTCTCTCATTGTCTCTCCAGCTTTAGCAACAAACCACGTCTCATCCTTCGAGGATTATACAACCACACTATGTCGCCCAGTTGAAACCCACTGTTTTGTGGCTTGACGTCATATTTGGTCTTCATGCTGTCGCTGGCATTTTGTGTGTTTTACGGATCGCTTCATGTACTTCATCTAGTTTGTTTATCAACTAGCTGACGTAGTCTTCTCCAGCAACTTCTTCTTCCAATCTTCGTTCAAATTGGAGATCGCATGAGAATTGTATTTCGTGACCGAGCATGACGCAAGATGGTGTTTGACCTGTGCTTTCGTGAACAGATGATCGGTATGCCATTACGAAATGGTGCAAGTACTGATCTCAATCTTTTTGGTGTTCGGACACAACTTTGGCTAAATAAGTTTCTATTGTTCGATTCGTCCGTTCAATCATATCATCAGATTGAAAATTAAGAGACGTTGTTCTAGTTTTCCTAATTCCCAACAGTCCAGAAGCTTCTTGAAACAGCGCAAGCTCAAACTCAAACGGCTTAGTCAGAATGTAATTCTAAACCGACAGAAAAAATCTTTTACTAAAACGTCTGCGACTGTAGCTACTTCTTGATTGAATATAGCGTAAACCTCCGTCCATTCTGTAAAATAATCCATCGCTACCACGAGGTATTTGTTTCTCGAATCAGATTTTGGGAACAGCTTGCAATGTCACCCGTTACTACTCTCTCTAAAGGGCTTTCCACGTTATACTGTTTTGCGCTTTTCCACTGGGTCATTTCCTAATGCGTAGACCGTGCACTTACGGCACTATTCTATGACGTCCTCTTCTAAAGTAAATTTTTTCTCAAACTTTCCCTAATGTTTTCTTCACGCTAAAGGGCCTTCCTGATGTACCATCGTGTAAATGCTGCAACACCTTTGGCATTACCAACTGCAGTCTGTTTCCGTACCCTCGACACTCTCTTAAAAAGACCGTCATCCATTCTCATCTGCGCCCAGTATGCTTTGATGTTTCTGACCAAAATACTCACTTCCTACTTGTCATTAACAGTAGCAGTTCTTCTGACACATTCCTTTTCTTCAAATCCCGAACAAAAGCTACAGTCTGCTAAACATGGTCTTCTGGACAAGGCATCTTGATCTATTTTGCCACTTGTCTTTTGGGATTACATAGCCATTTCAAAGCGGCGTAGTCGGTCTATATTTGTAAAAGTTGAAGACTGCTAGCAGCTCTCTCTTAATAGTCACGCAATAATTCCTTTCTGGTTTTGACAGAACTTTACTAAAATACGCGATAACTTTTTCTTGTCCATCTTGCACCTGTGAAAGAACTACACTTAAGGCCAGATTACTTGCATCGGTATCCAAAACAATTTTTCCCTCTTCTCTTGGATAACTTAAAATCGGCGAAGTGACTAGGGTCTGTTTTAGTTGATGGAACACATTTTCGCAGCTTTCATTCTATCTAAATTCTCCTCTTTCTTTGGCCAAATTGGCGAATCTGTGTACAAATCGTTTATAATAAGTGGACGACCTAAGGAAACTTCGGATCTGATGTTTGTCGATTGGTCTTATCTATCTACTCCATCTTTAGATACGACGTGAACAAGGTATTGTACTTCTTTTTTAAATACATGATACTTCTTTGGACTTAGTTTTAGATTAGCTTAATGTAGTCGTTGGAACAGTTCCTTCAGGTAGTTTAAATATTCTTTAAGCGATCTTCCAACCACAACGTCGTTTAGATAAAACAAGCACGTCTTTCAAAACAATGCTCGCTAGATGGCCATCATTAAATGCTCCAATGTTGCAACAGCGTTACAGCAGGCGTAGGGCAACACAGTCAGCTGCCACATACTAGTTCCAATCGTAAATGCTGTCTTTTACGATCTTTTGGTTCCAATGCCAGTAACCACTCTTTAAATACAACCTAGAAAACCATTGGGGTCCTAAACAAGGTGTTGAACGTATCGTCAATTCTCGGTAAATGGTAGTTGTTTTTTTTGATCACGTCGTTAAGTTTTTCAGTAGTCTGCAAAACCTCGTTGTAACATCTTTCTTCTTAACTAGTAACACTAGGGGCGCACATAGACTATTTGAACGTTCCATCGCACCTTCTTTCTTCATATTAGTATTTATTTGTTGGCTTCTTTTCTTTTTGCACAAGAAAATGTGCGTGAATGTTGTCAAATTGGCCTACCGTCTTTGGTATTAATTCTGTGGCTTACCATGTCACTTCTTCCTACTCTCCACCGCAACCACATCTTTATACTGTTAGATCAGCATCTTAAGTTTAGCCAGCTGGTCTGGGCTGAAGTTTTGGTGTTTGGAGGTAAGAATGTTTAATAGATGGGCACTTTCGCGGTGACGTAGCCTCATAAATACTGGCGTACATTTGCCTACCACGGTCTTCTTTTTCAACGTTATTAGATTTGAGTTGACATTCGTACTAATTCTGCTAACCAGTAGTCTCTTTTCCACCAAGTCGTCTTCCATTGATTCAGTAGTCTTTCCGGAGATTTACATTATCACACTTCACATCTTCACTCAATAAGACTCGCACGGCTGCCTTCTCTGACAAATGAAAAAACATTTCTTCGCCGTCGTTATTCAGGACATCGTTTCCCATATCCAAATAGAACCTATACTACCAGTATTGATGGTCGAGCACTCTATTTCCCAAACCAAGTCTTTCTGTTACTGGTGATGTCTTCTCCTTTTTCAATAACATTTCAGGACGAATGATGGTGTTCGAATAAGTGTAAATAAATAACTGTCCAATTCGCGAGTGTTTGTTTATAGAGTGTAATTATAGTTGTTTCAGTTTGTTAAACTGGTGCATTTAATAATAAAGAATCGGGTGTTATTAAAATTTAGTGTTACTAATTAAAAACGAACGAATCTATAAATAACAAAATAGAAGCAGCAGGAGACAAAATAAAGCTGCTTGAAGAAAGAATGAATCAAATTCATTATAGCGGTGAAGGAAGTGTCACGAGCAAAGATTAAATGACCATCGAAAAGAAGCCACGCACAAGTTTAAGATTCTACCTCCCAATGTTGATGGCAAAGTTCTATGGTGAAGCTATCACAAACAGTTGGAACTCGCAGCTACAGCTAATAGTTGGAGTAATAAGCAGAAAGAAACATCTTTAATAATGGCTTTGCGTGTAGACACTCTTGGAATTTTGTAGACTGTTCCTTCAAGAAAATTACGAACTCTTAATTTCATGTTTAGAAATGAGATATGAAAATGCTCACCTTCAACAGATGTACCAAGCCGAAATAAAAAGTCGGGTTCAGAAAGCTGTGGAAAGTCTTCAGGGGTTTGAGGCTGACATCGCCAGATTAACAAAGCTAGCGTATCCTACAGCACCAGATACCTTCTTGAAACAGTTGGTTTTCAAACCTTTGTGCATGACCTCCGAAACAACGAAACGCAGCCGACTCTACGGTTGCTTAGCTTAGCTTGACTTAAGACCTTAAGCCATAAGCTCAGTTGTGATGCAGAAATACCCGCGCAGACACAAGAAAGCATTGTATACATCTCTAATGTTAGATAACACATATAGCATATTCATAAAATATAAATGAAAAATAGAATTTAAAATGCGCTATCTGTAGGAAAATACATAAAACATTTTTTTTAATCTGTCAAGAATTGTCAAAACACCAAAAAAACTCTAAATTTAAATGAGCGTTAAAAATACTTTCTGAATATGTCTACGGCACAAAATTAATTAAAAGAAGAAAAGACTGCAACTACAATTTTGATGATCGGAAAGGTCATAGCCTGTCTGCTTCTGGTGATACTATGTCCTCCCGTGCTAATTGTAGTTTTATATGTTATATATTTTATAATAATCACACTGATATTTATACTTAATGGTTTATTATATACCATAGACACGTTTGCAATGTATCTGGATGTAAATTAAAGGTTTATTCTAATACGCTTTTTACTAACCGACAGAATTGCTTGAATTATAAACTTATAAATATGAAAGGCGAAACCTTTAGAAGTATATATAACAGAGCTGCGCAAGCTGAAGTAAATTTATAGGTACTTAATCCGCAGTGGCCTACAACAAAAAGCTAGAATAAGATCACTTTTTCTACATTAAATATGAAAAAAAACAGATAAATAAGTTTTAGATTTATATTTGAAATTAAAATTTTTCGAAAAAAATTACATTCCTTTTTCTTTGTCACAAACCATAAAACCCACAAACCGAACGATGATTATGTTCAGGCCAGCTTATTTATCGCTAAAATCAAAAGACCAAGGTTCATCAATGTCAAGGGTAAAGAAATTCCAATATTTGCTAACCGCCCGTAGTTGTGAACCTTTGACTTTAGTGAAGCATTTGCCAATTCCAACAATTACGATAATTTAAGGTCAAGCGGATAGTTTGATACTCCGAAGGGAGAATCGCGGATGATCTTCGGTGGGATATATATATTGTTACCCAGTAATCACATAAATAGGGCAGACATAAAACATCTCAAGATAATTTTTCCATATTATGAATTGAAGTATATTTTTATTTATGTTTGGATCACGTTCGCATGGTTTGTGTGATATGTTGTGTTATCAGCATACCTACGTTCATTAAAATCTAAAACTACCGTGTTTACTGGGTAATAATATTTAATAAAAGCACTTACACTCATTTATATCACTTACACGAAAATAAGATAAAGTCCGCGGATAGCTTCACACACTTGTTTACACTAAAGTCACGTACAAGATTATTCTCCGTATATTTATCTACACACACGCGCTAACGACTTATTCATTTAGACTTGAATAATCTTCTTAACACTGCTGTCTTCGCATTACGGCCATAACCGACCTTTGATTTATTTGTTCAGTATTTATACATTATGACAAAACGTTCCCGTATGTTCTGCATCCTTCGGTGAACGTTCTAGAAAACCTTGAAGTTGCGAATAACTTCTCGAACATTTCAATGTATATCTAAATTGTACGTGTTGAAACATTCACAATATTGTTGTCAGCTTCGAGAACGTTCACGAAGTAATTATTATTCCAGAACGTTTGGGAAGGATGTAGAAAATTCCCGGGATGGATAACACAAATATATGAAAACGATTCAAAAGGAACATAGGTCAGTTATTCGAAGTCGGAAGTATTAATAAGATGTTCAATTAAATAAGTGATTAACGCGTGGTTAAGATAAATATAGCGGCGTTCAAGTGTACGTGCCTTTAATGTAAACAAGTGTTGGTTTTAGATAAACAGAAGTTATCCGCGGACATTATTCCTCGATTTTTGTTTTTCGACGCGGTCGTTGTAGTTACATTTACAGTAACTGTGGCACTAATGTTGTCGGCGCCAATCGTATACTTCAGAAGTTGTGTCAACAGTCCGCTGACACTACGGCCCTCAAATAACACTTTATTCCTCCTTCATCTCCGCATTTTGGCGAGTTGTGGGAAACCGGAGTTAAAAAGGTCAAAACTCACTTGTCTCGTGTGTTCCGTGAATAAATCTTCATTTATGAAGAATTTAATACAGTCCTATTCCAAATCGAAACAGTGTTGAATTCACGTCTATTGTACCCGATGAGTTCGGATCCCAATGATATGTCAGTTCTCACTTCTGGTCATATCTTAACCTTTGAGTCGTTGACCGTTTCTCCTGACGAGAATGTCACGTCTTTCCGATTAAATCGTTTGTCACGTTAGCGTTTTGTTGAGCGTTCTCAACAAAAATTTTGTCGTCGTTGGTACCAACAACGAGCAAAGTGGCATCAACTTTCCACTCCTCCTCCTTTTTTTCCATTCGACCAAAGTTTTAAAACATAGGTTTCAAAGAGTTTTCTCTTAATGCATGAACTTATAGTCGAATTATAATAATACCTAATAACTTTATATACATAAATTGACCATATTTAGACGTTTGTTGGACTTCAGGATTAACATTTTTGGATTGGTGAAACTGATAAATTTTAAATCGACTTCTCGACTTAAAAAAATAAGAACTTCTATTGGTTGTCGACTACGACCTCTCTGGTTGATGAAGCATAATGAATTGACCATATTCAAGCGTTTTTTTGGACTTCAGGTTTAACATTTTTGGGTTGGTAAAACTGATGAATTTTAAATCGCCCTCAAAAAATAAAAACTTTTATTGGTTGTCAACAACGACCTCTCTGATTGATGGGTCATAATGAATTCTAGTGATTTGTCAAATGGGGTTGGTAGCAACAATAACCTCATGATAACAACCAAATCTTTTTGTCCATATTTTAGGGTAATTTGAAATGTAGCAGTTTCACCAACCCACTTTTGCCAACCGTATTTTACATCCCAAATCGTCCCAAATCGTAACTGATCGTAACAGGGGGTATTTACTTCATATAAATTTCCAAAAAGGTGCGACTTTTTCGCCACCTATTGGTGCCCCACATCAACTATATAACGTTTATAGTTAGAAACTAAATGTATTGCCTCTTTTAGTAAAATCACTAAATTTGTAACTAAAATTGTAAAATCAAGTCACATGTCATGAAAGCGGCATAACCTCAATAAAATGGTACTTAAAAAACTATTTAATTAAAGACAAAGCAAAGTATTTAAGCTTCGTTCTGGATAAGTGTCTGCCATGGTAAAACCATCTGCACAACGTTTCAGCGAGAGCATCGGCAATCACACCCAAGCTATGCTCGATTATGTGTAAGAACGGCATGAACAAGCTGCTAGTCTACAAGAGTTTGATACGGCCCGATATGATGTACACCTTACGAGCATGGTACACGGCGAAGAGCTACATCGAAAAGGTTCAGTAAACCTAAAACAAAGCACTACGACTTGTTGCTAATGCACTGTGGTTCATGTGAAATAACCAACTGCATCAGGATCTATTGGTACTCATCATCGAGTATCTACTTTATCAGACAGCATAAAAGTTGGTGGAAATGATACTGGCAGATCCCAACGAGGTGGAAAGAAAACTTTGACGTTATGACGAAGATGCTGCATAAGTACACGTTCTTCAATAGATGAGTATCCAAATTTTGTTTTTATTAAATTTTTTTTAAATTTACCATTAAACTATAAATTGCATTATCAAGTATTATATAAAACTTGTGTAATAGATAATGAAATATGTAAATTATATGTGGGGGCTTTGAAGCGATTCTAACGAGCTTATACTTTCACATAGATGTTGAAAATAGTCACAAATTATAATTAATTAATGTTTATTTTTTATTGTCATTCACATAATAATTATTAAAATAACTAAAAATTGATTATCTAAATAATTGTTTTTAATATATGAAATCTCTATTTATAAACTTGTTTATATGTATGTATATGTTTTATGTCTGTTATGTATTCATGTAATTTTGTAAGAATTATAATATAAATTTTTATTTTAAATCAAATATGTTTTTATTTATAAAAATTTAAATATAAGCATATAAGTATGCATATTAATTATAATTGACATGAGATGGCGCTATATGTAGATTTCTATAAAAAATGCTTAAAATAGATCGTTGGGGCACCGATAGGTGTCGATAGTGTGAAACCGATATACGTTTTTTTATACACGGAGTGTATAGCCCCTGGATCGTAACCTCACATTTGTGACATTTGTTATCAGATTTGTTATGAAATAAAATGAACATGTGATTATTTGCGGTTGAATTAATTATAATATAACAAGCGTAAATATGCATAAAGAGGGTAGTACCAATTAAACTAGGGTTACGAAAAAAATAAAAATTTATTCTGTGCTACATAAAACCCTCAGTTATATAACGAGGAAAGAATGCCAAAAACATGCACAGAACTTTTCGTTTTTTATCTCAAGCACCTGTACAAGCAATCAAGAAAACTGTATTAATTTCTCAATCGCACGACATCTACACTAACTTGGCATATGAAGATTGGTTATATACACATCAGGAGTTTGAAAATCACAATGTCTTAATGTTGTGGAGCAACGATCCGTGTGTTGTCATAGGCAGGTACCAGAATCCCTGGCTAGAAGCTAACGTACCAGAACTGCCACAAATCACACAAAATGGGGTTCTTTTAGCACGACGCAAAAGTGGAGGAGGGGCTGTTTATCAAGACCGAGGCAACTTAAACCTCACATTTTTTACATCTAAAAAACAATATCATCGTAAACATAATTTAGAATTGATTGCACGTGCTGTTCATAAAAATTATGGTGTTAAAATCACTGTTAACGACAGAGACGATTTAGTCATAGGTGATAGTAAAGTATCAGGTACTGCTGCGAAATTAGGACGGTTAAATGCTTATCACCATTGTACCTTGTTAGTTCATGCAAATAAAACAAATTTAAGTAGAGCTCTTCATAAACAACGTTGGAATATACAAACCAATGCAACACAATCCACTCGCTCAAAGGTGTTGAATCTTAGCAACGAAATTCCAGGTATTACCATTAATGATCTTTTATGGATGATTGGTTACGAGTACTTAAACACAAATGATTTTCAGTACATCAATCCTGAAGATAATTTCTCTGCAAATGTATTTGCATGTCGTGATGAATTACGCAGCTGGGACTGGTGCTACGGTAATACACCCAAGTTTACTATTAACAAGTCATTTCCTATTGATTGTAAAATTAACTGTGACGTTACCATAACTGTTGAGAATGGTAGAATAGCAAGTGTGGATTTGGGCAATACCGCTGGCCTTGTTGTAAAAGAAGGAATTTTTGATAATCTCAAGAATTGCCAATTTGATATTAATGTATTTGATTCTGTCGCGAATCTGTTGTTTGATGCAAAAGAGTTGGTTGCAAAATCTAAGCAGGTTTGAAGTAGGATTCTGGAAATTGGCTTGAACATGGGATAAACAGCTTCTTACAAATGTGTTTAAATATATGATATTTAAATAAAGGTTTTTTTAGTTGCATTTCGTTCTTTAACTACTTTTCTTTGCACCCTGGTACTTGCGCATCTTCATCGCTTTTGCTCACACTGGAGCCGCGTACAGGATCGTGGAGGTGACAGCTGTTTATATCAACCTATAGTTAGTCTTTTCGTGTTACGTATGAGTTGTGCTATGACCGACATCCTTTTCGTAGTTTTGGCTGTAGCCATTACCACGTGGTAATTATAGTGAACGTACCTGCCGATGTAGACCTCACGTTATTTCAAGGTTTTACCGGCTGCGATGATGGAATCTCTTCTGAATTCTACACTGCCGGTTTTTCTTCTGCCCGAGAAAATAATTCCGTTTGCCTAGGTGCTAGCTTTAACTCTTGATTTCAACAACTTGTCTATCGTAGTAGAGTACGGTTAATCATCACGAACTCGCTTTCTTTCCTAACAGTTTAATAGAGCGAGGTCATCGGCAAACGCTACTATATGGGCTCTCTATTTCAGGTTGAGGTCAAGGATTTTATCGAATGTGATGTTCCATAGAGTCGGCCCTAGCGCCGAACTTTGAGGAACCCGACGGGTACATTAAACTTTCTTGGTGCCTACCTATCAGATCTCAAGCGCGTTTATGACGACTGGCCACGCTAACGAATTGAACGCATTTCTTACGTTCAGCGTTACTATGACACATAGTTTTCTGGTTTTTTAACTCATCTATTGTCCATTTGCCTTTTCTAAAGCCAAGCTGTATCGGAAAAGCTTTTTAGTTCGTCAATGTTCGTTCGTATAGTTTAGCCGTAGTATTCAGCAGGCACAACGACCTGGGTGAGGGTTTTTTCCTTTGTCCAATAGTTAATTTTATTCCACTCCTCGACAACTCTAGTTTCTCTTCAATATACGAATAAATCTTTCACCTAAGCAATCAGACGAAGTCGGACGAAGGCCGACAGTAATTTTGTAATGCCAATGATCATATCTGAGTTACATGCTGTTTCAACTGTCAGAAATATGGTCACCACTCTTCCAACTGTAAAAGTGAGTTATAGTGCGGTCACGGTGCTGAAAAGCACGAGACTGAGACATGCCCCATCTTGGATCGAGAACCGACATGCGCAAACTAAACGTCGTGAAGCATAAAGTCATCACTAACACCTGCCCAGCGTACCTGAAAAGGCTCGACGCCAAAATATCAAACACTAATTATGGACTTTGAGGACCTTCAATTAAATTTGAGGTTCGCGCAAGTTAATCTTTGCAACTCACGTTTTGCGATTTTCGAAGTAATGAGTTTTTCCTCCGTCCATAATATTTACATACTATAGACGAATAAATCAGAAACGTAGTCGTCTATCGTAACTCATAAAGAAAAACTTCCAGTTCGTACGTACCAAACAAAAAAACCCTTTTAGATTACGGGTTTCTTTAACAAACAAAAGCGTAAATTTAAACGAACGAAAGCGGATAGTATTGCATACAACTAAAGCAGAATTCCACCGTACAAATTTAATATGTGGACATTTTCTGCACGCTGTGCAGGACGACACGTCCTCACGCGTTGATGAACGCACGCAAGATGGTTGATCACTTAAGAAGAAGAACTCATAACGCATGTGCTGTGCGTCAAATGCATTGCGCAAAAGAATTTATATTAAAAGTGAACACAAAAATGTTAATTAAAAGCAGACGTAATCAATCGAAAAAATGTGCACGTTACAACTTTAGCGTCTGCTTGTTTAGTCAGGAAAATAAAAGACTGGCAAGTTATTTCAGATGTGATAGAAAGTGACCACCGACTGATACGGTATAATCTAACCTTCAATTCATCAACCTTTTAACGATTCCTAAAAGAATCTTAGATTTCAAACGCATACATTTTGTTCGCCTGAGTAATGCTATAGCATTCCGTCTTAGCTTTCACGTGGTTCATTGTGCCACGATTTCAAATCTGCAAACGCCATCATTGATAAGTTAACCAACATAATCCTTGATTCTTACCAACATAGGGCGTTGTTTGCGAGGAGACCACCAAAAAGCCCCTGCAGACGTAAAACATCAATGGCTTGCCTGATAAAAGACCACACTTCACCGGTACGAACTAGCAGCGAAGACAGGTAAGTATAGCTCCTGGCAAAGTTTTGTGAAAAAAGCTTGCCGATTAGTTCGTGGGAGTTAGTTTTCAGGTTCCTGCCGATTCAACCGTGTTCCAATATTAAAGACGACGACAGATACACCATCTCAAAACAAGACACAATCAAAGCAATGGTATGGACTTTATTTCCAGACGACGATCCATCGATCGATCCAACCCCTATCATTCCCAATTAAGATCCCGATCTCTATTGCATAGTAATTTCTGACATGACTAGGTGATCACCAGCTACGATTTGACCGCGGTGGCTAGCAAAATTCCTAAGAATAACGCTACCTGGACTTGACGGAATTTACTGTAACGTTTATTAAAGGATTGCTCTAGATTCTCTCTCATCCACGATCTTTGATCTGCTGAACTCCTGCATATAATGCGGTTATTTTCTTATCAGCTGGAAAGCTAGTACACTAATGATTATTCTCAAGCCCGGAAAGAAAGATCTCGCCAACTCAAACCCGTATCGTCTGATAACTTTGTTAACTGGGCAAACTTTTCAAAGTCTCCTTAAAAAGATACACAACGACATTTCGCCAAATATTTTATTCCAGTCTAGTCGCTATGACTTCGTTTCTGGCAAAACGACGACCGACGCCGCCCGTCCATTGATGACTATTGTACAATCGAATCTTTCCAAATATAGACTAGCTGTTTTCATAGACATTACTGAAACGTTCAATAACGTACAGTGGATCTCAATAATCAAAGCTCTCGTCGTTAAGCGTCACTTAAAGGTCTTGATCTTGAATGAATGGCAGCGTCTGTGGGATACTGCCCATAAAAGGCGTAAGGCCTACTCCCTCATCCCGGATGTTCTCACTTGGATTAGAATGTTTTACGTCCCCGGACAAGAAGCCTTCCAAATACTTTCTTCACACGGCGGATTTCGTTGCCATCTAAAACGCGCCCGTGACCTCGGAACAGCCGCGATAATGGCAAGTGGGTTTGAACAAATCATCACTACCATACACAGCTTTTTCAATTCCCGACGGAGCCACATATCAATTTGGTTTTAAGAACGCACCGGCAAGTTTCAAAAAATTTATGAGGTGTTTCTTCATTTTCTTCAAAATTTTTGCTGGTGTATTTAGACGATCTTGTTATATATTCAAATTCGGCGAAAGAACATCTACGACTAACGTTTGAACGCTTGCAACACCAGTTAAGAATAGCGCTAAGTGAATGCAATGTAGTCGACAGCATCAGGTACCTCGGTCACGTTATTACTTTCACGGGAAAGATGCCGCTGGTGGAACATGTAGAAACCATTGCTAGATCCGAGCGACCGACTAACCGCACGCTTTTTAGGACTGTCCAAATGGTTGCGAGACTGCATACTCAACTGTGTGTAGTTCTTAGCACCACTACATGACCTGCTAAGACCGTCACAAAAATTCCGCTGGAATGAAAAAGTCGAAGAAGCGTTCTAGCAACTCAAATAAGCCATCACTCTCTAGAGTTGAGCTGACCACACTTCAAAGAACCATTTTGCATACAAATGGACGTCAGTGGGATATGAATAGCCGTGCGTCGTTCTAGAAAAAATCATTGACTATACAAACCTGCGTCTCGACGAAAAAAAAAACTATATTAACCAACAAGAATGCTTGGCGGTTTACACTCAGGACAGTCAAGCGTTTACCTGGCCTGACTGCGCTAAAAAAGTAAAAAGCAAGCTGATAAGTTGCTCCCTGCTCTTCCAACAGTTTAATTTTAACGTTGAACACTGCCCGGGAGAAAAGAACGAGTTACCGGACTAGCTTTCACGAAACCGTTTCTCGGAAGAATCTCTCGAAACCAACTTGGAACAGTTGTTGCCGCTATTCCCAGACAGCAAAACCATCAAGAAACCGATGGTAATGCAATTAACTCCAGTTCCAAATTTGGTGCACAAAATGCAAACTACACAACAAGTTTCGTCGAGGATCCAATGTATAATTCCTATCTGGAAAAAAGTACAAGCCAACGACCCCGGCCTCGAAGACGAGGTTAAGACGCAACAACAATACTTAGTACACGAGGGTTACTTGTACCACGTTGCAGAATAGTTTCTCACGTTTTTCGTGCCCACCGAAGTAAGAGAGCGGGTCATGATGGTCCTGATGTGGACACCCGGGAGCAGAAGAAACACTTAGGGTCATTGTCGAAAAGTTATGGTGGCCACGAATACGAAACGACGTCCAAATCTACGTAAAAGTGTGCTGGGTTTGTGCAACCGTAAAGAAGAGACTGCTTCAAGAACGCACCGGTAAACAGACCCATCACTGCTGTGGAAAGTATAGTATTAATCGATCTGATGGAACCGTACAAGCCTACAAAACTTGCATAGAAATGAATACTCGTGGTTACCGACTTATTCAGTAAGTGACGATAACTAGTCTGGTCGTTATGGAAGCCCTAGAACCGGAGGTTTTTTAACGGTTTTGACTACCTGCGCTTTGAAAGTGGGGTTCATATCATTGGACAACGCCCATATCGCATCCACAAGGTAACCCAGTAGAAACAAGAAACCAGAAGATCAAAAAAAGATTACGTGCGCACTTATACTAAAACGACTCATCAATATGGAACAAAGTCCTTTCAAAGTTTCTCTACCAGCTGAAAACGCGACAACATGAACTACCTCTAGAGAAGCTTTACTCAGTCAACGACCAGGGGATTAGCAGGAGGAGGAAGTGAACCCACCATGCCACCCGAACTTCCTTGGTCTAAGTTCGCCATTAGAAGGATAGGTTAAGTAAGGCTTGAAAATAATAAAGCTTAATTACCATGCATGCGTTAGTAAAACTAAAGAAACTATATCTAATAGAGAATTTGGTTTCTGTTTGCAAAAAGTCTATATTCATTTTCATCATCCACCAGTCTAAGGATAGCCTGAAGGAATTTAAGACAGGGGTTGATCGTGGCTAACAGATCACCCAAACGTGATCGAATTTGCGATAAGTGAAAATCCGATGTGCTGGGGTGCCAAAAACGCCACACGACAAACTGCTGTCGTCATCCAAAACGTTAATGCGTTTTAAATGACAATGAAATCCGCCGAGTGAAAAAAGGATCTAGACGGCCTTTCGTCCGGGGACGTGGGGCATTCTGATTCAGGTGAGGAATCTGAGATGAAAAAGTAGGCGTTACGCTTTTTATGGAAAGTGTCCCACAGCTGCTGCTATTCAGCCAAGACCAAAACCTTTAAATGACGCTTGGTCGCTGAAAAGGACGGAAAATCGTTGATCGAAACGTGCTAGTCAAGGAAGTTCTACAGGCCAGCCTTGCGTAGAACTTTGGTGCAGTAAATTTCTTCCAAAATGAGATGTAAGGTAAGATGTTTGGGTATAACACAGAGGGTATCTACGGAAACGGCACGATAAGCCCCGAAGATAGGGATTAAAGCGAAGGAAGTTTTCTGATCACGTGGAAATGTTAAAGTCTGTGGTACCAAATGTCTAGGTCATAGGTGAACATGGGTATAACTCCATTGTTAAAGAGATTTTTTGTGTAGGTTCCATTTCAAGCGTGAGTATTTGTAGAACAAATGCAAGACGCTCTTACACTTGTCAACCACGAATGCGCAATATCTTACAAAACTCAATCTGTCGTCAAGCAAAAGTCCGAGGTACTTGAATTCAAAAACTTTGGGAATGTTGTTGAGACGCAGTGAAGGTTCTCGTTTTAAAATAAAACCAAGAACCATGTACTCTTAGTCTTGTCCGCTGAATCCGTCAATTTGTTGCTGCCATCCCAGCTTGTGACTGTGTTAAAGCACGTGTTGGATTTTGCCTCTAAGTCTCGTCTAGAAATTGCGGACACCGTGACAGTGATATCGTCCGCGTATGCGAAAATGTCGCAGTCTGCTGAAAGTTCTGTTCTAAGGAAGTCGTTTACAACAAGATTCCTTAAGATTGGCCTGAAAGCCGAGCTTTGTGGACACTGCTTCGTTAAGTCGTTTGGAATATACAGAATGGGATGCGTTCGAGGAATAAGTTATCGATTTGTTCGATAAATAACTATGAATGACGCGCGTGTTGCCAGCAAGTACTCTCTTAACGACGATAGCTTCTATTATTGATGGCCACCATACGTTGTTGAACGCTTCAGATATGTCAATGAAAATTGCACGTCTGTACTTGGAGACGTTCGGTCGTACATTGGTCATTAATCTACGTGCGACGTCAGTCGTCGTTTTGCCTGGAACAAAGCCGTATTGACTGGGATGCAAAAGAATTTGTGGAGGAATGTTGTCATGAATCTTTTTGAGAATCACACGTTTAAAAAGTTTGCCAAGTTCTGATAACATACTCAAGTAGCAATCGTACGTAACGATTACGTTTATTTTTGGTGTTTATTGGTAATTTACATAATAACTCCGAAATGACATTTAAGTGTTACGTACACTTTATTCTCAAAAGTCTACGTTACACTTTACGTGTCCGGTAGGTAACAATTACGTAACTCTGAATTTAAAAATAAAAGTAGTAACTAAACGTATGCGTTATTTAAAAACATTATAAAAAAGTACGTAATAGGTAGGTGCATTACACGTAACTTTTTAAATACTTAGCAACTTTACCAGTAAATTAACAAATAAATCTAATAAAGTGACGAATACTACATACAAATTAAAGGTTATACAGTGTAACATTTACAATCCGGACACACTTAAATCCAGTAATCCGGATACTTATCTTTAAAAGTTATAATCCGGACCTTTAATATCTCTTTAATCTGGACACTCGCCACACTTATCGGCGGCGGCGGCGATTTATTGCTCGTCAATAAGATTTATACTTGTTTGAGCCTGTCAGGACGTTCTTGGCAATCAAACTTTAACACCATATTGTTTTTTCATTTAAATTCGCGTCAAGTGAACTGGAAGGTGTTTATTGTTATTTATATCCTCAAAAATATCCAGACTGTGTATTAAACTAGTTTGTAAACATCTACAGTACAAATACTTACATAATGGCTAAATTTATCACGTAAAATTAGACTTAAAGGATACGTGACATTTTACGTAAATTGACTGTGACATTTGCACGTGTTTGGTACGTAATATTACATACTTGTAACACGTAAAATATACGTAACTATAAGGTACGATGCTACATGGGGAGTTATCAGACGGTACGACTTGGGATTTACGAGATCCTTCTTCCCAGGTTTGAGAATGGTAATGAGTTTTCCAGCTGGCAGGAAACTAACTACATTTAATGCATGAGTTGAACAAATCAACAATCGTAGAAGAGAGGGAATCTTGTACAATTACACGTAAGACATTACAATGTATTTTGACAGGTCCGGGAGACTTCTACTAGTTACCGCTGCTATATCGTCGCTAGTGACCATCTAGTCCTGTTGGGATTTTGCAAATCAGTACGGGATCTTATTTAACCATGCAGAGAACTATCTGTCGTCAAGAAACAGGGAGCAAACAATGGCTTTAATCATCTCGTATTCTGAGATTTCGTATCTGTCGCCCTCTAGAACATTAAAGCACGGTTAGATCGACAAGAATTCACGAGAGGACACTTTGTAAACTAACCCCCACGACCTCGTCCCCAAGCTTTTTTCAACGAATCTTTGCCAGGAACTATATTTTGCTGTCTTCACTGCCAGTTTGTACCGATGAAGCGCGGCCTTGTAAGAGGCAAACCATTGAGGTTTTAAGTCTGCTGGATTTTGTAATGGTGTTTTCATAAACACATAAAGCTCGCTTTAACCTGTCTAACTTAGGACTCTACCACAGTACACCGACTCTAGAGCTTATGCGATTTAAGCTACGTTGGCAAGAATCGAGGATCATTTTAGTCAACTTACTAATGGCAGTGTCTACAGATCTAAGATCGTGGCACAAAGCACCACGTGGAAGATAAGCAGAAATAGAACCTGCAATTGCCATATTTACGCGAACAGGATCTATGCGTCTGTAATCAAGGATTCTTTTAGAGGTAGGTTCTAGATAGAGGGCTTCGACGGTTAACTCGAACCGTATCAGCCGGTGGTCGCTTTCAATAACTTTTGGAACAACACGCTAGTTTAGGATTTTTCTGGGAAGATAAGGGGACGCCAAAGTGATGTCAATATTTGTCAAACCTAACTGGCTACATAAGGTGAAAAGTTGGTGAGGTTCGTTGACAACGCAGAGGTCACGTTTACCTACGAGGTTTTCCACGCATCGTCCGCGTTCGTCGGTCATCGGGGAGTGTCAGAGCGGCGATTTCAAATTAACGTCACCTGCTATTATGATAAGAACGTTTCTTGGTTTTCAAGAATTTTATCGAGATGTTGGAGATGAATGCATACATTCTCACTCGGCGACCAATAAACGTCGACGATTGCCATGGAGGTGTTTCCAACCGTAATCATAGATACTACAGTGCCGTTATCCATTAAATGTGTAACCACTACGACAGGCCTTAAACTGTTAAAAACAATAGCCGAGTAGTACTGCATAGAAGAGGATGTGGAAATCCTGTGGAAGAGTGCAGCCGCACCAGCGAGCTTTTACCTTAAACTAAACACGTATGACTCTTGTGTCTGTAAGACGTCAATGTCATTGTCAGAGAAGAAACTCGTAGCTTTAAAAGTCGCAACTCGTGAATTGCGAAAATTCACTTGCGCAAACCTCAAAATTTATTTTAGCGTTCATAATTAGTGTTTGTTATTTTCGCGTCGAGCCGTTTTATATATGCTGGGTAGGTATGTCTCTATGTCTAATGTAGCCCAGCAAACACAGATGGACTTAAATTACTGTTGAATTGCCATTAAATTACGGTAATTTAAGTAGTAATTTAAACAGTAAAAAGGGCGCCATTAAGCAACCACTTTAACTACCAAAAATTCATTGACTTCTAAATTACTAATAAGCTACTATTAAAATATTGTTGTTATATTACCATTGAATTACTGTTAAACTACTGTTTTGAACTACTAGCAAAACTATTAAATTATTATTAAAACCACTAACACATTTAAAAAAATAGTTTTTTTAGTTAATTATTTGTTTCTGTAATTTTTTATTTATTTCGTTTACAGAATTTGACGCACATAATTGATAACTTATTCGTAATTTAATACTTTCAACGTGAACCATTAAATATTTCACATGACAATCAGACTGATGATGAATTAGTCCTATATGTACATTTGCATCGTATTAATTATACTCTTACTGTTTTTGTTATTCTGTAATCAAGATAATTCATGTCTTAGTTGCTTGAAGTGTTTATATAATCCGAATATTTTTGAATACGGCAGGTACATAATTTCATGCAAATTGATATTCTTGTATCATAAGTTATAATATTTACTTTTGTTTTATATTTATATTGCGTTACTGGATCCCGCAGATTGACCAATGCTATTCGACTTTCCAATATTAGTATTTTCGTAAACTGTACGAAATCTTTTTAGTTGTCGATAATAATTGCCACTTTCCTTCTTTGTATGCATTCTTCAAGCAATTGTTTGATAGCAGACCTAACTGTTTGGCAAATATAACGGCTATTTTTAAAATAATTTAGTTTAACATTTATATAGCAACTCTATTACTACTGACTATTAATTTACCTTGTATTTTAACGCACATTCAATTACCATTAAACTCCCGAACTTAATTCTGGAATTACTACTAAGTTACTGAGTAAACTATTCAAGCTACCAATCATTACATTACTCCTAAATTACTTTTGAATTGCTGGGTAGTATAATGGTAACTCAATTACCGGTAAACTACAACGTTCAACTTTTTAATTACTCTTAAGTTACTGGTTAAAACTGTTTAAATTTCATTGTTTAAATTTTATCGAATGTGTTGTTCTAGTTTTTTTAGTAAGTAATTTGTCTATTTTATATCATTTGACTTGGTTTTTTTTTTTTTTTGTTTAATGTTGTTTGTTCATGTAAACGATTTGTATTGTTTAGTTTTTTACAACTCGTTATTTGCTTAAAAAGTTTGTTTGTTACACCTGAGCTGTATTTATGTTTTGTTAATTTTGTCTTTTTTCTCATTTATTAAACAGAGGCCTGATGAAGTGAACACACTGTTCACGAAACGTAGCCTACAAAAAACACTTTAAGTTGTGTTTTCTTGTCGCCATCTCCTACAATTCAAGGATTTAAACACCTTACTTAAATACACTAATTAGGAGGTTAAATAATTTCATCGTTACTGGTTAAACTATTTTTAAGCTACCCACCATTACATTACTCCTTAATTAATTTCTAAATACTGTGTGGTATAACGGTGACTCAATTACCATTAAACTACAACGTTCAACTTTTTAATTACTTTTAAGTTACTGGTTAAACTATTCGGAAGCTACGCATCATTACATTACTCCTTAATTACATTGTAATTACCGAGTAGTTTTTAATTACTATTAAGTTACTAATTAAATTACTTTTATGCTACCACAATACTGAAATACTCCTAAACTACTTCGTATACTACTTTTAAACTAGTAACCATTTAAATTACTGCTAAACGTCACCTTAGACTACTCTTAAATTACGAAAAAAAAATATATTACTTATAAATGACTTTTCAATACCCAATAAACTACTAAATTAAGCTACCTTGTGTTTGCTGGGAGATCACCTTTACGGTCAAAACAAACGCAGTTTGCGCATGAAGAGTCTCGCTCCGTGTTAGGGCATGTCTTGGTTTCGTGCTTTTCAGCACAATGGCAGCACTGTATTTCACTTTTACATTCGTTTGTAGGATGGCAAAACTTCTAACAATTAAAGCAACGCGTAACACGAATATGGTCATTGACCCTGCACGCATTCCAGACGTCGTAAACGCGACGTGATGTCAAAAGGAATTTTCGGACTTCTGGTGGTACTTCCTGAATCCAATGACCGTTAGCTCTGTCCCGAAGGCTAAAGCGGAAAACTACTTTTATTTGATCATTACCAAGATGTAGGATCTCATCAAAAACATTGTCGAAATTTTGTTATAAGATTGCCTCCTTTACCTGCTCATGGGAGAGGTTTGTAGGAACGTCGAGGATAGAAACACGAAGTAAAGATTTACCTTGCAATTTCACGATTAGATCGGCTTTGTTAAGAACAGCCGTGGGAATTTTTATTAAGTCCGCTCGCCCAAATTAGACTTTTTGCTCGTCTTAATTACTCCGTCCATTCGTGGGCCGTAAGTTTGCAGGTTTAGAACTTTCATCAGAGTCGTTTTAGGTTTGTCTGAAGTTTTTAGAGGAGAAACCGGTTTCGGCACGATAACGAACAACGGCGACTGTTTTACCCAAAAAAACTGTGACCGTCTCTATTTTAGGTCGGACAGCTTGGGCGTACAAAAAAGGAGTAGAAACTGCAGCAGGGGTACTGGAAGGTTTGGCGATAACCGTTTGCAAGACTATTTGTACTCCTTCTAAGGCACTTGCAATGTCAGCAGTTTGCTGCGTTACGCAACGGGAAATTATGGTTTTACGAAAAGTTTCTGGATGTCTGTTCACTAAGTCAATAATTTCTGATTGCTTTGAAAGAGTCAATTTACAAGCAGATATTAGTTTTCTAATGCGCGTGAAGTCAGTATCAAAGGACTCTTCGGTGATGTAAGGTAAAGATTCATCGCAGGGATGAAATTATTGTCTGCCTTAATTATTCGACTTTGCCCGATTGCTCACTAAATGAATTAATCAAAATCCTTTCACTGGCGGCTGGTGGTCAATCATACAAAAGGGTCATTTAAAAAAAAACGCAATGATCGCAAAAAGGCTAAAAAACATTCTTCCAGTAACGTGATTTATATTTAAGATCAATTATGTTTAAGATTTGAGATTCGTCTATAATTACAGTTACCAAAATAATCAATAACAAAAGCTCATTAAAATTTACAATAATTTTTCAATGCTTAGCATAGAAATGCACATCTTTCTTGTCTCATAGTATTGCCAATTGTGTAGAAATGTTTGAATTCTTTTTAACACAGAGAAATATCGCTCTCTTTCCACTGTAGTCATATTCATATGTAAAGTCAATCAATTGTTTTATTTAATATACATATGTATCTATTTTTAGTTTTTACAAACTTTTTCATTATAGTCTTTAATTGACCTCAAATTGATTTTTACTTTTTCTCGTAAATGCTATAAATCCGTAACATTATTTTTACAACATAATGATTAATGCATCATCTGAAACCAGTAAACACAAAACACTAAAATCTATTATTTATTTCAAATCCACAAATCCAATCTAACGAATCATACACAGATTTTTTAAAATTACTGTAAACTTCTTTATTTTTATGTTTACTGGTTGGTCGAACTTGAAGTAAAGGCTGAAGACGAGCATTAAATTTAAATTCTAGATGTGTAAATAATTATTAGCTATTCATTTTTTAATGCCTTGTACCACAGTTATTGTGAAACAAAAACGATAAGTAGTCCGTTACAAATGAATATTATCGATCAACTAAGAAAATCGACTGTAAAGTTTGTCATATGTGATAAGAAATCTGTATTTAACACACACGTGCTGCGAAGATAACGACAGATGGCGTAAGTCACGTAAGCAATGTAAGTATTGCACTCAAAGATAATTGCACTAAGTATTATCTTTGGCGTAGGCGGCCCGGCTTAAGACCCTGCGAAAGCATTTAAACATTTACTTATCTTCTTTTCTAAATCGCATAAAATTGTCTCACTCTTGATTACAATAACTATCCTCGTAATATAATGTAAATGCGGACACAAGTACGTGTCAGCCTCGGGTAAATTCGCAAGCTTTCGTATCTGTTGCGTTTAAATTGACAATTATTTAAACGCATGAAATTTAAACGCTGATAATTTAATTTAAACGCAAATTTTCTGTATCTTTAAAGCAAATAAAATACCTTTCTTATTCATTTTTGGATATCACACTTAATGGGCAGCGGGGGGGGGGGTTCTGTTACCGGATCTTTACCAAGCCGCACCATCCACTTTTATTCTCGTTTTTTTATATGATATTATATTTATAAGCAGACACCAAAACTAGAAGTAGACAGTCGACGTTCGGCTCGCAAGATTCTTCTCGATTAATGGACATCTGAGTCTGGGTGCTCACCAAACGGTTACGCCTAAATATTTATATGTGTTTGTATGTGTATTGTTATTATTCTACTCGTCTGTATATATGAATGAATATATTATTCAACCACGCCTTTTGCTTGTCTTTTGTGACTAGCTTTCCGATCATCACCACCTCGCGCGTTACTTACTTTACTTAGGCAACGGTACCAAAAAAGCTTTAGTTATTGTTACGATTTTATTTATTAAAACTAATTTATTTAAACGGCTAAAAATACGTTTACTTGTTCTAGAAATATGTACACTTTTAAATTAACCGAACTAATTAAATCTAATAATATTTAATGAAAACACTTACACTAATTTATGTATAACCGTTGTATAACACTATCACTTACACGAAGATAAGATAACGTCCGCGGATAGCTTCACACTTGTTTACACTAAAAATCACGTACACGATTATTCTCGGTATATTTATCGAGACACACGCGTGCTAACGACTTATTTATATTTTATATTTCTATTTTAATATCCTTTTTTAAAAATAAGTTTATACTGAAAAATAGAAACTGAAAAACCAATTGTTTTCGACCCAATTTCTTCTTTATTCTAAAATTAATGGTACGTATACATGCATTACTTTGTTGCGTATTACACAAACTCTTCGATAACAACAACACTACATAAACAAAAATATTGCAACGATAAAAAAACAAATAAATATAATGCAGATTTTTTGCTTAACTGTGTCTAAAATTTCGTAAATGCGATTAAACGTGAGGTCAAAAGTTGTTGTCAACTTGTTATAAATAAAACAAAATCGATCAATTTTTTCTCACTTTTATTAAAAATGGCAAAACTAGCGCTGGTATTAATCGCTGTTTTTGCTAATAATGTAAGTAGTATGATACTATACTTGCGCTGGTATAAAATACAAATTTTTAGGTATTGGCTAGTCCCATTAGTACTGATAGCACTGTAGAGATCAAGACCAAGGTAGAGAAAATACGGGATGAAGTCATCGCTTCTATTGAAACTTTGAATTTGGACAATGTTGATAAGCGACGAGCAATCGTTTCACATTCCAGCGAATTTGCTAATAAAATTCAAGAATCGATAAATACAATTTTTAAAATAGTAAGTACTTTATCGTGGAGGAAACAATCTGGAGCAAACTTGTTTTAGTTTGTGCGCGTCGATGAGAGATACAGTCACAGGATCTTGCCTCAGGTAGCTTTACATCTTAACGACATTGTACACGAAGTACAAGAAGTACTAATTACAAAACCAACTATATTAAAACGCACCCTCAAAGAAAACGTACTCAAAGTCAGCAGTGAAGTTTTAAGATTAACTGAAGTTTTGCAGCACTATTCCGGTACGTGTTTTTATGCTTAATCCCAGTTATGACATACACAATTTGATTATATTAACAGAAACGCACGATGAGTGTAAATTGGGACATGACGTCAAGGACATTATCGATAAGCTCATCAATGCTATGTATCAATTGCGAATACGTAACGAAATGCATCATCACGCTCACGAGATTAACGGCCGATCTTACCAAAGTCTAAGTAACGAAATTATCAACACGTTAAATAAAATAACTTGGTACGATCGCAATACTTACGAGATTCTTACAAAAGCTTGTGACAATTTCGATCACACCTTAAATCACATTCTCCGACACTTTCATAACGAAGTGAGAAAACAACTTATTTTTTTTCTTTAAGTTATAGGTTGTTTTAGATTTTCCACTTTGAAGGCAAAGAACGTACTGATTTTGATGATGTTGTCAAAAACATGCAAGAAACGCGTTCTCAACTGGACACCGTGTTGCACAGAAGTGACTACACAGACAATAATCGCAAAATCGAAGATTTGAAGACTCAGCTACGGCTGAGCATTCATAAGGTTGACTTTCAAATTCAAAGATTGGTAAAAATGGGCCAAGACTTAAACGAAGATCGCACAGTCGTTATCAATAACTGTATCAAAAACATTGTTGCTGATTCTTTACATGGCCAAGAACGCGTGCTTTGGAAACTACAAGACATTTTACGCACTCACCATACGTTAAACACTATGTAAAGCAACAAACACTTTGTGTAACTACAATATTAAAATAAACGTTTTCCAATCGTCCTATAGTGCTAAACGTACGTATGAATATTAAAATCTAGCGATTTTCAGTCATGAACAAAAAATCGACCATATAATGACGTTTAATCAACGTCATTAAAAACACGTATCATATATTTACGTAACATGGTAATTTTTTTTAAGTAATTTATATTTATAATCATATATTTAAATTCGTTTATATGTTTAAATATTTTACAAAATTACTAGACTTTTTAAAACGTTGAGAATATAGAGGTAGACCTACGGTAAATCTCATTTAGAGGTTAGAATTATAATTTGCTTAAAAGTTTCTTTACAACTTTAACCGCCGGTTTCACCAACACAACTTAAACTTAAGCAAAGCTTAAAAACTGAGATACGATTTTCTAAAACCATAGCAACAATTGTTTTTAAGTGTTGCTTAAGTTTAAGTGGAACCGGCCGTTAGTGATGAAAAACGAGATGACAGCGTGCTGCTAAATTATCTAGTCAACGCATTTCATTGGAAACAAAGCTATAAACATAGAGCTCGACACTAATGCAACAAAAACAAATTTTAATTTACCCTTTAAAAAATTGGTATAAGTAGTCAAAAACAGTATATTTTGATGTAATTCACTCGTATTTGAAAAACTAAAACTCGCAACCAAAATATATCTATAGCGACATTTCGTTGTAGCCCCCTTCTTCTTCTACATCTTATTCAGTTCGTTATACACTGCAAATCGTAAAAATTAGGACAACTCAAATTTAAATCAGTTAAACGAAAACACAGATATGATAACAGGTTTAAATCCTAACACATATAAACACGTGCATAAACATCATTATTTTAAACAGAATAAGGATAAGTTAACTGACGGATTTATCAGAAGGTACTGAGATCCTGGTTACAGAAACAACACATCTAAAGTTCAACAAACAAACGTAGGCCAAAAATACACATACATAATAAACACACAATAATATGTATCAAACAAATGTTATAAAACGTAAGGTCCATTATTTAAGAAACAACCAGCAGGCTCAAGTAGTACAGCCCTCAATCAGTTATGGTAGATGGTATCACCTTGCGGTTTTCTTCTCCTTACCATAACCTCGGTTCGTTTAATGGAAATTACTGTGGCTTCATCATGTATGTGGATAAGTTTAGATCACGTTTTGATGACTGCTCTTTGAGTGAAAGTCCGATGGCAGGATAGTTGCGTTCTAGAATCTACGTTTTCCATAGCTCTTCTTTTTTCTTTTTTATGGTTTCTATGAAGAAGCAGTTTATTTCAATCCATGTCGATGCGACTCTGGTTTCTCTTCAATATGCGAATAAATCTTACACCTTTAGCTAAAGCTTAGGTAACTAATTTTCTAAATTGTGAGCAACTGCGATTCCTGGAATTAAAACCAGGCGATTTTATTAATTTGTTAATTATTATATATACTTTGATTTTCTATAGTGTAAATTCCTCTACACGGATAGCTTTAGAACCCTACCTGCACGTGGTTAAAGGTGGGCAACGAAGCTCAGGTTATAAGTCCTATACGGCAATAATATCCTGTTGCCAAAGGGTTACGTTGACACTATTAGTTATTCGCCGTAATCCTAAGAAGTCGCGCGCACTTTCTCCCGTCCCTTTAGCCTCCGTCATGGAATAGTCTGCTAGTGTCAAGCGTAGTCGCAAAGCCGAGTCCGACGACAAATCCGATAACTCCCATCTGTCCACACTCGAAGAATCCTTTGAAGCAGATATCCTAACTATGTTTAAACTGACTTCTACTTCCAAAGAAACCGTTGCCAGACGAACTGAATTAATAAATGTACTGTCCCGCATTCAAGCCATCTTCCGTAGATCCACTCTTGCCAAAAAAATGTTACAGCAACATTCGGATATTTCTGACGCTCTTAGAGGCGTACAAACTGCCTTCAAGACGGCGACTGGCAAGTTGTCATCATCAGCCTTCCAACAAGTCACAATGGGTCCTGTTCCTTACGCTTAAGTACCTCAGTCTAGCAGAGTAGCAGACATAGTAAAGGTACTTTCTGAAAAATCCGTCGCGCCAGTCTCAAGATCCACAGTTGTGAAAGTCCCAAGCCCGAGTCTAACATGAAGACATCTGACGAGACCAAAACAATGCTTATGACAGTTCTTAATCCTACCACGCTCGGTATAAGATTAGAGCGAGTGACAAAAATGGGACAAAACTCCATTCGCTTGGAGTCCGAAAAGATCAACGTTTCCAAAATCCCAGCAGATATCCTCGACAAAGCCGTTCTTGTCATCAGACCGCAAGACAAAATCCCTGCTAGGATCTCTATCACGAACGTTCTTGCCAACCTCTCCTCCGAGCAGGTAAAGGAGGCGATCATCGATGCCGAAATAACGCAACAAGCTAGAGAACACCTAAAGGTGCTATTCAAATTCAGGCCCAGAGATAGATCCAATTGCAATTGGATAATTGAACTAACTCCGGAGGTAAGAAAGTACCTAATGGCCATTCGTCGTGTTTACGTTGCATAGAACTCGCGCATCATAAACTGCTATAAATGCCAAAAGTTCGAACTCCAATCGGATGAATGTAAAAGCGAAATTCAATGCGGTATTTATGCTGAAAAGCACGAAGCTAAAAATAGCTCAAACATCGCACAAGTCCTGCATGTGCAAATTGTGTCAGATATGGTCATAAAGGCAAGGTGGTAAAACACAAGGCGTCTTCCAATAACTGCCCGGCGTACCTAAAAAAGCTTGACGCCACGATTGCTAACACCAATTATAGACAGTGAGGACGCTTCTCTGACTTTTAAGATTGCGCAAGTGAATCTTCAGCGTTCTCGTGCTGCAACCTTGAAAGTCATGGGCTTCTTCTCCGACAACGTTATTGACATTATACTGACCCAAGAGCACTATGTGTATCCTTGCCTTGCCCTTCAACAGGATCACCGCATCCGCTTCTATGCGGTATTTCTCGGCTATTGTTTTCAATAGCGCGAAGCCCGTCGGATTACAGTTGGAAACACCTCCTTGGGTGTCGTTGGCGTATATTGGCTACCAAGCGCGGATGTTCGCTTTCATCTACAACATCTAGACACAGTTTTGGACAAACTACAAGGCGTCCCAATTATTATAGCAGGTGACTTTAATTCTAAATCGCTTCTTTGGCACTCCTTGCTTACTGACAAACGAGGCAGAAGCGTAGAGAACCTCGTGGTTGAACGTGACCTTATCTGTGTTGTCAACGAACCGGATCAACCTTTTACTTACGCTAGCCATTTAAGTTTAACTAATATCGACGTAACTTTAGCGTTCCTTAGTTTAGCCAGAAAAATAAAAGACTGACGAGTTATTCCAGATGTGATAGAAAGTGACCACCGACCGATACGGTTTAATCTAACCGTCAGTCCATCTAACACATAGATTCCGTTCGCTTAAATAATACAATATCAATTCCCTCTTATCTTCCACGTGGTGCATTATGCTATGGTCCCAAATCTGTAGACGCCATCATTGATAAGTTGATCAGGATGATTTTTGCCAACGTAGCTTAAACAGTATACGCATAAGATCTAGAGCCGGAGTACTGTGGTAGAGTCCTAAGCTAGACAGCTTAAAGCGAACGGTGCGTTGCTTGCAAAAACACCACCAAAAGGCCCTTGCAGACGTAAAACATCAATGGCTTGTTTCATATAAAGCTGCGCTTCACCGGTGTAAACTGGCAGTGAAGACCTGAGAAGTGTAACTCCTGGCAAAGTTTCGAAAAAAACTTGGCGACGAGTCTGTGAGGGTTACTCGTACTAAAAATACTCGCGCTTAAAATGGAACCTTTACAAAAAACACCTTGCAAATATTTTCTACAATGTAGTCATTCCCGTGCTTGCTTGTGGCCTAAACATTTTGTACCACAGACTTCGGACACTTCTACGTGGTCAGGAAACTGGTTTCGCTCCAATCTTTATTTCTTATAACTACCCTCGGGGCTTATCGCACCGTTCTCGTAGATATCTTCTGCGTTATTTTCAAACATCTTCCCCTACATTTCCTTTTGCAAGAAATTTACTGCATCAAAGTTTTTAGCAATGCTGGCTCGTGCAGCTTCCTTCACCAGCACGTTCCGATCTCACTTCTTTATCCCGAATATCCTTGTTTAAAATCATGTTTACTAAATACTACCCTGTGCAGCCTCTTCAGATGTGGAACTATCTTTTAAATTAGAGATAGTATGAGAAGTTCTTTCGTTGCGTTTGTACATATACATGTATTTATAACAGTTGTACCAAATATTTAAAAAATTACACTCCGGCACATCAGATCCTCGCTTGTCGCAAATTAGATGATGACTGTAGTGCCAGTATCAACCCTTATCCCGATTCTTCTCAGGCTATCTTTAGACTGGTGCCTGATGTTAACAGTAATAGACTATTTGCTAAGAGAGATCAGAATTTACAGTAGTTTTAGTTTAATAGCATAAAAGCATGGTTTTTAGTTTTATTTTATGCGATGACAAAGTAAGTATTTATGTCTTAGAAGCATGGATAAACCATAAGGTAGGTGCCTCGTTGAATCGCGTGCTCTCTAAGCATCTATCCGTTACCTAGTTCATCCAACTGAGTCTGACTAGACGTCCTTTTTATATTGATACATTTTCCTAAACTTAACTTATCCCTCTTGTAGCAAACTAGTACTAAGCAAGTTCGGGTGGTTTGGTGGGTTCATATTCTCCTCCTCTTCTTCCCCTAGTGTTCAATCCATCCGAGAATCGAGGTTTTTATGATCTCGGATTCTTTAGAACTGATGATGGTGTTTTCAGGAAATCCTTTTGGTATGATTGGAAGAGCAATTCCCGTTAGAGTATCTCTGAATGTCTTTTTTTGGGTTTCTTCAACCTCTCGACTTCACTTTATCGGTCGTTTTTGTGATGCCAGTGTACTACTGCTGGAGAGGTTGCGTTTTTGCGCCTACGTTGTTCCGGCAGTTGTTACCATTGCGTGCACCGTTTGGTGCAGCTGTTGCGTTCTTGGCGTACCCGTCTTTGCTTTCTGTATTGGTGGGTTTCGCTCTGAGTCTGAACTTCCTATTTTCTTTGTTTTTTAAGCTTTCGCCTTGTTGCTCCCGAAAGCTTTTTAGAATTTTTGGGTTCCCGCTTAGCATTAGCCGATATTTTTGGGTTTTCGTCTTTTTTTAAATTTTGTATCGGTAGTTCCATATATGCCCTACGAGTACGGAGAAAAAAACGGTTACCGTTCGCAGTGGCCCGATATGCACGAAAGGCTATATGTTCACAGCAGCAAGGCGTTTTGGTTTAGCTGCAGTGTCTGCTGATCAAAACAGCGACAGGCATCATTATTCCAGTGTTGACTCTCCATGACACTACAGCTTGAGCTAGGAGAGCTAATTCACAGGGTAAACAGAGTTGTTCCGGCTCAGCTAGTGAAGCTGCGTACCGTGACACTATTTACCCTTCTATTCACTACCTAGAGACGCGCCTGATAGGTTGCTCAACCCACGGGTATATTGCAATACATTAACCCCACGCGTACGGCCTTATCTAACAACTATTTATCGCAAACTATTTGTTAACAAATTGCATAACCTAACGCATCCAGGGATCAAAGCAGGCAACACCACTACGTATGAAATTGAAACCGACTTAAAAAATGAACCAGCAAATGTATACGATGCCAGATCTCTAAAATACACAGGCGCTACCGGCAGGTACCTTCCAGTTATCAGCCTCACGTTTTGTGCATGTGCATTTTGACATAATAAGACCATTACCCTACTGTCAAAGATTTACAAACTGCCTAACAATGATCGATCAATATACACGCTAGATAGAAGTAGCACTAATAGCTAATATTGAAGCAAGTACCACAGCAAGAACTTTTTCGTCTACCCCTGCGGATCAGTACAGACTGAGGTAGATAATTCGAGTGCAATTTCATCGGCCAATTAACAAAGTTCCTTAGGTTTGAGCAGAACAATACAACCACCTACCATTTGCTGGCGAACAACATAATAAAGCGTACGCAAAGCAGCCATCACGTGTTACAATGCGACTAGTTCTTTTGGGCATTCGATCAGTATTCAAAAAAACTGGTGTGGTCACCACACGACTTTTCTATAAGAAATCATGAAGAAATGACTACATATTTTTTACAGTTATGTTGTCATAAAACCATTTTAAAGTGATATGTAAACGTTTGTATTGATTTCCTAGCCTGCTATAATTTTTTTGGAATTTCTCACGTCGATTTCATTAAGATATAACTGAAATATGGCAAATTGAGCTATGTTTTAATATCGACTAACCCTTATATTCGTGCGCTTCGATATTACTTACCCCTTTAGTAAACCAGTAAAAAAAATTGTCGCAGGGAGGATTCGAACCTAGATTATATTTGTGAATTTATTTTAAATCATAAATTAAATATCTTATAAACTGTTAATAATAAATAATTTACATACGTACAAAATTATATAAAAAAAACTGTTAAAAATGGCGAATACATCCACTTGCGATTTCTTTATCAGACCCATCTTTTGATAGAACCGAGAGAATATAAAAAGCCAACGCAATACCAAATTTCAAGTTACTAGAACTTTTGGTTCGAGAGTTATCGTGAGTACATCGTTACACACAGACACCCAAATTTTTTTGTCATTTTTACTTTTTTATAAAAAAGTAATAGCGATTGCAATTTTTTTTGTTTAATTTTTATTGCATAATTTTACGGTCAAGGTCTCTTGAATCAGAAAAATGTTCTGCTTCTTCTTCCTAAGCTTATAGCTTGTTCTTTTCTTCTGGAGATCCTTACAGACTATTTCTCTATTTCTTCCTCGGCCTTCCTATATTTCTTCTGCCCAGTGGTATTTTATCTCGGGCTTGCTTGACCAAGCGATTTTCATTCATCCTGCTGATGTGTTCGTCCCAGTGATTTCGTCTGTCTGTTATCCACTCTGATGTGTTGGTCTTTTACATTTATTTCTGATATTCGTGTTGGGTACTCTGTCTAGTCGGGTGTTTCCTTGTATGTATCAGTGCATGATCTTCCAATTTGATCAAAGGGATTAATTTATCGGTAATAATTTTGGTCGTAAGTTTGAGCATCGTATCGAGTAAGTTAATGCCTCTTTTTAAACATAGTTCTGAGAATGCTAGTTTTCCACTCTTGTGGTATAGTTTTAGTTTTAAAAATCAGTTTTAATAAAATCATTACTTTATGAAGGAGGTCCTGTTCTCCATATTTAATGAGTTCATTTGATATACTCTGCTCTCCTGGCGATTTTCTATTTTTTAAACTTTGGATTGCTTTTTGTACTTCTATTTCTGTTATTTCTACTGATGTGTTGTTTGCCTTCGCATTTGTTTCCTCTGCATTGACTTCTTCTGATTGAAAAGTTTTGGAGAAATACTTTATCCAAGACTTTGTTTCAATTTTCTCTGTAGTTATAAGCTCTCTAACTTTCTTCCACTGATCTCGAATTAGCTTCCATATTTGTTTCTGCTGTCCATAGAAGTCATGTTCTATATGTTTTGAGAAACCTTTCTAGTAGTCCTCTTTTATCTTTCTGATTTTGCCGTTTGCTTCATTTCCTATGTTCTTGTACTACTCGTATGACTCTGCTGTTGGGTTCTCTTTGTATTTTTTAAAGAAGGGGTAAATCCATCATGGACACCACATAGACCAATTTCATATGGTAGTGCCGGACTCTTACTGGCTAAAACCCCTTCCTTGTTTTTCTCCTATCAGTAGCAGGGATAAAAGTATCGCTTTTTTTCGCATTGCTTTTTACCGAGTATATTCGATTGTTAGTTATTTCAGCGTCATTTATTTATATTTTTCTATTTCCTCCTTTTCTTTTCGTTCTATTATTTCTTTAATAGTTTTGCTAATTTTGTCCCATTTCATCTCATTCTCCAACATATTTTCTATGACATTTTCGGCATTTTCGGCTTTTCCCTTTTCTTTTCCCACTTATTTTTGCAGTGTGTTCTACTGTATCAACCTCTTCGCAGTAGTTACATTTTTGGTTATCGCTTCTTTTATATTTACAAAGATACGCTTTAAAACACCCATGTTCTGTCAGGAATTGGGTTAAGTGATAATTTAGTTCTCCATGGTTTCTAAAGAAACACCAATTTATATTTTTTATAATTTTTTTCGTCCACTGCTTTTTTGTTTTATTTTCTGCCCACTCTTCCTTCCATTTCTTGATAGTATCTTTTGATAGTATCTTTTCTTACGCTCTTCCATTATACCACATTATACTTTGTATTTTTTTAAATTCCATTTCTTTTATAATCAAATGAAAGGGGATTTGTCTTGTTATAACCTGTAGTGCCTTTGTGGATACTGTTCTGTAACTTCTTGCGATTCTAATCCCTGCTTTTCTCTGTATGCTTTCTGCTTTTTTTATATTTTTCCATTCCCAAGTACTCTTTCCATATTTCCCATCCATATAATATCATGGAATTAGCTATGCTTAGCAGTAACTGCCTTTTTCCCGTGTTGGGTCCGTCTATGCTGGGCATTATTTTGGATAACATCATTATAGTCTTGTCTGCTTTTTTTGTTGCTTCAATTATATGTGTCCCCATATTCCAATTTTTACCTATACTTATGCCTAGATATTTTATACAATTTTGACTTTTAATCTCCTTATCCTTAATGTTTATGGTAATCTCTTTGACTTTGTTTCTGCCTTTAAGTACGATGACTTCAGTTTTTTCTGTCGCTGTTTTTAGACCCTTATCTTCTATTGCTTTTATTATTGCTTTTATTGCTTTTTCCAGTTTCTGCTCTAATTCTTTTCTATTTTTCCCCGTCTCTATTACAGCCATATATTACGTCTGCATACGCTATCATCTCGCATCCTTTTGGTATATGAAATTCTAGAATATCATCATAGAAAATGTTCCATAGCGTTGGACCTAGTACCGAACCTTGTGGTACCCCGCATGTCAATTTAATTCTTTCTTTATTATCCCCGACCTGTATTTCTCTGTTATCTAGGTACCTTTTTATTAGTTCTATTAGATATGGCGCAATACTGTTCTTTTTCATAGCTTCTACTATTTTTCCCAACCTGCCACATTGAAAGCATTTTTAATATTTATTGTCGCCATGGCCACATAGATTCTATTTTTGTGTTTATTTTTTTTGCCTTTTTTACTATGCCTTTTCTAAAACCATGCTGATTTTGCGCTATTTTATTACCTTTTTGTAGTTCTGTTGTTATCCTATAGTTTATAATTTTCTCGTATAACTTCGCAATGGTGTTTATTAGGCATATTGGTCGGTACTTTTTTCCCCGGGTTTTTCGATTAATATTAGTCTTGCCTCCTTCCAAGACTTTGAAAATTTTATCTTTGTGATGAGTTGATTAAAGACTCTCTGTAGGATTTTTGGTTTTTCCCTTGCTATTATTTTTATGACTTCGGGGGGCACTCCGTCAGGCCCGCATGCTTTTTTTGCCGTTACATCTTTTCCCGCTTTTTCTATCTCCTCTTTTGTTATTATTGGGATATCCTCTGTTGCTATTTCTAGTTTATTCCATCTCGTTTGTTGTCTTCTTGGGAACAGTTCTTTGGCTAATTTGATTTGTTCTTTGTCAGTTAGGGTTATCGCGCTTTTTTTTGTTATTTTATTTACCGCTATTTTATAGGCTAACCCCCATGTGTCCCTATCTATATCTTGACAGACCCTCTTCCATGCTTCTCTTTTTTGTTTTTCAATTTATTTCGTTAATTGTTTTTTATTTTGCTTATACTCTATTTCCGCTTCCTTAACAGTTTCTTCAGACAGATTTTTTTGCTTGCTTTATATGTTCTTTTCTCTTGCTCTTTGGCACTTGTCTCTTTATTTCTTTGATTTATGGTTTCACCAATACATTTGTTTTTTCCTTCTTACTCTGTGTTTATTAAGAGTTTCGTTACAAGCTTGCTTTAAAGCTTTATTCAGTCTATCTTCTTCCCAGCTGTCACCCATTTTATCGGTAATTATTTTTCTTCTTTGTGTTTCCATCCGTGGATTTTTTTTGTTCATCCGTTAGTGTGTTGTTTTTATTCATTACGCCTATATATATATTTTTATGATCACTGTTGTTTCCTTCCTCGCTTACCTCCCATGTTATTTTACTTTTAAGTAGCTTTTTTGAAGCTAATCTTATGTATATGCATGACTGCATTACCCTTGTTGGAAAAGTAGGAGTTTTTCCCTTATTTAGCACCACTAATTCGTTTTCTATTATCTACTCTCTCTTTGTATTTGTGGTAGGCATTTCGTTTTTGTTGTGCTACGATTTTAACTTTTTCTGAGAACCAAGACGTGACTTCATTCTTTTTTTTTATTGCTCGTTTTTGTTATTTTTGTGCCGATTGCCTCAGCTGCTGCTTTTTGCATATTTTCCTTTTTTTACTCCAGCCAGTTTATAATTTAAAGTAAATTCCATATATAATCTTAGGTTCAAATCCTGCTTGCAAAGATTTTTGTAGAAAAAAAACTCCTAGTAACTTAAAATTTGGTATGGAGCTGGCTTTTTATGTTCTCTCTGTTTTGTCAAAAGATGGATTTGATAAAGAAACCGGAAGTGGGTATTTCCGCTATTTTTAACAGTTTTTATTATATACATAAATTTGTACGTATGTAAATTGTTCGAATTAATTTTACAGTTTCTTATAGAGCTTCCTAACAATTTATTCAAATAAAAAAATTTCTAACATTAACAGTTTATCAGATATTTAATTTCTAATTTAAAATGAATTCACAAATATAATATAATTTCGAATCCTGCCTGTGACGATTTTTTTTTTACTGATTTACTAAAAGAGTAACTAATATCGAAGCTCTTAAATATAAGGGTTAGTCGAATAAAATCAAGGAGAAAAATTTCAAAAAAATTATAGTATGCTATGAAGTCACTAAAAACGTATACATATCACTTCAAAATGGTTCTATGACAACATAACCTTAAAAAAATATGTAGACATTTTTTTTATCATTTCTTATAGGAAAGTCGTGTGGTGACCACATCAGTTTTTTTTTTGATTCAGGAGACTTTAAAACGTAAAATTATGCATTAAATTTTTTTTGAAAAAAAATTGCGATCGCTATACTTTCCTTATAGAAAAATAAAAAGTTCTCAAATGTACTAATGCAGAATTAATCCACGTTTACCTGTACAATTAATTAAAAAACGACGAGATAACAGCACCAAACGAACTACTAAACGACCTACGCAAGTTCCTCATAAAAAGCTAATAAGACATGAGATTGTTTGATAATTTTACTAAAGTCTTGCCACGTTAGTTTTTTTAACCAATCAATAAATACATTTATTATAAAACTGCTTGTAATAATCTACCAACAAAAAAAAATCAATTTTTGAAATCGAAATTAGCTTTAACCTTTTTGTTGACAAACGATAAGTAATTGCAACTTTGTAATACTTTTTTTAATTAATGCTTAATCCGACAATCAAAAACTATATTAACGTAGTCTCTCTCATAATCAACAAAAAACTTAAAAACCATGATCATCTACAAGTACCCATTTTCTTAAAACGAAGGTAAGAAAAGCGACCGTGATAGAAAAATTACACAAGTTGCAAGTAGCAACACCGTCTTGTAATTATTTTTTAATCAACTACGATTATTAGGTCATTGGGTTAATCCAAATTTTGAGTATAAATCGAAGCTGGTACACAACCTTACACATTTCGCTTAGCTAAGGCTTTTTGAGCAAACTATGGCTAAGCTTGTAGTACTGCTAGTTTCGATTTTTGTCTCTAAGGCAAGTTTCTAATTTTCTAAAAACAACTCACGCTGTAGTTATTTGTTACAGGTAGTCTTCGCCGAGATTTATCGATGGGATCAAGACGCTAATATAAACAACATTGGTAAATACACTCGCGATTTGGTAGAAATACTCAAAACCGATTACGATCAAAAAACATTGCGTTTTCTAAAAAATGAAGTTGAAAAACTAGTGACCGATCTAGGGGCAAAACACTATGACGATGATACCGTGTTGGAGATTGAGAATAAGTTACAAGAGTTTTTGGCAAGTTTGAAAAATCCCTTGGCTGTACCACAACTACTGATAGAATGCTTGGACGATATTTGGAAAATCTTTAACAGTGGTAAGTGTCGATACACGTACTTGTTTCATGTACTTTTATTTGAATCTTCTAGACTTTAGACAACACAACGCGCTTGCTGAATTGGCCAACGAGTACTGTCACATTTTAGAACGCACTCACGCTTTGTTAACAAAAAAATTTAACAATGCTTCAAATCCTAAAGAAGAAGTAGAGGACGCTTTAACAGAAATAATTAAATATTTAGAAGCAGTTTCTTTCGACAATGATTTTGTCAGACAAACTGTACTCAAGCTTTTACACAATTACATTTATAAGTTGGAAATGGTTTCCGAGTTAAAAAACAAAATAAACTGCTTAAAAGTAGTAGTAAAGACAGATTTTGATCCAAGGAATTTGAAAAAATGCTTAGATATGTATTTAATGTTTGTTAAAGAAAGTCATTTTGAAGATTATGTGTACATGCATCTGCTGCCGCCCACCCGAACTTTGCAATTTAACATCTACAACACGTGCTACACTAAAATTCCACTTGGTGAAACAACTCGTGGGTTTGAAAATCAAATTCACACCGTTGCAACTGGTCTAATCAAGTCCATTAACGCTATAACTGTTACTAACAAGGTAACTCAAAATATTTTGAACGATTTAGTACGCGAGTTCATCAGTGATATTAATATTATTAAACGGAAATTAAAAATGCACAATATTGCTATCGAAATGGACGTCGTAATAGATGTAAATACCATGGACGTAGATGCGATAAAAACGCGATTGATAAACGCTGTACGAGAATCTGCCATAAACATTTGTTCAATTTTACGCCACCAACGTGAGTGATATTTAGGGTATAACATTTTAATGTAGCATTATTTTGTAGCTACCAATGAGATTTACGGCATCGTCAGCGATTTCTTAGCAATACTACAACGCCAAACTATGCAAATTCAAAACATTTATCAAAACATCATACAGGAGGTTCCAGTAGAAGAATTGGCCATGCAAATACAAACGATCACTAACGGCATACTACTTTATCTCCGAAACGTGCCCACAAACGACGTAATGATCAGAGAAAAGCTAGAAGTGCAAGTACACCACTTGGTTAAGCGTCTCCAAGCTGCACTTGATCGTGTACACCAAGTTGTAAGTATATTTTTTTTTGGTACCTTAATAAAACTCTAACAAAACAGGACGACGACGACTTTACGAAAACCATCCGCAAAATCAGGAAAGTGACCGATAACTTTGAAGATTTTATGGGAAAAAGTCACATGTATTCGATTCAAGAGGTAGTTTTTTATTTTGATATTTTGGCGCAAGACGTTGCTGCGGGAATGAAACGATTAGCTTGGACCGTTAAATCTAAAGAAGCGTTAACAGGCGTCGTAAAAAAATTATTCAGCGAATACTTGGTTATAATTGAAAACATTCAAGTAAAGATACAGCGCATCAACCAAGTAGCGCAAGTAGGCGAAAGCCCCGAAGAATTGGCCCTACAAATACAAGCACTCTCAGATCACCTACGTAAGCTGCTACTGGTTTCTATCACCGATCATCCTCTAACTAAAAAAATGTTAACGTGGCAAGTGCGCGGCTTCAACCAAGTTCTCGAGGTCATCGTCATTCAACTACATACAAAAGTAAGTTTGTTATAAACATTCAAATTCAAGTACTCGCTTTATTTTAGATGATCACAGAAACCGGTACAATCTATCGCGAAGTGTCTGCAAACTTAAAAAATATCCAAGAATCGCTTAGAACTTATATGGACAACCCGAATGTGTATCAGATCAGAGTCATAATTGGCACCATTATAGATAAAGCATCTCAGGAGTTAATTAAACTAACTTTAACTTCGCAATCAGACATAGAAGAAGGTCACGGAGTGCAAACGATATTCGTAAGAAGTCTTCTAACGGAATTTTTATTGGCCCTTCAAGATTTTCACATGCAAGTGCAATACAATTTTCAAATCGTACTTAGTGGACAATCTCCGTTTCAAATATTAAGAGAAATTGGAACATTGTCTCATCAAATCTTAAATCTTCTTGAAGAATCCGACCCTAAGATGGAAACGGTGTTGGCAATGCAACTAGGCGAGTACGTGCAGACAATCGAAAACGCCTTAAATCTTTTGCACCACAAAATGAAAAATAACGGCGAACACGATGTAGAACAAGAAAAAATGTCAGACATGCTTGGTAAAATGTCTTTAATTCTTCAAAACGTACATCCAAAAGACGTTTACGAAGTTAAAAAAAAACTTGAAGCGTCTATGCAGAAGTTTTTGAACATTATGCAGGAACTAGTTAAAATGAATATGGAGAAAGTAAAAATGGAACAGGTGGGTAGTACTCACACTAATACTCTTCATGGTATCTTATCTAACATGCTGAGTACTATGCGCAATATGTATTTGCAAATTCAGCACGCAAAACACGAGCCTAAATACGAATCAACTAACGAAATTTTAAACCAGATTGCGTCAATTAGCAACAATATCATGCCAGCTTTAGAAACTATCGTCGGAAGCACTACGCCTGTCAAACAAGCGTTAGATCTTCAGGTGTTTAAATACGCACGGGAACTTAAAACGTTTGCAAAAAAATTAGACGCAGTGTCTGATGTTGAAATTAAAACACACGTAGAAGAAGCTTTGATGACTTTGGAACAAACTGCGAGTTCTTTAACCACTTTAACCATTAACGAAATAAAACTACACTTGAACAACCTGGTGCAGGGCGTTAGTAACGAAGTGCAAAAAATCGACAAGCGCGAATTACTCATCGAGTATTTGATGTCACTTAAGTACCTACACGTACAAATCCAGGTAATCTCGCGCATGAGCCACCAAAGCGAAAACTACCAACTGATTGGTATGTTGATTGATTCAGCTGTTATAGAACTTCGTAAAACTTTGCAAAATCTTCCACCCCAAAATAAACTAATCGCAAAAGCAATTGTGCTCGAGTCTCACGAACTGTCGCAGTTAATTGCTAATGTGATTAATAGGTACCAAGCAGCGTCTGTTCTACAAAACGACCAGTTGCTTATGGAAATCGCCAGCGAGTTAAAAACCATACAATTGCATTTACAAGAAGTAACTGTTAGAGAAGTGTACGAAAAATTTGATAAAGTCGTTGTTGACACCATCACGAACGTTGAAAAAGCAACTGCTCTTATTGAGGAGTTGATGGTGATGCCTACTACGCAATCGACCGTGGCTGAATATAGACCCGACCTGTCCACTTTTGTCAAAGTGACTCTTCACGATTTTCTGACAGCAATACAGAATATGGTCATTCAAATCGAGAGCATTGTTGTATACGAAACCGACACTAAGCTTACAATCATTGACAAACTCAGCCATCACAAAATGACTATGCCAGGAGCTTTATATCACGTTAACAATTAATTTTTTTTCTGTACTACTTTAACTTAAAAATAAAAATCTGTTAAGAAACTTTTTTTTTATTTTGACTTAACATGTTTACAAAAAGAAATATTATTCGTAGCCAGGTTTGCACGAGTCTTGAAGTACGTGCTGATAATCGTACATAACTTCTTGAATAAATCGATCCCCATTCTCGCCTAAGAAATGTTTGTTAAATATTTTTGTTAAAACTAAGAAAAAGGCTTACGTTGAGACCCATTCTCGATGTAGTGAACCAGCTGTTCAAATAAACTAGCAACGTCAGTTAGGTACATTGAAGCAATTATCTTAAAACCACGATCTGCGACAGCTTGATCAGTTACCAAAATAATTTTGCGAATTTTGCGCGTTAGTCTATGCAGAACAATATCAATTTCGTCATCACCAACCGATTCCTAAAATATAACTTGTCGCAAATACACAACACAACCACTTTAACTTACCATCGGAATTAGTTTTTTCAAAACAAAACCAACTCCATTTAGATACGTGTTTAAAACGTTTTCATTCGTCTCTAACTCTATCGTCAATCTTTGAGTTAATTTTTGTATTTTCCCCGCAAGTTCCTTAGGGCTCCACTGCATCTTAACACCGCCATATTCCATCTTAACATTATTATGGATCGCACTCAGCTCCTTAACAAACTCTTGCAAAATCATTTTTAACTTTAATCGAAAATCTGGATAATGCACGTAAGTTACGTAAACCATCTTCTCTAATGTTTCGTAAGTTAGTTGAAGATTTGATATCAGTTGAGACTTAATTGGCGTAACTTTGTTTACATCTGTCGATAAAGCAATTTGTTGCAACGACGTGTGTACTTCTAGCAGAGCAAACCAAAACCGTTTGAACACTCTATCTCCGTTTGTAGCTGCAATTTCTTCTTTTAGTTTGGTTATGACATTTTGAACTGTTTCGGCTACGCGGTGACATTGCCATGTTAGAGTGCTAATCGCATGGTGACTATTTGGAAAACCAGTTTCCAGGTATAGAGTAAAACCTTCAACTTCGTTTTTCACGCTAAGCAAACCAAGCTGCAAGTCTTCGTTAGTTACAAAAGCATTGCAAGCAATAGTCTGAAACAAACATTTTTATATTTTAATGTAAATGCGTAACTTACCTACTTGAAAAACTAAAAGCGCAAAAACCACAGCTATTTTGGCCATTGTACTTGAAATGTAACGAAGAAAGTGCAGAAGGTGCTTTTATAGATTGAATTTGACCTATGGGTATTACACGGACGAAAACTTATCTTTAGGTTATTGGGCTAAGTTTTTGCGTAATTAATTAACGAACTAGTGATAAAAAACATACATTGTTAAAATGTAACTTTTTTACAGTTATCTTTAATCTCGGTTGTTTTTATATGCATATTTAACTACTATAACTAAGTTATATTCACTTTGCAGAACTAATTGGAGAAACAAGAGATAACTAAACATATCTTGTACAACTAAAAAGTTCACTAATCTTATCACAGTTTGCTAGCGCCATATTATTTACGTTAAAACTAAAACAGTACTTAAATCAGTGTTTTGTAATAATCAACAAATACAATATTTGATATCATTGCATGTACTTATCACGATACAATGTATAAAAACATTGCAAAAACATTAAACAATTTTTTTATTATATTGTAACGGATATCGAACTAATTTATTAAAACTAACTAATTTTAACTAATAAAATCTAACGATATTTAAGAAAAACAGCTTACAAGTAATTTATGTATGGACTTGTTACGAGAATTTTTTCCTAAAGTAAATTCCTAGCTACTACCTCAGTTATCTTCGGAGATTTGAGTCGTAAGCTTGTGGTGCTCAATTATATCAAAGTTAAAAATGCGCCAAAACAATTAGAAACTAGAATGATAGACACCGTCTAAATCTATCCAACACTAAAATAGAATAAATGACAAAACACTGGTTATAATGACAGAAGGTAATGGCGGAGAAGAAGAAATTAAAGAATACAAGAATATATATAAGTCACGATTTGACATGGGAGGAAAGAAGAGTGCAAAGAGAAATAATGAACATAGCGGTGGAAAAAAGAGCGGAAGGAAAAAGAGTATGGGTAGGATACAGAAAAATGGAGATAGACGGAGACAGATACATATGGAACGACAAGGATAGAGGACTGAGCAGAGAAAGGGGAGAGAAATTGGGGAACCAAAAGGCAAAAAACTAAAAGGCAAAGGGGGGGTAGTAAAGGAGAGAAAGTTGACGAAATGGCAAAGAAAAGGAATAATGAGAGATGGAAATAGAAAAAGAAAAAGAAGGAAGAAAAAAAGAAAGTAAGGAAGAAGCACAGGGGAGGTGAGTGAGCTGAGAGTATTGTTTTGGGAACGTAGCGGAATAAAAACAAGGAACATGATTTCTGGAAGTACATCAAGGAACAGGATGTAGTGGGATTACAGGAATCATGGATGGAAGAAAAAGAATGGGAGTGGTGGGAAAAAGAGTTGCCGGAAAAATTTGAGTGGGTGGTGCAACATGCAGAAAGAGAAAAAAGGGAGAGCAAAGGGGGTATAATAACGGAATAAGAAAAAAATGGTTGAGCCAGGAAAAGAAAGAGAAAGTGCAACAGAGAAGAGGAGTTGTAGAAAGGAACATACAGTAGGGAAAAACAAAAATAAAAGTAGTGACAGTTTATAACAGCAGAATGAAAGAGACAAGGAAAAACATAGAAGAGATGATATAAGAGAGAGAAGAGGGATTGATAATAGTAGGAGGGGACTTCAACGCAAGAATAGGGAAAGAGGGAGGAATACAAGAAAGAAAAGGAACGGGAAAGAGACAAACAAAGGACAAGGTGATAAATAAAAAGGGGGAGAAAAACTGCTGGAATTGTGCAACGAAAAAGGGTGGGAAATAATGAACGGGAACAGAGAAGAAGATGGAAAGGGGAAATTTACGTACATAGGAGGAAGGGGAGAATCAATATAGATTTTGTAATGACAAATGAAGAGGCCGCAGAAAAGGTAAAGACATTTAAGGTGGGAGAAAGGGTAGAGTCAGACCATCAACCACTAGAATTGACAATGGAAGGAAGGGAAAGAGAAGAGAGAGAGGAAGAGGAGAAGTACATAACTAAAAAAAAGTGGACAGAAGAGAGTATAAAAAGATATAAAGAGAGAATAGGGAAAACAGTATGGATAGGGAAGAAATAACAAGAAAGTGTAGAGGAAATGAGAGAGATGATGGAGAAAGCAACAGAGAGAGTCAGATTTAGAGAATGGAAGGGGGAGAAAACTGGATGGAAGAAATGGTGGGATAAAGAATGCAAGGAAGCAAAGAAAAATGCAAGAAAAGCATTAAGACAGTGAAAAAAAGGAGGAAAGAAAAAGAAGAATACAAAGAAGCAGTAAAAATATACAAAAAAACATGCGACAGAAAGAAGGAAGAAAACAAAAAGAAACAAGAGGAGCAGATCAAAGGAATAAAAACGAAGGAAGATGTATGGAAGTACCTAAAGAAGCAGAGGAAAAAAAACATGACGACAAAGGAATAAAAATTAAAGAATGGGAGATATATTTTCGGAACCTGTTGGGAGGAAGAACAAAAGCAGAAAAAGAAAAAAAGAAAAGACGTGGTAGTAAGACAAGAAGTAGGAGATAGGGATAGAATAAGTGAAGAAGAAGTAATAGAGGCGATAAAGAATATAAAAAAAGGAAAGGCGACAGGAGAAGATGGGATACAAGGAGAAGAGTGGATATACGAGGGAGAAAGTGTAGCAAAAAGGATGACGGAAATACTAAACAAAATATGGAAAGGGGAAGGATTCCCAGAGAGATGGAGAGAGGGAATAATATTCCCAATACATAAAAAAGGCGAAAAAAATAAAGTCGAGAATTATAGAGGGGTAACATTATTGAGCACGGCATACAAATTGTACGCGACAATACTGCAAGAAAGACTACAGAAAGAAATAGAGGAAAGAAGTTTGGTACCAGACGGACAAGCAGGATTCAGAAAAGGAAGAAGGGCGATAGACAACATATATATATACTGAAACACTTAGCAAATATAGAACTAGAAAAAAAAGAAGGAAAATGGTGGCACTATTCGTAGATCTAAAAGCTGCTTTTGACAAAGTGAATAGGGAAAAGCTGTGGGAATATATGAAAAGAAAAAAAATCAATGAAAGATTAATACAAAGAATAGAGGAAATCTACGAAGAAACGAGGAGCAGGGTTAAAGTGAATGGGGAAAGCTAAGGTATGGTCGTTGGCGTATGCGGATGACATAAAGCTGGTGGCTAAGGAGGAAAAGGAAATGAAAGAGATGATGAAAACGCTAGAAAAATATATGAAAAAAAAAGAAATGCAAGTAAACACGGAGAAAACAAAGATAATGATATTTAGAAAAGGAGGGGGGAAAAGAAAAAGAGAGAGGAGATGGAGTGATGAGAAAGTGCAACAAGTGAAGGAATTTACATACCTGAGCTACACGATGAAACAGGATAATAAAGAGGGAGAACACATAAAGGAAAGGGTGAAGAAAGGAAACAGGCTAATAGGACAAGTCTGGGGTGTGGGGGAAAGAGTATTCAAGATGGATATAAACAAAGAAAATTGTTGTTTGAAAAATTAATAAAGGGGGTGGTAATGTATGGAGCGGAAATATGGGGCTGGAAGGAGTGGAGGGAGGTAGAGGGGCTACAGGAAAAATACTAGAGATGGGTGTTAGGATTGGACAGGGATACACCGGGGTATATTGTGAGAGAGGAGGTACAGATAGAAAAAATAAGGCTAGAGACAGGAAAAAGAGCAATAAAATACGAGAAAGAAATGAGGGAAGAAACAGATTGCAAAATACTGCAAGAATGTTGGAAAGAGATAAAGGTAGGGAAAGTGAAGTACGGGCAGGAGGGCAGAGAAGAGTATTACAAAAGAAACGGGCACAAGGAGTGAAGAAGTGGAGAGATTAAGAGAAGAGGGAGTAGGGATAAGGGAAGAAATAATAAGGAGAGATAGAGACATCGAAAAACAAGAAAGATGGACAAAGATAAAAGAGAGTAGATATAATAGAAATTATAAAGATATCAAGGGTGAAGGGGTGCCGGAATATTTAAAAGATAGAGAGATTAAAAGCAACAAAAGGAAAAAAATGGTAACAAGGTTCAAATGTGGCAACGAGGAGTTAGGGAACAAATATTGGAAAGAAGAACCAGAAAAGATGTGCAGGCTATGTGGAGAAGAAACGGAAGACCTTAACCACATGAAACAGAAATGCAGGGAACTAAGAGAAGAGGTGATGAAAATAGAGGAAATCTTAGATGAAAACGGAAAAGGAGCGGAATGGATGGAGGAAGTATGGAGCAAGAGGAAAAAGTTAAGGGGGGAGAAGGGATAAGAAAATGTATTATATATGTATATATAACACGATCAAATTTGTAAGCCAAATGGCAACGAATAAAGTTAAACTTATATATAATGACAAATATATTTATTTTTCAATAATGAGAGAAGAAGAGGTTAAAGAATTGCGTATAGCATTAGATAGATATATAGTAGCAAAGAATAATTCTATAAATATCACAGTTATAGCGTTAATATAAGTCCTGGAGGTTAGGCAACCCTCCCCACATAAAGTTATCGAAGTACATACAGTAGAACAAAATTAAGTAATACGTAATTTTGGAGTTAATTGTTGATTTAATGTGAAATTAATGACTTCACACCCGTAGAAAATCGCATTTAGCGTAAATTGAAACCGCAGAAACAAAAATCTGCATGCGTTAATTGTGATAATATATGTTGCACGTATTTCCAATTTGAGAAATGCACAAATTAATGACAAATAAAAAAAAATACTTACGGTCGTCCAAGTCATGCGGATAGCTATCGGCACCATCTCCTAAAATCGCTAAACAAATAAAGGTAAATTATTTATCAGATTGTGTCACAATTAAATTGCTTATCGACAAACAATGAATCGTACTCAAATGCGTCAAGCATCCGAGTGGTTCTCACTATACTTTTTGCAGGTGCGCATTCAACGTTATTTGAACATTCTTCTAAATACGCAAAAATCAACGTGCATCCCAAAAATATGTGTCTATGCGTACCCCAAGAAGATTTTCACAAAAGCATTGATAATACTGCACTCATTTATAACACAGATGCTTATGAAAATTTAAAAGTAAAAGCTTCGTTGGGTGCTTACGTTGCACCATCTATGTAAAGCAGACCACAGTTTTTCAATTGGACATTTATCCCTGGCTCTGCAACATAAAGTGGGAGTTCCAAGAATAAATCTTATACAGGGGACAAACATCATACTAAAACACTTTTAACATAACAAATTTCCCCCCAGCAACATAAAAACTTGGGAAGTGGACACTACGCCAAGGACAGAACACCAAAAGCAACCCAAAAACAGACAATATGAGATTCTTTCATAAAAAACCCAAGCAGACCCTAAAGATCCGAGAAATCAAAGCAAACAAAGAAATCTCGAGCAAAAAGATTCTGATTAAAAGTCGACACAAGTCGGACTATCTAAAAGGCAGAGGAAAAAAATTAACCATTTTAAAATCACAATTACAAAGCCACCAAAAAGCTAAAGACTAAAGTGTACCAATTCAAGAAAAATCCAAACCGCAATAACCCAAAATAAAACCAAAAGTAAGAAAAAAAAGTATTACGAGTAAACAAGAAAGAATAAAAAGCTCATTTCTTAATCGAACATCGTGAGTCAGTGTTCGTCGTGTTGGAATGTTGCAGTGGAACGTAAATGCCGAAGAACGAATTAGAATATTCCAAAAGCAAAAGAAACCTTAAAAAGAGAAATACCCTAACAGTAACTGGCGACGACTAAGCGAAAGACCAGAGTACAAGAAACCACGTTGCAGTCTATTCCATGTTCCAAACTAAAAACAACAAAACAAAAACTCAATGACGTACCAATCCAATAAACCCGGCTACGCGGATATAAAGATATACAGACGGAAAGGTAGTTTGGTCTGAAGTAAGATAGAGAAGAAAGAAACCAAAAGAAATTTATTATAAACTTAACCAAAGAAAAGGATATCGATCACACAAAATGGGAGAAAGCAAATAGACAAAATTTGAACTACAACTAAGAAGATACCAACGACGTATTCAAAGACTAAAACCACCAAAACCAATAAACAAGAACCGAAAGAATTGCAAAAGTACAAATCCCAAAAAGTGAACTAGCATTTGCCACGCCGATGAAAAAGAAGAGAACGATTAGAAGAAGGGGACAGCAAAAAATAATTAGAAGAGATTGACGAAGTAGATGTAAAAACAAGAGTAGCGGCTTTTGCATCAGGGGAAACAGCACGATATCGGTATGGAAACATGTAGAAGGTTTCGTATTAACGCAAGTGTTAGAAAGCTACCTGACAATGCGTGACAACGCAACCTAGTAAAATGACTTTGTTGTGAGTTCGAATACGAAAAACAGTGATATATGAACTGAGCAACCTTAGGTCTCATATGAGGCTAGTAGAAGTGACAGCAAAGAGCGTGAAACAGCACGAGACAAACACAACTCGTCAGTACAAATAGGAAACTCTATAAGTAAAGAAGGATCTTTACCAGAAAACGTAATATTCCATTCCACTAAGTTAATTTTCGAATTAGAGTCCGATGAAGTAAGAAGTGGTGGTTCGTCGTCTGAGTAATACAGTTAACCAGAGTAGAAATCCACCACGTGTCTGAATAGAAAACCAATTAAAGTAGTAAGTCTATAACTAAAGCGAAATCCAGTTAACGTACTATTACAAAGCAACAAAAAATAAACAAGTCAACTACAAAGCCAAGTCTTGTAACAACACCAAAAAAAGCACAGCAAAACTTTGGGTAAATCGAGCCCACTAATAATAATGAAAAGGTAAAAGAATCAATAAAAACAGAAAGAGTTATAACTGGACACACGAAATCGATCCCCCCGTTGGGCGCCAAATTTGTTAGGACAATTTTCTCGTAACAAAAACTGCTAGCGACTAACTCAGTTGGATTTGAAGATGTGGGTAATAAGCTTCGTGGTGCTAAATTATAAAGTTAAAGGAGCTAAAAAGATTAAAAACTAAAATGATAAACAACTTTTAAATCTATTCAACACTGAAATAGAATAAATGACAAAACAATGGTTATAACAATAAATATATTTATTTTTCAATAATAAGAGAAGAAGAGGTTAAAAGAATTACGTAAGCAAGGCAGACTTAGGTACATATACATAGTGTCCCGCGAAGTAAAGTACAAAATTTTAGAACGTGTTTCTCAAGTAAATTTGAGTCAAAAATGTCTATATAAACATGGTCCGCAAATGCTTCCTTATCAATATGTAACATTTTTACTTTCCTATAAGGAAAATATAGCGATCGTAACTTTTTTTCAAAAAAAATTTATTGCATAACTCTCGAACCAAAAAGTCCTAGTAACTTGCAATTTGGTATAGAGCTGGCTTTTCATATTCTCTCGGTTCTATCAAAAGATGGGTCTGATAAAAAAACAGAAAGTGTATCCGGCATTTTTACAGTTTTTCTTATATAATTTCGTACGGATGTAAATTATTTGAATTATTTTTACAGTTTCTTATAGGTTTAATTCTTCCTAACAATTTATTCAACATTAACAGTTTATTAGATATTTGATTTATAATTTAAAGGGAATTCCATATATAATCCTGCCTGCGGCGATAACCAAGATACGTTAAAAAATAACCATTTTTCTCTACTTTCTTTTGACTTTATATACGGAGTGCTGCATCTTATTTAAATTATCTTTGGATGTACCCACGATAACTGTCGAACCAAAACTCTTAGTAACTTGAAATTTGATATGGAGCTGACTTTTTATATTATCTAGCTCGGTTCTATCAAAAGATGGGTTTGATAAAGAAGAACACACTTGTTTAACACTTATTGTTTACTCTAAAGTCACGTACCAAGTTATTTATCTCAGACACGTTAATCACTTATTTATTTAAACTTAAGTAATCTTCTTAACACTATACCGTCTTCGAGTTATTGGAAATAACTGACCTCTGATTTGTTTGTGCCGCATTTATACATTTTTGAAATCGTTCTCGAATGTTCCATATCTTTCGGTATACGTTCTGGAAATGTACAAAAACTTCGCGAAGACTCTCGAAGTTGAGAATAACTTCTCGAACGTTTCAATAGGTATGTAAATTATTTGAATTATTTTTAGAGAAATAACTCTTCCTAACTATTTATTCAAATAAAACAAATTCTAACATTAACAGAGTATCAGATATTTAGTTTGTAATTTAAAATATAATATAGTTTCGAATCCTGCCTGCGACGATTTTTTTGCTGATTTGCTAAAAGGGTAAGTAACATCGACGCGCACAAATTTGCTAGGAAATCAATACAAACGTCTACATATCACTTCAAAATGGTTTTATGACAACATAACTTTAAAAAATATGTAGATATTCCTTCGTCATTCCTTATAGGAAAGTCCTGTGGTGGCCACACCAGTTTTTTTTAATTTTAGTAGTAGCTACTCTAAGATGTTCGAAAACTCTCCCGAATATTCTATCAGGTATTCTTCGATTCGGAAACCGGCGGCGGTATTCCCTCACTGATTACCTACCACTACAATTGCAGTATCTATAAACTAACAGAATGTCTGCGTATTCTTTGTTTGTAAAAACAAACATGGCAGTAGATTTTAAACTAACTGTCTGATGAAATGCGGAGTCCAATCAAACTGACAGTCACAATAAATAATAACACAGCTTACATTGTTTGCTACGGAAGTGACTAAATTAACCAAGAGCCCTTTTTAGTACGTGCTTATATTATAGCCTTTAGCGAAAAGCCCAGCACGTAGCGGTAACGTAAATTGCTATGACAATTACGGCAAAATCAACGTACATCGCAAAGAATAAGTCCAGGCTTACCTCAAGAAGGCTTTCACAAAAGCAGCGATAATAATACACTCATTTATAACACAGATGCTTGTAAAAATTTAGAAGTAAAAACTTCGCTGAGCGCTTACGTTGGACCATCTATGTGAAGCAGACCACAGTTAGCGGAAAAATAATTTTTCAATTTGACATTTATCGCTGCCTCTGCGAGTGAAGTTCCGAAAATAAATCTTACACAAGGGACAAACATCATACTAAAACAGTATCAAAGGTAACAGAATATATATATTTATAAACACTGTCTCGCTTGATTTTATATTAAACTGGTATTTATTTTTACTGGCAATGCGCGTTAAACACTGTTTATTTAGACCGATTCTTCACACTTATTCCGACTTCTTACTCGTCTATCTTCGAACACCTTTGGATATTTCTACTTTATCAGGATCCAGAACATTCCATCTTCCATCATCAAATTTAGCAATTCTTCAGACACATGCCCCACATAGTCTTCTGGACAAAGCATCAGCGTTTCGATGACTGCTTCTGACACGTTGTACTGTGTTATATTCATACTTTTGTAGTCTTTCGATCCATCTTGCTACTTGTCTTTCCGGATTACGAAAGCGATGACGTCCTTAGTAAAAATTTTCGTCTATACAAATATTTGTATAGGTAAGTGACGCTTACTCCAGACGAACGACAGTATCTAAATTGGAAAGATCAATAGGACGGTATCGTTCTCGGGCGCCAGATTTGTTAAAGGAGTTTACTCCTCTGTTAGACGGTATTGTCCGAGTAACTGCAGTAAAGACACGGTGTCCAGAGCTTCGAATGGTCCTAAAAACAGAGCTAGGAGACGGAAATAAAAGTCAATAGTAAAGAAAACAACTTTGTTTAAACTCTTAGAAAACGGTAGCGGAACGGTGAACTTCGGCGAGCTAATTGAAGTGAAACGTAAGCGGAGAAGATGATAAGTTAGCGGGAAAGATGGTGACTAAGCGAGCGTTCGGTATGCGTCAACGACGCTGACCAAGCAAGCCTGCGGTAACGGTTTTATTCTCTGTCGGATCGGGTTCAGATAGTCGGTAAAGAGACGGACCTTAGAGTGAAACAATGTAGACCTAGTGTTGACGGCGTATTACGCAGACCCAAGCCCTACAGTACGAATACCTAGCCCGGTAAGGTGGGGTAGGGAAGGTTATACGGTAGAGCGGTATCTCCTCGAAGATTTGTATTTAAAACGACTTATCTATTTCATTCAGCTAGCTGCTCTCGGACTCGGACAAATTGAGCTCAAATTGAAACTGGCGTTTTGTCGTTGCGTCTTCGATTCTATAACGAACGGTTCGAAAAAGGAGAAGCGACTTTAAGCGGGTATAACATGGGATTTGATGAGAGAAGCGACTTTAAGCAAAGATAACATGCGCTTTGATGCTCGCTCGCTAAGCTGGATTGAATTTCTCCTGTCAATTAATTGACAGTTAATTATATAACAATTCTAATCAATAAGTCTGATAACCAATACTTCTAAGTTATAAATAAGTAACGGTTTTACACCCACCTCTTAATTCGGTTAAAAATAAACCTTTATTCCGGGGTGTAATCACCTTACAAAGCCAAAACACAAAATAACATATCTCTTTATAGATATAAAAACACAAAAACGTTTCTTCGGCTTGGGTAGAAAGCGTGCGGTATACGGTGCCGACGGTAGGTTTTTGCGCCCTTCCCGGGATAAGGTGGAACACCGGAAATGGCGATGCATCACTTCTCGGCGACCGCATCAAGAGCAAAATAAGACTGGAGAACGGTTGGATGTATCTCAGCGGTGCTCTGTAATTTCCCAACGCCAACAGAGCACGCTGTGCCCAGACATGTCGATTGTAGACTTTCCAGCCATTTCGGAAACCGGAAAAAAAACTGGTCGCGGGCAGGTTATCACTTCCTCTATCCAGCGGGTTTTTGAGCCCTTTTGGGTTAACCGTAGATTTACCGGGTGCGTTAAAAGCGGATGTCGGATTGGTTTTATAATGTTTCTGTCTGTAAACAAGAGCGTCTCGGTTATTCTAGGCTGCTACGGCTTAAGGTTCTTAACGTGTACCAAAGAATGTACGATGTGTTCGGAGCCATCAACGCTTCGAAGTGGTCGCAGATGCGCTGATCGGTTTTGCAGTACTGAGAAATAACGGTTTTTACCGTACGGTTGGTTCTTTCAACGAAATTGCATTGCAGAGTGTATGAGCGAATCAATCGGTGTTAAATCCCAAACTCGCGAAGTAATTTCCGGAACGGTTCAATTGTCGGTGATGACGGTGCGAAATGTTCCAAATTTAGGAACGACTTATTGAGCGGACAGCAGCGGCATTTGGTAAACCGGTTTAAGAAAACCGCGGCGAAAAACAACCTTTCTTTGACCTGCGCAATAGACCGATTAAATCAATGCTATCGGTGTCTCAAGGATCACAGTTGCAGAAAGGTTGCATATATCGAGTGGGGTACTAACTTTCCACCTTATAGCGTTGGCAGATCCGACAACTGCGAACGTACTGTGCAATGTCGTGGTACATGCCTGGCCAGTAATATCTTTTGGTGATACGGGCGGTAGTTTTGGCTATTCCGGTGTGATCAGCGGTGGGTATGTCATGGTTTTCATCTACCACTTGTGGTATGAATGGAGTCGGTACGCAAAGTTTCCAGGGTTCGGTAGAATCCTCTTTGATAGCATATAGGCACCAGGTGTCGGCACAAATTCCCATCACGGAGGATATAATCGAGTACTCCTTTTAGATTTTACAGTCGGTCGTACTATTTGCAACTCTCATATTTAACAGCGGCTAGAGTATCAACAGGCCCTGGCAATGGTTCTCGAGTAAAAGCGTCTGCTATCTTATTCAGAATCCTCTTTCGGTACTTGATCTCGAAGTCGAATTTTTCTAAGCGAGTGAAGCCAGCGTAGCGATTGATGATCCGTTATGACGGTGAAGCAATAACCTTCTAAGTACGACCTCATCTTCTCGACACATCATACAATAACCAAACACTCCTTCTCGGTAATAGAGTAGTTTTTCTCCAAGGTCGTTAACGTGCGGCTGGCGTAGGTTATCACGTGGTCTCCATCGGAATGGTTTTGGAGCAGAATCGCTTCAAGTCAATGTGCAAATGCTTCGGTTTGCAAAATAAACTGTCTCTCAAAGTCCGAACAACCTAATACGAAAGATTCGGTAAGTTGTTGTTAGAGCAGAGTACAACTATCTTCTTGTTCGGTACCCCATCTCCTAGATTGCTTCTTTCGTAGAATTTTAGTTAAGGGAGCCGCCGTAGTAGAAAACGACGGTATGAAACGACGCTTTGCTTTTTAATTCAGGTTCTATGACGGTATCGAGTAAGCGTTGATAGGTGGCCGGAACCGAGTAAAGATCAAAAGCTTAAAGAAACCTCGACCCGGTACGGTAAAAGCGGTTACTGGTTTAGCGGACAACGGTATCCGCCAAAAGCCTTCTTTTAAGTCGAAACTCAAATAGTAATTGGCTTCTATGCGCTGGTTCATAAGCGAGCATGGGGTCAATTTCGGCGTTAACTATCTCTCGCATCTGAGGGTTGATCGGACGGTAGCCTCGCTTAATGGGGCGCTTGTCGCGGATGTGATATTCCACCCGACGGGCAAACCCACTCAGCGCTAGCGCTTAGAAATACGGTTACTCCTTATGCAAAAAAATTGTATTTGCTGCTCGTTAAGTGTCTCAAGACTATCCACCATCGATGTCACTAGAGCTAGATCCACTTTCTCGACATGCCCGGATATACAAGTTATTTCCCCGCACTTCGACAAGTACAGTTTCTGGATAGTACACCTCGTTTCCTATACGCGGAACAAAATAAGATCGTTGCGAATTACTACAGTATCTTTGGTTGTGACCGGTTTATCAGCACTTCTAGCAGAAGTTTTGACGGAAATACGAGCGTGGGTCGATTGATTAAGTGTCTCCGTAGTGAAAGGCGGAACGGTATTTGATCAGTAGCTGGGGGTGTCTCCCACTTTTCCGGAAGACAGGGTGATGGTGTTCCTTTTTTGTTTCCAGTTTGGTGTCTCGTCATTCTGGACGAGTTCAGACTCTTTGATGCAGCGCATGAAGTCAGTCACGCTCTGGAAATTAGACCGGCCGATTTAAACGGTATTCCGAAAGCAGATTTCGATGCAAAAAAATTCCTATTCATAATACGTGTTCTCGCTGCCTAACTGCATATTTTAAAGTTAAGGTGCTTGATGAAAACTTCATGCTCCACCAATGGCTGAGGTTTGATTTAGTTTATTTCAATGTTGTCAACTGACTGTGTCGCGATTTATTCCTCTACAAAACTAATGTAGGTTTATACAGGATTTTCCTCAAAATCCCCGCAATTACATAAAATCCCCAAATGTTGTTACTTCACTACAATTGACATCGTTGGTTTATTTTATTAATAAAGAAAAATACCAACATCACATAGTGTGTTACCTATGCTACAGGATCACGTGGCTTTTGGTATTTAAAATTCGCATAGTAGCTTATCTGACTTTGCAAAACCGTTTTTGTAAATTCCTATGCATAATACGTGATCTCGCTGCCTAATTGCATATTTTAGATGAATTCAAGCTACTTGATTAAGACATCATGTTCCGCCAATGGCTGACTTTTTAGTTTATTTCAGTGTTGAAAACTGACTTTGTCGAGATTCCCCGCATAAACTGAAAAATTCTGCTATTTTACTCATAATTCCACAAACAAGATTAAAATTTGTTTTTTTAGGTACCTATTAAGAATTTGGCTTGTTAGTATAAAAATGCCATCACGCACATTCTTCTACAAAACCAATGTAGGTGCATACAGAATTTTCTCCAAATTTTGTGTTATTCCACTACAATTGACAACGCTGGTTTGTTATTAAAGCAAAATACCAACATCGCATAGTGTGTTGCCTATGCTACAGAACACGTGGCTTTCGGTATTTAAACTTCGCATTGTAGCTCATTGACTGCACAAAGCAGTTTTTGTAAATTTCTACGCATAATACGTGATCTCGCTGCCTAATTTAGATGAATTCAAGCTGATTTAAAATAACGAAAGCATTTAATTATCCAGGTTTAAAAAGGGGTCAATGTCAAGCGACGTTATTATTGAATAATTCGAGTAGCGAGAGAAGGTGATTCGTTTATTTATTGAACAATTTTTAACGTCTGCATTCTATAATTGTATTTATAACAGCTCTTTTACATGTCATTTACACAGTACATACAGAATTAACTAGAAAGTGTCTATCTACAATAACACGGCAAAAAATATCTTTTAAAAAGTATAATAAATACTTATTGTATATATTTTAAATTGTAAAAAAAATTCGTTTACTTTAATACTTCTGTATAAATAAAATCAACTTTGAAATTGTTTCTCGTTTTTTGAAACTACATGAACCAGTAACGTCTTCTAACAATTAGTATCTTAACCATCGGTTAAAAGTGTGAACCACAAAATTGCAACATCGTTAATGTTATTTATTACACTATATTTATTCGAAATCTATAGTTGCCATAAACCATGTTTTTAATCGCCATTTGTCGGTGAGCAAAAAACAAATTCGACCGAAACAAAAAAAAAACAAAGTGCAACCTCCAGAAACCAATTTACAAATGCCGATTTTTATTTCTATTAAATGCAGGTTAACCAACGCATTTCCCTCCCCTTGTGTATAAACACCCTCGAATTGACTAATTTTTTTCGTGTACTCTAAATTTTACTCATAACAAGGAATGATGAGAAAAATTCAGTCGAACGTTAACAAAAAAAAAATCTAAGTAAAGTACCGTTCCGTTAAAACAAAAATAAGCGCTCCGACAATTCTGAACAGTGCGCCTTTGCTAATTAACTCAAAAAATTTTACCTAATAATAACAACTTTGAGCAAACTCAAGTTCAGAATGGTCAGAAATCCAAATCAATTTAAAAAAATATATATTTAGCTTATTCTACATCAGCTTTCATTCCCCGAACTTCTCCCTTTTTACGCAACGATTCCAATTCTTCTTTCGTCTTATCTTCTATAGCTCGAATATCTTCCATTGTGAGGCCGTGCCAGCCGTCCATCCAACAAAAAACTTGCCTGCACACACAAGTTCAAATAACCTAAAGAGATCGTCAGTGAGTACTCACCTATGAAAGTGGGTGAATAACCGCCTTTCCGATTTTAAAATAAAAGTCTCGACTCGTTTCTGCATTCCAAACCATTTAAATTCTACGGTAACTAATTTATAGCACGTCATCACTGGTTTAACCTTATATTTCCAATCGGGTCCAACTAGAGGTCCTCGGCCGGTTTTTTTAGATTTAAATACTGCCGGGTCCTCGGTTTCTTTATAATCGCTCGAACTAACGGGATCATTTGCTATGTCGATGTGGACGACTTCACGCATCTTCAACTTTTCCGCCGATAACTGATGCACCTTAAAAACCACATTCGATGCTCGTGTTTTAGTTAGATACATTACTTACATTTTCTTGATCTCCCGTATCACCGATATGCATACTTTCTATGCATATAACAAAATTTTCTTTCATATACCCAGGGTTCTACAACGATACCTTCAAACAATTAGTCTCCTGAACTTAATACTTACCGTTATAACTGTTTTACAATAAGGATAAGCGTTCCATGCTTCTTCGTGGATTTCCAAACTTCCTTTAGGTGCTAAATATCTTACAAAAGCGGGTACTTTACTGGCAAGATGGTAAATTTTATAAGTGTATTGACCAGCATTGTATTTCCCCCCGAGTAATGGATAATTCGTGAACGGTTCATTTTTAAGCACCTCGATTCCTTCTCCGCCACCTGTGTTGTCTTTAGAAGCTTCGGCAACACTGTATAATTGCGCTACTTGGTACTACAACACAATAGTCATTAATGACTAGTAATAAATGCTTCCATGTGAAAATTTACCTCTTCGACAGTAAGGGGCAAAGTCACTCGGCTAAAACAATAATTAAGTTAATGAGATAACAGATAGGTGACATTTATACAAGCCTCAAGGTTGTGTATTTCAAATAATCATTGCGTTAATACAGAAAAGCAAAATAAGAATACGCCTTAATTTTCCGTGAAAATTCAACCGAATTTTATTTTGGCGAGAGATTGTGCAGAAGAGCGAAAGGTTAGAAAAAGCGTTTACTTACAATTCTTGAATTAGCATTTTTTTGTTGAAGAATTTTGTATTTTGTACATGGATCGGTTAAAGTAAACTTCGAACTGAAATTCTTTGCATGAACTGGACTGAATCACCACTCAATGATAAATTAAATCCATAGTGCGCATGCCAAATGACGCAATCTCTTACGTCAATAGTTATTTGACAGTAGAAAATGCTTTGTCGAATTCTATTAACGTTACATCGAATATACACCTTGGTTCAAAAAGACTAATCTGGTTCACATTTTCTTGTTTGTTTTTCGGTCTATTTTTTCTGTTTTTTTCTTCAATAATTTGACAAAACACGTTGACCAGCGACTAATCAATTCAACTTTAAAAAGCCTTTAAACAATATTGGGTTTTAAAAAGATTGAGCTGTAAACAATAGGCCTAAGTTACGTTTTCTTTTTTTACGTAAAACCTTTTTTGATAGTAGTTACCACAAAAGATGATCACTATTTGTTGTTAGTGTTATGAATCAATCACTCAATTAACATAAGTCGCTTTATTTACGTTTCAAAGTTTGAGTTCTAAGGAGTATTTAATCATATTATAGTTGCATTTAAACTTACTCTATGTGTAATGAATCTAATTATTTATAGGATAATCCGTACTTCTTTATAAAGTAACTGATTTGATTACCAAAATTTCACTTCAGATGCACATGAGTAGTGATCTTTCCTGCCAAGGTGTATACACACTGATCTTATATCTTGATCTATAACCAAAGAACTAGATCGAATTATGAAAAGAGGCATTTTTTTAAAACCATTTATAATAGTAATAATATAATAGTAATAAGATAATTATAATACAATTATAAACACAATCATTATACAGCCATTATCTTCAAAGATTTTGATGCTCACGTTCTGCCACTTTTAAAGTACCTCCATCTGCAACACTAATATTTCAGAGAAACGTTATTATTGTATACGAGCTTTCTTACCATTGGCGAGTGTATTGAAGTATTCCAATTGCTGTTTTCGATGGGCTTCTAATAAAGCGTTCACTTCAGCTTTTTGTCTATTCAGCATCTCTACGTACGACTCATTCTATTGCAAAGCAAAACGAATCAGCACAAACAAACGTATGTTATAACAGTAAGAGATACTACTTTCAAAGCTAGCAAAGAAATATTTTCGTTTGATTCTGTGTATGATTTTTCTTAAAAATGAAATGAAACCCAGGTATGCTTATAATCTAATCTAGACAGAGAAAGCGAATCATAACATCTGCAAATATGGCAATGACCAAGAGGAAGCTAAAAATATTCCTTTGCCTCACTAGAACGAATCGACTATTTGTCGCATTAGCCAATGGATTAGCAGTAACAATGCAACTAAAACTATTTAAAGCGTTAATGTGCTAAGACAAACACTATACGTGCATAAAAGACGAAAACTTGGTTAGGCCACCCCACTATCCCGCCCTTGAAGTGAAAATCTTACCGTCTTGGTGTAATAAGTTTCCAAATATACGTTGATTGGCACCACTGAACCGCATTGCGATTTTCCACAGCAACATTTGACAACAGTTGATTGGTTACGTTCAAGATGAAGATCCAAAAATTTACGGTAATCAAAAAACTCAGTTATATTCGGCGAAATATTCGCACTCGAGTGTATCGTGTGATAACCAAAGTCGGGATTAGATCTATCGTGTAAACTATGAAGAGACAATGACTGTTTCAATTTATATTTGAGCAAGTCGGAGGGGGTCGTTTCGGTCTTTCTCCGGCGACGAGAAGATTCGCGGCCGTCTCTAGAACGCGATTTCTTACTCTTGATTAACACCGACCACTTAGCGACTTTCATATTACAAAAACAATCGTCAAAATCTTTTTGACAACGCGCGCATATTTCATTTTCTTCGGCAGTATTTTCGAGGTCGCTCGACCAACTACCGCTTCGATCCGCGTTTTTTCGATTGAATCCGTAAAACTTCAAATCGGGACAACTAAAATTCAAATCGCGCGAGCCTTTTGAAAACGCTTCGTATAAATCGGGAAGACTATTGGTCAAATTTTCTTCGGGCGGTTGAACGATTATCGCCGGAGTTTCACGGCTACCTTTCGAAAACCTACGAACGTTAGTTGGTTTTCTCGGTGCGTCTGAACAAACCGACGTGGTGCGTTCGCGAAATGTCGGCATCAATTTTTCGATCGCGACCACTAGGTCGTTATAAGATTGTGTTTTTTGTGAACGTGGTAGCGTACTAAACAGGCCAGTGGTGCCAACACCTGAAGAAGCACGGCGTGACCCATGCGGCTATAAGAAAAACACGCTAACTACCAACAAAAACTAAATAAGTTAAGTAATGTCATTCACAGTTAAGCAAACAGATATTTAAAAAATATTAATTAAAAAAAAATCAAAATAAAAACTTAATAAAGCGGTCAAATAAAAATCTGTTTTAAACAAAAAAAAAAGGTCTGATTTGCATTGAACGACGTCTTCTAGATTAGATACATTTGATAAGTGCACATGTTCTTCAGCTTGTATCTGTTGGATACTAGTAGCCCGAATAATAAGTAACTCTGGCAAAGTTAGAAAAACCAATTTAATACCGTCGAAACCTAAACTAGAAGACGCTCTATCAATACGTGGACTTAAAGCCTGCATTCTACTTTATCGTCGAGTACTGCAGCCTTTTACCGCACACAAATTAGTAAACAAAAAACCACTGTTATACTTACTACTGAATCGGCACTACTAACAGCGTCAGCTAAAAGAAACCATAATTAACAATAACAAACGATACAAACAACTACGTACCAGTTCTGTGTGTATAAGAAGCAGTGATGATATCTTTCTCTAAACTAGTAAACGTTTTATTGATAATAGCGTCGATGTTATGTTCGCCTTCTTGCACTTTTTCATCGTTAACGTTTAATTTGCTAACGTCGGGCTCGGTCACCACACTAACCTTAAACCTAGACACGCGTCGTTCAATTTTTGGCGGTTTTCCGCTAATTTCTTTCGAGTTGTTCAATAAATTACTGGTTGTGTTTTCTAAAGGTAAATTTAAAACAGTCGCGTCTTTGACAAAGTCTTCGTTAATTTCCTCCGCGATTTTCGACTCGAATTCGTTTTGATTTGTCGAATACTGATTTATATCGTTAACGTGATGCACCACATCGGTCGTACAATACTGTACATTGTCAATATCTTGTACTGGCGATAACATATTGGCTGTTGCAGTCCCGCTATTAGAACCACTCGTTTCTAAATTCTATTACGAAGAATAATAAATTATTTGATTAATTTGAGACATAAATACCTTTGTCAATGCAGATACAAAAGGTTCTACAGCAACATTTGGCGAATCCAATGGTGTAGAAGGACCCTAAATTTCAAATTTTGACAATGTATCACTTGATCTTTATGTACTTACTAATTGTGTTACTGATGATAGTTTTCGCTGAAGGTTTTGTAAGTGTATTGCATAGGTTGCATCGTTTTGCGGTGTGGACACACTAAAAAAAGACACTGTGCCTTGTGCTTCTTTAAATAATTTAAACGCACCTGCTAACTGCTGTTTTTGACAGAATCTGTTCCTGCGGCGTTGAAACGACCGGTACAGGCGTTCCGACTACTTGCGGTTGGTACGGCTGCATAGGCACCGTTTGGTACGGTATTTGCGCCGGTTGTGTTGCGACTTGTGCGTACGTTGTTGGAATGCATGGCGGTTGAGGTTGTTGATTTGGTATCGGGACTAAAGGTTGAGAAGTAACCGGTACGGTGTATAGTTGTGTGCTCGGTGGTAGTATCGATGTCGGTTGTGGTATGGCAAAATTTTGTAATGGCTGATTCGTTTGCTGGGCTAAGAGCGTTTGAATAGGCTGTTGTGTTTGAGTAAAAGTCGGCTGGGGTTGAGTTGGTTGTATCGATTGCTAAAAGTAACAATTAGTTAAAGTTGATGCGATTAGTTTTTGGGATAACCGCACTAACCTGTTGCGGTGTAGGTGCCGGTTGCTGCGGTTGAGGATAAGCCTGAGGAAGTAAAGTCTGTTGAGGTGGTAAAGTCTGAAACAAACCAAATAATTTTGGAATAAAAACATTCGATGCGGCACCTGTTGTTGAGTAGGCGGAAAAACTTGAGGCGCAATCATTGCCGGTTGTTGCTGTTGTGTTGGTTGCGGAAGGAAAGATTGAGACGCGATAAGCGGTGGTTGCGTCGTTGTCTGAAAAGTCACGGTGTAATAGAACCAACAAAGTTAGTTGAAGCCAAACCTGTGTTGGAGGTACCAGTGCCTGCTGGCCTTGTGGAAAACTCTGAGGTGTTATCAGCGTTCCCTGTGGTACAGTTTGTTGCGGTTGAGGAACGGGTACTTGTTTAGTTTGTTGTTGCTGCGGCGTACTGGTACCTGGTGCCTTCATTTCGCTAGCCTCTGCGTCCTTTTTATGCGTAGAGTGCGAATGAGTTAAATTTTGAAGACTAATTTTTAACTGCTCCAAAGTGTTGATCATTTCGGGGCCACAAACTTTGGCTTCTTCGACCTTAGGTTCGACTTCCTCCACTTTAGGAGGAGCGACTACGTCGACAGGAGCCAAAGACGTTTGAGACGCATCTTGAGTATCAATCGATTTATCACAATCAACAGTAGTCTCGCCATAATCTTTATCTTTTGGCAAATCTAACTTCCCAGAGAGTACTGGGCTAACGAGAAACCTGGAAATCTTTCTTTGCGGTACCGTTAGTTTATCGTTTTGAGATTCGTCGTCGTCAACTTTAGTGACCACTTCCTCAGACTTGACGTCATTCTTTAAATCCGCATCCGATGCGCCGTGAGATTCTAAATTTATGCTCATGCACGATTCGCTATCAATTTTTGAATCTTGCCTCAGAAGAATAATTTTAAGATCGACTTTTTGAACTTGCTTAGTATTATGATCTTCCAGTTCGCGCGTTAAAACCTCCTCGGGCTTGGTCTCTCTGGCATTTTCGATATTTTTGTTCAAGACCGACTCGTTTATCAATTCGGTCGAGGTATCGGTAGTTTGGTCAATGTAGTTCTTGTCCTGTGTGTACGTGTGCTCGGGCGTGTATTCGCTTGCTGTGCTCGTTTTTCTAGAAACGGTGCCGCTGCTGTTTAAACTTTCGCGGCAGCGCAAATTCTGAGTTATCTTCTCGGCGAGTGTCGTTTTCAAACCTTGGAATTCAAAATTATCGACGCTGTTTTGCTTTAAAGAAGACATAAACTGACTGTTGGTTTCGTCACGCTACACAAAAAAATAAATGTTAGTATTTTGTTAAATGCGACGCGAGGCCGCACGTGAGTGAGTTACGCTATGTTTTACTTTCGACGAGAGTAACGTGTGTTGCCTTTTGTAAAATTAAATTATTTTTTGAAAAAAAAACTTTAATCACCAGTAATATAATGTTGGTACTACTTTTATTACTAAATCTGTCAAATTTGACATTAACTATTAACATCTCTTTTTTTAAATTTTAACTGAATTTTAAGATTTTTAAACGACTTTTCCACCTTTCGCATACTCGTTCTAATGTAATAATCGATTTTACACACTAACGAACGAATATTGACGTTTGCGATGTTGGCAGCACAAAAAGTATTAACCGTCCTACAAACATCTAATTGGTAATAAACATAGGTTCTCGAAAAACTCATCAAGCTACAAATCGGGTTATTATTAATGTATATCCAGAAAAAAGTACTTTCGTTTCATTTAAACCTAATTAAATTAACCTGACATTAATGTTATAACAAGACAAACACAAAATTTGTAAGAGATAACTAAAGATAGTAGTTTCTTCTAAACATACAATCATAATCGCAATGTGCCTTAATTAGATGCTTAGAATCCATCAGACTCGAATCCCTACTACTTTGCAAACAAATGTAAACGCCAAAATATATCTAATCCAAAATAAACTTACAGAACGATGCCTTCGGTGAGTTTTACGATGCGGGTGCCTAGTTAAAGATGCATGTCGCACCTAACATTGCAGCGTGCAAAAAAAATTTATTTACGAATTTAACATAACACCATCAACGACTCCAAAAAGTCGGTAATATCGCATTCTCTCAGAGCGACTAAGAGATGGCGTTACTACAACAACACCAACAAACCTTTTGAATGTGAGGAATTCTAAGCGGATTATCGTCGAGTTGTTTCATAACGTCTTGCAGCTGAGCAACAAGACTGTCATGACTGCCGGGCCGTAAAAGTTCCTCTTTAATCATTCCCTCGATAATATCCATAGGGGTTGTATCGAAGCGATTAAATTTAAAACTGATCGTTTTTTGTTTGCAAAGAAGTTTACATTCGACTGTCCCATCGGCTTTAACCGATTCAACGTTCAATTGTTTAACGTATCTGGAAGATCGTCTACGACGACTTTTCTCACTAGTCGAACTACTCTCCTCACTTACTTGTTCCGAAATATCCTGCTGGTCCTCAAAGCTTTTAGTCTCGGATATTTTACGTTTAGCAATTATTTGCTCCTCCACCTCAGCTGGCTGTGACGTTAAGTTAGATTCTACAACACAATGTTTAGAGAAAAAAAAACTAATTTAGGTAAGAATATCCTACCCAACTCTTGTTCTTGAATGCACTCTTGCTGTGCGTAATCCTGTTGTGCCGAAGACTGTGACAATGAAGACAAACGCCGTTGGTCCTGCGCATCTGAAGGTAAAACGGCTGGTAGAGAAGTAGTCGATAACTTTGGCTCTTTAGAACCTTGCTGGGAATAGTCTTGTATGACACGATTAAGTTGCTGATGCAATTCGGCCAAGTTAGTAGGAGGAATATCGGCCGATAACCTATGCGTAGAATTATATTCGCTTTTTGTTTCATCTTGAGCAGGTTGCGGTGTTACGTAATTCGGTTGTTGTTGCAAGACAGGCGCTGGCTGTGTTGGAACTTGTGGCACAGGTATTTGTTGTTGTTGTTGTTGTTGTTGTTGCTGCTGCTGCTGCGTTGGTACAAAATTCGTTGGTGGTGCTTGAACGAAATTTGGTTGAACAAAATTCGGTTGGGACTGAACCACAGTGGGTATGTATGGCTGAGCACTATTTGGTTGTTGCACAAAGTTCATATTATCAATAGGTTGTTGAATGACTGGTTGAGCAATGTAATTCTGCTGTGGTTGTTGCGAAAAATTGCCTTGTTGTATGATCGCTGGTTGAGTGTACGTTTGTTGAACGTAATTTGGAGGTTGCGCAGTAGCACCTTGAACGTACGCTTGTGGCGCCGTAACCACCTCCGTTTGTGTCTGCGGAAACTGTTGAGAAACGTACTGCTGCTGAAGTAGTTCTTGAACATTAGGCGGCTGAGTCACCGATATCCTATGCTCAGGCTGTACCTGTTCTGGTTGTGACGAAAACGATTGCTGCGGTTGAGTAACTGAGGTTCGATGATCTTGAATAAACTGAGGTTGAGGTGGGATCATAACACCTTGTTCGGGTATTGAAGACTGTGACGTAGATATCCGATGCTGGTCTTGAAGCATCTGTTTCTTTTGCATATCTAGTTGGCTATCAACGCTTAATCTAAACACAAACGGTCATTAATAAAAATAATAAAATAGTAAAACCAAACCTGTGTTCTTGAGGTGCCACCGGAGTTTGCAAGAGTTCTGGTTGAGATACGGTCGATAACCTATGCTGCTCTTGTAACAACTCGGCTTGTTGAGGTTGTTGCAAATGAGCGTCGGTGAGAAATCCTTGTTGTACGAAAGGTTGTTGCTGTTTATAAACAATCGACTGTTGCTGAACCGGTTCCGTAGAACCCTGCCGCTGCAAAGCCGGCTGTTCTGGTAATTGCTGCTGTGGCTGCGGATTTTGCGCCACACCAAATTGATTCGCAGGATAACTTTGTTGTTGTTGAAACGTGGTCGCTTGTTGAGGTGATATGTGCTGTGGAGCCTGAATTTCCGTAGGTTGCTGTTGCTGTTGTTGTTGCACCAACTGTTGTTGCTGCTTTTGCGCCTGTTCAACTTGTTGTTGTAAAAACTGCTGATACTGCAGCTGCTGCATCAGCGCAGCTTCTTGCTGTTGCTTTTCTTGTTCTTGCTTGCGCTCTTTCTCTATCTGCGTCAGTTGAGTTTTAAGCAAACGCCCCACAGTCTTAGAGTCGTCTTCAAATATAATGCCAGATTTGGCCATCTCCTCCGATATAGTATCGTACCGATCAGTTTCCATATCGAACTCGAACTGAATAGCTTCGTTTTCTTTATGTTTATGTGTACGTTTCTTGGGATCCAAAACTCGTAACCGAAACACTATCTTTTTGTCATCTTGAGAGACGACCTCTACGCGTAATCCACAATCCTCTTCAAAAAACGAATGCGTTAACAATTCTTTAACGCTTGGCCTGTCTTCTCGCCTCGGTTTAATACAATTTTCTATAACGTCTTTGACGCCCGAAGCCTCGACTTTGTCGAAACTTGCTGGTTTCACTCCCTAAAATTTTTCAAACTTAATCTAAAATTGAATAATTACGACACGTACCGATATAACTTTTTTATAAATCTGCGCGGGTCCAGTGCATTCGGAGTACGGATACTCGTTAGTCGCCATTTCCAGCATGCACATACCAAACGCGTACACGTCGACGCCTTCATCATAATGCTCTTCATACATTTCAGGTGCCATGAACTCCGGCGTACCTATCACCTTAAAGAAACTCGTCAAAACTAATTTAAATTATTGTCGTAACACTTACAGATTTAGCAAAACTTCTGTTCTTCAAAGTGGCCAATCCCAAATCCCCAATTTTGACAGATCCCGTGGTGCCGGTGATGAAAATATTATCGCACTTTAAATCTCTATGAATAATCGAAGGCGATCGTGAATGTAGAAAAGCCAAACCTTTCAATATCTGACGACACCAAGATTTTAACACCTTGGGATTAATTTTTTTAAACCTTCTCAAATAGGTCTTCAAAGTACCGCTCAGCATAAGTTCAGTAACGAGTACGATATTTTTCTTTTTGTTAAGAGTCGACTCCCAGTAATTGTAAAATCGCACTATATTAGGATGTTGGAGTTTCTTTAACATTTCCGCTTCCTCGCGAAAACGAAGTCTTTCGGCTTTGTTTAATTTTTTTTCTTGTAGTTCGCACCATGCAACTGCAACTCCAGTCTGGGTATCCAACCCACGGTACACCGTTTTAAAAGAACCACGACCTATTTCCTCTTCATATTTGAAGAACCTTCCGCACGGACTTACGGCGATTGGTTTATACACGTCGTCGTCGTCCTCGACAGCGTAATCTTTAGCTTTGGACGGTTCAAACACTATTACATCGGCGATCAAGTCAGGGTTGTTCTCGTTAATCTCGACATTTTGATGCAAGACATCGATGTTTTGATCGGTAATTTCCACCATAGCGTCGGTGTTAATTTTGCTAAACAGCGCTTTGGGAAGATTATATTTGGCGTCGTAAGGTACCAGCTGTAACTCGCTCTGAGGATAATCGCAATCATCGTCAATGTTTGAATCGGTTTCAATAGGAATACAATGAGTAACACCGCCATGCTTGACCGATTTATCTTTTTTCTTCTTCGACTTCTGCTTATCTATAATATCGTCAACGTTGTCGGTAATCTCAGATAGAATAGCCCCTGCCGCCAATTCTGACTCTGAGATTTCTTTGCACGACTGGTACTCCTCGTAATCTTCTCCAAAGTTTCTAGCCGTGAGTAAATCCGCAGACGGGGTCCGCGATAGTTCTTGCAGTCGTATAATCGGTATTGAAATTTCATTAGTCTCTTTAATCACATGGTGTTTGGCTAACTCTTCTTTGTTTCTTCGTTTTAGGTACTTTTGTTGTACGTCTTTGTTCAGACGATTATCGATTTGATTAACAATGTTCGTGGCAGACTCGAGTATTTCGGTAACCAGTTCATTCACGGCCGGTTTCAAATCCGTTTCAGACACAACCTTCGGCGTGATATGTTTTTCCGAGATTTTTACTTTCGGTTTCAAACTTTTGATATTATCACTGCGCGATTCCGACGATTCCTCTAATTGAACTGTAAGAAAAAACAGGTAAAATACATTTAAAAAAAAAGCCTCATCCACATAAGCTCACGGAAGAAGTGAAACTTTGAAATTAATTTCTTGATTATAAATTAAGTTAATTGAAAGTTTAAAAAAACAGGTGGATAGTCACAACGAAATTAAAGGTTATAATGTCAATATAAATGTCAGAAATGTAATTTAAAAAAATATAGTTGGCTGCGACAGTGCTGCCCCCTTTTTCGTTACGGTGCAACTTTTAGATTAAACCTCGTTAAAGAAGTTTCACTTCACAAAACTAGTAATCAATCCAAACGTAACAAAAATTACTAATAATATAGTAACGACGTTACACCACCACCTGTTTCAAGAAAATCAAACAGAAAATTCCTACAAAACCAACGAATGTAGTTTTTATACTATCACACGTACCTTTAGGGTCAGATTCATTAAACAACGTTAGCCCGGCATCTTGAAAAATTTGTACATTATCGAAACTTTTCCTAAATACAGCCAATTTTTCGATTATATCTAATTTATCGTCTAAAATTGAGGAGCAACTTTTCGTGCGAGTCTTCTTCTCCTGTTTCCGTTCTTTATCGTCATCTGTGATTTTCATCCACGTGTATCGGTTAACATTGGTAGTGGTTGTAGTCACATTTGTTGTTTCGACAGTAGTTCTAACAGTTTTTAAACTAATCGACGCGTCGCTGCTACTAGCCTCGTTAATGTTACTAGATAAATCTACGCTTCTAGAAGGCATCTTTTTTTTGGTACGTTTCTTATGTTTTATTTGCGTTTTACTACTAGAAGGTGTTGTCGAACTAACGTCCGAGTTAATTGCACTACTCGAACTGTGTGGCGAGCACAACCCATCATCGGTGGTTAAATAACCCTTACTAACCAGTCGTTTTTCAACGTTTGTATTCTGATCGATGAATTCGATACCTTCCAATTTATTATACAAGCTAGGTGTAACACAGTCTTTATTATCATCAGTTCTATCAGGTGGCGACTTTTTATGTTGGGACGATTTCTATAAAATAGTTTTAGCGCAGGTTAAATAAGATGAGGATACGTACATATTGCGAAGGGGAGGAGGGGCCAGAAGCAAGTTCAAGAGCCACATCCTCCCCTGTTTCGCATGATTTATTGGAGGTAGTAGATAGTGTTCTTCGGTGGACTTTACCTTTGCCGCTTTGATCCGTTATTGACTTACAGTTAACATTCTTGCCGTTGCTGCGAATACTACCTTTACTGCCACCACTACTACCGCTTCCCTTTCGTGGAATTGTTGGACTAGATTCTCTAAAAGTAAACATTTAGAAACAGGCACTTTAGATCAATCTGCTTACGCTTCTTGCTCAAATTTTGGGCAAGTTTGCCCCGTCTTTCCGTGTTTTGTTAAGTAACACGCCGTGCACCGTTTCGTCTTTACGCTACCAATTCCATTCAAACATAACTTGTACGGCACAAAAGTGGGGAACCGTCCACGTTTATCAAATTCCAGTATGAAACACTTTTACAAACAATTATACATAAAAAAAAACAAGTTTCCAAGCACTAACTCGCGTATACAATATTCCCGTTACAAATATATGTATCTTAAATACTAATAATTAACTAATCGCAACTAAAATCCCTCAGTATTTTGGTGTCGAACAATATTAATTTAAACGGCATTTTATTTAATTTATTTCCTATATGATTAGTGTCGTCTTGTACTTACAGGTGCTGTTATAGACCTAAAACAAAAAGCCAATTAAATTATTGATTCGAACCACAGAAAAAAGAAGTTTCGTGGATTGTCCAAAAAAAATATGCACGGAATTTTATTCTGCAAATAAAAACCAACACGAACCGATAATCTAACGGGAGTAAATTTCTGGAAAAATCAACCACAGGCTTGAAAACAACGCGAAAAATCCTACTAAAATTAGATTATTTGGATGGAAATCCTTGCGGCGCAAATTGAACTTATCTGCGCAAATACGTGTTGAATAGATGTTGATATTAAACGTAAACGTTTGGAACGGTAGCGTTCATGAATTAGTGACGATATTTTAATGGGGATGGAAGGCGAAAACTTGTGAAAATTGAAAAAAACTCACAATTGTTTAAGTAAAATGACAACACCCTTCACGTACGACATGCGATTTATAAATTTTGACGTCAGATGGCGTAATTTCAAAAACAAACGTCAGTAACGTTGCCGGTGTCGCATTATTTCAGAAAATATTATGAAAAAGAGATGCGATCGGCGTATGACCGTGAATGGAACATCGACTGTATTTTTATTGCTTTCTTTTATTTTACACACTTTACGAGTTTTAATTTGTTACTCCTGACACTTGTCTTTGAATTACACTATTAGAAACCATAACAGAAAATGTAGAAAATTAATGTTGATAGATAAGTAAAGAATGGCTGGACAGTCCTCTTCTTACATGCCACGAATCTAAAGCCAAAGAATAAAGCAAACCAAGGTTGAGAAAGCAGTAATACTCAAATAAGTTGTCAGTGAACAAACGTAGATTTCCACAGTTAGAAGCACAGATTAAAAGCTTAAAGAGTTAGCTAATAAACTTGTAAACCAAAAGAGATATTCTATGGTTGAAACCAAGGTTGAAACCAGAAAACCGTTGTTGTCTTAGTAAAGTTTTCCAAGACAACATTTACAAACCTAGTAGTGTTTCATCTAATAGTGAATGCAGCAAGTGGTTTTTCAAAAAGTGCTATGTAAGAAACGAAAAAAAACTGGAAAAACCAAATTTCGAAAACAAATACAAAGGTTATAAAAAACTGAAGAAGTGTTTAATTCTTGAAGGTCACACCCCCATCTTCGACGCCCCCTCCGCATTAACAACGTCGCATTACATTAATTTTTTTATCAGAAATGATCAACATTTTGCAATTTAAGATTTAATATTTGAAATGTGTCGCAAGAAGCATTAGTGCAAACAAATCAATTACTATCGTGATTACATATTAATCATCACTTTGTTTATAACAGCATGGATTGAATGTAACTGAATATTTACTATAATATGGCAACTAACAAAAAAAAGACATGCAAAACTCATCACAAAATACTACAACTCAAGTGCCTTTACTATTTAATGAAGTATCGCAAGATTCTAGATTCTTAATTATTCCGTTACTAGTCGTTGTAATTATAATGTTATTATCAGCATTGGTAAAACTAGATTGTGTTTGTACTGTTATGAAAAAATGACATCGTTTTAGGTGTATCTAATGGCTAAGAAAAAACGTCTCGACTTAGTTAGAGAAAATCTCATGCAATTGTACGAGTTTGATTCAAACGAACAAGAATGGGAGTCATTGAATGTTAGTGTTAACGAGCAGAATTACGGATCGTTGTTTAACTTTACAACTACTGTTGTGTAGTTATTTTTAATGTTAAGTTGAATAAATACGTTATATTACAAGGCTGTCGGTAAATTTATGTAATCTAATCGTTATACGAGTAGGTTAGGCAGCCAAAAGTACGTATATTTTTTGTTGGTACCAACCATGTACCAGCCTGAACTTTCCATAAATGCAATGTATATATCTCGTTTCCTGTGATTTCCTGTTCCCGATTTTTTAAAACCACGTTTGGGTCTATCAGTTTATATTTTTGCGATCATGATAATTTTTTCATTTCGTCTGCTAGCTTGTTTTTTTAAGCTTAGATAAACAACAGATAAACTTTGTAAGTAGAGACATTTTTGTAAAGACACGTTTACACTACAGGAACAAACGTTAGCACACCATAAATAGTTGAAGCACAGTATAAGCAAAGACTCAAATTTGAATACGGGGCTTTGAAAAAGTCATAAAATAAAAAGGTTCTACACTTGGAAAAATCCAGCTTCAGTATAAATTGCACTGAAGATTGAAAACATTTTTCTTTTATACGTTACAAGAAGATGAATCAAAGAGAAAATTATTATAAACGCTGAAAATTACATGAAAATCACTCAAATATGTACAAATAGATACATATCTTGCAATGAAATCAATTTTTGATTGGAAAAAGGACAAAGATGCTAGATTACAGAATATAGAGGATACGAAATAGAGCTGCCCCAACAGAAGCAAATTTATCTCTATACTGCAGTGGAGGACAACAAAAAGCTAAAATAGGACTACATTTAGCATCAACTATAGAAAAGATATTACCTACGCAAATGACCCCTTGTATGATAATGTTACCTTTTTTATACGGTTATAGTAGTTATATTTTATGACCAATCATATGAACTGCGTGTCTAAATTGAAATCGCGATAAACAATTAATTTGTAGTGAACCAGAGCAATGGCGGGTAGAGTCAATTTTTGATTCAAATAATATAATACGCAATGGGCATTGAATATGCGCAGTGGGTTACATTATCGTGGGGGTTAATTTCGTTTCATAATCTAAAGCTACGCCTACATGAACCCGTCTTTGCGTCATACGTATACACTATATAAACGTCAATAAACATTTAACGCAATTATAACTCCATACAGTTAAAGATGTTGCAGTGATCTGTAGGTCCCATACCTGCACACACTAGCTAAATATCTAAAATTGTGTAGAGTTTTGTAGTACTATTCAATAGTTTATCAAATTGTTCGGAAAACTCTGTGGTATAATTTTCGTAATTGTAATATTCAGTGGCGTAGCCAAAGGGTGGCATTAAAAATATATAAATTTTGTTCTCAATGCGTACTTTGACTTGCATTTTTTCGAACTCCCTCCTCTCCCTTCCCAAATCCGGGCTACGCTGCTGATACTAACATTAATCGCTTTGTATAGTTTCCTATTATTATTTATTGGCTTTACCCAGCATCTTAGATTTCGAGAACTTTTTCTTTTTTTATATTTTATATATAATTGAGAAATTACAAAAATTTTTGTTTTTGTTTCCAGATAACCAAGACAACCGAAATAATAAATTTTTTCCACTACTAGTTGTATACGCTTGCATTATTACGTATAATAGAAGGCCGTGAAGTTGTACTTTTTTAACCGCAGGTAAATAATATTTCATTATTAACTAGTAGTTAATAATGAACATATTTACATTTTCTGATAATACTACAACAGTTTCAAAGAAAAAAGTTTACCAAACTGCGCACCAAGAGCAAGAGATTTTATTTAATGCTAATTTAAGTTTTCAAATCGCTCAATTAATAAATTAATTTGATTTTAAAAAGTAAGTTATTTGAAGTTCGCGCTTAATTAAATGTGAATATTATTGAGTTAAATATGTTTTAGATATAATCAATGCTTAAAATAATAATGTTTTTAAACAATTTAAACAACTTTAGCAATAAAACTTACGTTATCTGTTTATTTTGTGTTTTAAATCACAATTAACAATTACGTCAAAATTAATTCTATTAAACTAATGACAACTGTCAGAATTACTGACTTGATTTTTAATTTAAAATTAATATCTTAAATTTTAAATTTGATTTAGTAACAGGTAGAAAGGTTTTAATAATTCTAGTAGTGGAAAAAATTGTATATATAACACGGTTGAGAAGTTCATTATAACCTGCGCGATTTATATCCCTCGACGCTTCGCGTCTCGCGATATAATCTATCGCTTAGGTTATAATGATGCACTTCTCAACCTTGATATATAATATACTATTTGTTCACTCTAATATCTTTCTAAATACTGCAAAATGTTCAACATCGTTCACCTTATCCTCGCGAGCAAATATTTTCTTCAAAATTGGCCAATCACAGTCGCAACGGAACGATGCAAAACGCAAAGACTGATACATGGAGGCGTACCTTAAGAGAACATCTATGGTTGATATCGGGCGTGTTACCAACAGAAAATAATTCAGACATCAAACTCTCTAGTGAATTACTAACAATGATGTAATATCAATAGTGATATGTTATAATTTTTAGAAATCGCCTAATAATAGCCGAGTTCTTATTGTTGTAGTTCTACAACCACAATGGAAAATATAGAAAGTCTTACGTATACGTCAATGAACTGAATAAAATGAATACAATTCGTCTCCGCTGTTAAAATATGTGCTGTGTTTGATATTCTTATATATAGTGTCTTTACACCCCGATGGAGTAGCGCCGCTCCTATGTAGCTTTCTATATCATTTATACGGGTGTGATCAGTACCCTTCTACTATTCTATTTTCTCACATATTTCTTTCCCCTTTTTTCTATCCGTTACTTTAGACTTCCACTCATTAATTCCAGCTCTTCTATTTTTTGCCAGCAATACTACGTCATCCGCGTATGCTATAATTTGCCTTCCATGTGTTCTTTACTGTGTTCGTGTTTAATTTTCTGAGTACATGTTCCAATGCAAAGTTAAATAGTACAGCAGATAATAAATCTCTTTGTCGTACCCCCTTATTCGTTCCGAATTCTTCTGTTTCGCTCTTTTGAGTTTCACACTTATTATTGTTCTTTCCATTGTCATTGTTACCAGTCTTTTTATTTTAGTACGTATCTTTTAATGCTTTCATTAACACGTTTCTTCGGATTGAGTTAAAGACTTGAAATACTCATGTGCTTTTTCTATTATCTGTCTATGTATCACGTCTGTCTGTCGTTGATCCACATTGACCACATTGATGATGTCCTATTAATTTCTCTGCGGTGTTCATTAATCTCCTTTGTATTAGTGTTGACATAATTTTGTATGTGGTATTGAGTAATGTCAGGCTTCTGTATTTTTTACATTGTTATTGGTCCCCCTTTTTGTGTATTGTAATAATTTGTCCAGATTCCCATTCTACCGACATCCTTGCATCTTTCGATATTCTTTCCATCATTCTGTATATTTTTTTCATGTAATTCTCTTCCACCGTACTTTATGAGCTTTGCGTTTATTCCATCCTTCCCAGGAATTTTACGCTTTTGGATTTAATTAATAATTTTGATTATTTCTTCTTTCGGTGGTGTTTCACTTGTCCTATCTTGTTTTGGTGTTTCTATTTCATCCTCTTCAGTTTAATCCGCTTCTGTTTATTTAATTTTTCTATCTACTATCTTTGGCTAGTTGTTCTTCCTTTCTTTGTGCTTTGTGTCTTGGCTATTTCCATTTCTATTATTTGTTTTAAGTTGCACTCTTCTCCATTTATAATCATCTTGTCGTTCCTAATAATTGCATGTTGCCCTTTATTTTTGATATTTACTTTTAACTTTTTCCTCTTTTCTTGCATTGTTTTAAAGTAATCTTGTTCTATATATATTTTGGTTCCTTTCAGTTTGTTAATTGCTATCAATATTTCCCATCTTTTTGCCATATTCTTTAGTTCAATTATAATTGGTCTAGCTTTTATTCCTTTTTCTTTCTAGTTTTTCTAGTTCTTTCATTCTCAATTCCTGTTGCTCTAGTTTGTTGGTTATTTATTTTTATTTGCTCATTTTCTTTTTTGACTTTTTAGATTTCTTCATATAACGGATCTATTTTCTTTCCATTCCTTCCTCTCTTCCGTCTATTTTATCTAATTTCATGTTCATCTCTTCCAATATGTCCCGCATCTTGTTTCTCCCTCGCAATCTTCTATTTTCAGTTCTTTGTTTACGTCTCGACATATGTTAGCGCTCCTACTTCACTTCTCTAACTAACGCTTTCTTCGGCTCTGCTAATTTACATATTGTTTTGTTTCTCCATCCACAGCGTGCCCGCTTCACTACTCAGACCCTTTGCACTTATTTTGCTTATTTACTCTTCCCACTTTGCGCGTATTTACAGTTTATTTAGAACTAGCTATATTCACGTCCATCAAGGAGACCAGGGCCGGACTCTCAATAGCTTTTTGTATAATTTTGAGAATTTTACAATCTCCCAGTGCTTTCCGCAGTTTCTTTGTATAATGTGTATTTTTTAATCGGAAAATAATTGTTTGCGTAAACTTTTATAATCATAAAGTTGTTGACAAATGCATCAATCAAAAAATATTTTAATTTTTTTATTCTTGCATCTTTTTATAGTGCCAGAGTTTTGTCGAATACAGCAGCAAAATTTTTGGGTCATCGTAATAAGTAAGCTCGGTGATAATTATCAAAACAATTGTAATTTTTTAATCATTCAATGGATGTTTATCAAATTATGAACAGAATACAGTTTAATCGCATAAGGAAATCATTCGTAGCTGGAATTCGAGGCTAACTTTACCGACGTTGTGTGGGTTGTGTGTAGCTACCTTTATTGACATTATAGTCTGACGTCACTTGACAAGTCGGTAAAAACACGTAAACGCAAAGGTTTATAACTAAGCTAAATAATATTCAGATTGAATCAGATATTAATAAAGGGGCGTAAGCACAATTTTAACGATTATTTAATATATAATATTTAACGGCACTTACACAAGACGACAGAGAAAAAGTATCGAATCAAAATGACTGATTCTAAATACTTTACAACCACCAAAAAGGGTGAAATTTTTGAGCTCAAATCTGAGCTTAACAACGACAAGAAAGAGAAGAAAAAGGAAGCAGTTAAAAAGGTATAAAAGAATACAGTACACGAATAATTGAGTAACCAATGATTTTAGGTTATTGCCAGCATGACTGTGGGTAAAGATGTTTCGGCATTGTTTCCTGACGTCGTTAACTGCATGCAAACCGACAACTTAGAGTTGAAGAAATTGGTGTACTTGTATTTAATGAACTATGCAAAGTCGCAACCTGACATGGCTATAATGGCTGTGAATACGTTTGTTAAGGTAAGTATTAAAACATATCTTGTTGTTACTAATGGTGATTATAATAGGATTGTGAAGATCCTAATCCACTGATACGGGCATTAGCTGTACGCACTATGGGATGTATCCGTGTAGATAAAATCACCGAGTACTTATGTGAACCTCTGAGGAAGTGCCTAAAAGATGAAGATCCTTATGTGCGTAAAACTGCTGCAGTATGCGTTGCCAAGTTGTATGACATTTCTTCAAGTCTAGTCGAAGATCAAGGATTTTTGGATCAATTAAAGGATTTACTGAGCGATTCAAATCCAATGGTTGTTGCCAATGCTGTTGCAGCTTTATCCGAGATTAATGAAAGTAGCCCGACTGGGCAACCCTTAGTTGGTATGTACCCAATGTGTTATTGTACTTCGACATCTGAGACACTAAATAAAATCTTTAAAAACAGAATTCAACACCAACACCATCAACAAACTTCTCACTGCTTTGAACGAGTGCACCGAGTGGGGACAAGTTTTTATATTAGACTCGTTGGCCAATTACAGTCCAAAAGATGAACGCGAAGCCCAAAGCATTTGCGAACGTATTACGCCTCGATTGGCACATGCAAATGCAGCTGTTGTTTTATCGGCAGTGAAGGTAGATCACCTGCATATTATATGGTACCGATGTTAACTAATCACTTTCAGGTACTAATGAAACTAATGGAAATTTTAGCTGGGGACAATGATTTCTGCACAACCTTAACGAAGAAACTTGCACCGCCGTTAGTCACTTTACTCTCCTCTGAACCAGAAGTGCAATATGTCGCTTTAAGAAACATCAATTTGATTGTTCAGAAACGTCCCGACATTTTAAAGCACGAAATGAAAGTGTTTTTTGTTAAATATAATGATCCTATCTATGTAAAGTTAGAAAAGTTAGATATTATGATTAGACTGGCATCCCAGGCTAATATAGCACAGGTACTGAGCGAATTGAAGGAATATGCGACTGAAGTGGATGTGGATTTTGTTCGTAAAGCTGTGCGTGCCATAGGGAGATGTGCTATTAAGGTGGAACCTTCGGCAGAGCGGTGTGTTTCAACATTATTGGATTTAATACAAACTAAAGTTAATTATGTAGTTCAAGAGGCTATCGTCGTCATTAAAGACATTTTTAGGTATACACACACATTTAATTATCTTATCTAATGTGATCTTATAGGAAGTATCCAAATAAATATGAAAGTATCATAAGCACTTTGTGTGAAAATCTCGATACGTTGGATGAACCAGAAGCACGTGCCAGCATGGTGTGGATTATAGGAGAATATGCAGAACGTATTGATAACGCAGATGAGCTCCTTGACAGCTTCCTCGAAGGCTTCGCCGATGAGAATGCTCAAGTGCAATTACAACTTTTAACGGCCGTTGTCAAATTATTTTTAAAACGGCCGGCACACACCCAAGCCTTAGTTCAACATGTTTTAAGTTTAGCAACGCAAGATTCTGATAATCCAGATTTACGAGACCGAGGCTTCATCTACTGGAGGTAAATAAACCTTGAACCTAATACATAACAACCTTTTTTTTGTAGGTTATTAAGTACTGATCCAGCTGCTGCTAAAGAAGTCGTCTTAGCTGATAAACCACTTATCTCGGAAGAAACTGATTTGCTTGAACCGACTCTGTTAGACGAACTGATTTGTCATATCTCGTCATTGGCAAGTGTTTACCATAAGCCACCTACTGCATTTGTTGAAGGTCGTAGTGCCGGCGTCCGTAAATCGCTACCAGCTCGTCAGGGTTCTGTCGAAGACACCAGTACCCATCCTGAAGCAACAGTTATTCCCAATCAAGAATCGCTTATTGGTGACCTTTTATCAATGGATATTGGAAACACAGTTACCGCTGCTAGTGCTGCTACAGTTCCAACCAGTAACGTAGACCTATTAGGAGCCGGTTTAGACTCATTGGTATTACCAACTCGGTCATCTTTCATCGCAGACTACTATAATCATGTTTTGTAGCTTGGTGGTAGTACTAGCAGTAGCCTTGATGCACCTAACACATCTGTACCAAGCTCAACAGGGCTACTTGGTGACATTTTTGGTATAACATCATCGACCACAATGTACACTCCAGCGAAAGGTTGCTGGTTACCTGCAGAAAAAGGAAAAGGCTTGGAAATATGGGGCACATTCTCTAGACGTAACGGACAAATGTCGATGGATCTGACTTTCACAAACAAAGCGATGCAAGCAATGAACGGATTCGCAATACAATTCAACAAAAACAGTTTCGGTCTTGCACCATCTGCACCTTTAAACATCGGCGCTTTGCAACCGGGACAAAGTTTGGAAACGAATTTGAATTTAAACACAAGCGGTCCTGTACAACGTATGGATCCGCTATCAACGCTACAAGTCGCCATTAAAAACAACGTCGATATATTTTATTACGCTTGCCAGATTCCAATCCAAATATTATTTACCGAAGATGGGCAACTTGATAAGCGGGTATTTTTAACCACTTGGAAAGACATACCTGCTGCTAATGAGGTAAAATTTTAGGTTAAGAACAAAGTTGAGTCGATTCGAAATATATCTTAAGTCTAGATCAAGCTTCGCACAATTATCTGTCTGTTTTAGGTACAATATACATTAAACGATCTAAAAGGTACATCAGATAGTCTCGCGTCGAAAATGACTCAAAATAATGTATTTACGATAGCGAAACGTAACGTCGAAGGACAGGACATGCTCTATCAATCGTTAAAATTAACCAACAACATTTGGGTGTTGTTAGAGTTAAAACTACAACCGAGCGTTACTCATGCAACCCTTAGTTTAAAATCGAGATCTGTAGAAGTAGCACCGCCGATTTTTCAAGCTTATGAATCTATATTAAAGTCTTAAATGTAAAACATTCCATTTGTGTCCAAATATATAATATTAAAAGTTGCTCGTTTTATTTTTTGAAGAATTCGGATTGACCTCATCTAGTTTTATTCATGCACGTTTATACAAATTGTGGTCTTACAAAAAGCTAATCAGTATTAAACTTTTGATTTTACCAATTTGAAATTATTAATCAACATAGATAAGACTATCAAAACACAAACATACAGGTTTATTTCGACTCAAATTCATTTACATATTGCGCAACATAATGCAAATGAAAACTTATAAAAATTAGCTTTCCAAATTTATTAGAAAACGAAAATATAGTTACATAGTATAAATATTTTAATGTTGCTTACGACGAAAACTGCATCCTTCAGTTAGTCGAGCTTTACCTCCAGTCGATGTACATAAGATGGTTGAACACCCCTTACATGGTACAGGCGACTGTGCATGCGAAAAAATAGTGGAAATAGCGTAACATCCAGGACATTTAACGTCCATAAAGTAACTATTAGGATGTTGAACTAGCCTCTTTAACTTATGGGCTCGTTTTTGTTGTTCCGGCGAAGGATGTAACAAATCAACTGCTAACGGCATCTAAAATTTAAAAAAAAAGTAAATCTTTTATTAAATAAGCGGACTTTCAGTAAATACTCACTTTTATTTGTTAAGTTTTCACGAAATTCTTAGAAACTTCAATTTTCAGCACGTGGTGAAACAGCAAATGTCGGCAAAAGAACGATGAAGTTGTCGAGGTTACGGATATTCTATTGCCAGTACAGCCAACATTACTACAAAAAAAACTAAACGACTAAGCACAAGGTATAGCCACGTATAGCTAATTATGTATTCTGTAAAGTTAATTACACGTAATTCTTTTTATTTTTTGTTCAATTATTTAAAAAAATTGCTATGTTTTAAAATACTCTTCATTTATTAATTCAAACTTAAACAAATTTGGAACAACCTTGTATGCGTCTAAAAAAATGTAAGGCTGCCAACTTAATTTACCAGATAGAACAACTTAACCTTACTTATTTTAAATGCAAGTGCGGAGCGTGTTAAGTGAGTGTAAATAAACATGTTTCGTAATAATAAAAACGACTCAATGCGTGTTAAGCACCTAGACCCAGATTCTATCGAATTTTCCGTGTTTACATCCGATGACATAAAGAAACTCTCAGTCATTAAAGTCTCAACACCGTTAACTTTCGATACATTAGGTCACCCACTGTCCGGAGGCCTTTATGATCGAACCATGGGTATAATTCGACTTTTAAAATATAGTTATTGATTTGTTGTATGTAGGTCCACTTAACGATAGAAGTGAACCATGTGGATCTTGTCACAAAAGCATTTACTTTTGTCCTGGACATTTTGGGCACATCGAACTACCCTTGCCGGTCGTGAATCCGATTTTTTACAAAGCTATTGGATCAATTTTAAAGATCTCATGCTTGATGTGTTTCCAGATACAAATACCTGGTAATTTACTTCATTAAATAAGCATTTATACGTTTTCTTTAATTTAGCTCATATAAAATACTGCTTATCGTTACAAATTAAGTTGCTCAATTGTGGATTAACGACCGATGCAATTGGCATCGAAGTTAAAATTCAAGAAGCACTTGCAAACAGTAAAGACAAAGACTTGAACTGCTTGGAAGAAATAAGACAGTATGAGAAATTACTAGAAACCCGCTCAGGTATTTTTGTAGTGTTTAGAGGCTTCAATAATCTTCTAGTGTTTTAGTACAATTGAACGAGAAAATACTTAACAATAAAAATACTGAATCCTTAAGAAACGAGTTAATTGCTGGGAAGATGAAGATGAAACTGATTAAGAAATGTATGCATTGCAAGAAAAGCATTAATCGCGTTCAAGTTGCAAGAAATCGCATCGTTATAACTTCATCAGTATCTGCCGAGTAAGTGAGTTTACATAAGTCTGTAACTTTATTAAAACCGTTACAGTGGAGGAGTAAAAACCAATAAACCTAAATACGTTACACCCGAAGAATCAAGGAGATACCTTCAACAAATTTGGAATTGTGAAAAAGAATTCTTGCAAGAGTTAATACCAGTTCTTGGAAGCGTTAGTATTGAGTATCCGACTGATGCACTTTACTTTGATGTCGTACCTGTTACTCCGTCAAACATTCGACCAGTAAATCTATTAAATGGTCGTTTAATAGAAAGTCCTCAATCACAACTTTATAAAGACATATTACAAAATTCTATGTTAGTGCGTACTGTGATTCAAGTAGTGCAGAACAATGGTAATGTTGAAGTGTTGCCATCAGAAGCGAAGGATGTTTATTTGATGGCACAGGGAAAGACGCCGATTGAAAAATTAAACGATGCGTGGGAGGCGTTGCAAACGAATATTGATGAATTAATTGATAGGGATAATGTGCGCGAAAGAGGTGGTGGCGAAGGGCTTAAGCAAATTATTGAGAAAAAAGCTGGGTTAATTCGCATGCACATGATGGGGAAACGTGTGAATTTTTCAGCACGGTCTGTTATAACCCCTGACCCAAATTTAAACATCGACGAGATTGGTATACCAGAGGAGTTTGCGAAACATTTGACTTATCCGGTGCCCGTTACATCTTGGAATGTTATTGAGTTACGTAAAATGATTAATAACGGTCCGAACGTGCATCCAGGAGCCGTGCAAGTGGAGTTTGAGGATGGCACTATAAGAAAGATTGATCCAAACAATACTACTCAGCAAAAGAGTATCGTGAAGCGCTTACTTACACCTAATGATAAAGATAAGGGTTTTACCGGCGTCAAAAAGGTGCATCGACATTTGTGCAACGGCGATGTGTTGTTGTTAAATCGACAGCCTACTTTGCATAAGCCGAGTATTATGGCCCACACTGCTAGGATTTTAAAAGGTGAAAAGACGTTGCGGTTGCACTATGCTAATTGCAAGGCGTATAATGCTGATTTTGATGGGGACGAAATGAATGCTCACTTTCCACAAAATGAATTGGCACGTAGTGAAGGATACAACCTCGGTAAGCACATTTGTTTTTCATAAATTCTATTTTAAATGGTTTATAATGGATTTCTATTAGTAACCTACCAGTTACCACCGATTCGAATGCGAGTTAGTTTATGTTCGTTGCATAATTCGGATGTGTTTTTAAAGGGGTTAGCAATTAAATTTGATAAAGAGCGCAGGCTGTGACCCCGTGTAGATAACATCGGACGGTACGCGAGATATCGTAAATATCAATTGTAAGCGGGCGGATTTATATGCGCTTTTTCATAACGATTAGTTTTTATAAGGACGTGTATAAATCAATTTTCAATCAGTGAAATAAAGAAAAAATTGATAAAAAGGAAAACAGTGACCCCGTTTACGTTATTTATTTATTTCGCGCGGGATATTTTTAAGTATGAGCGGACGGATTTGTATGCACTTTTCAATTAAGTACAATAAGTGTTATCAGTGAGCCATAAGCATCGAGTACAATGGGAGAGAGAGGAAATTTATTTGGAATTGAGAAAAAAGTAATAAGAAGATCGCCAGAGCAAAGATATAGTCCTCGCAATTTTACTTTCGATGCACGTCATTAACGTCAGTGACGTAGTTATTCAACCATGTTGTCGGTATTATCATGTAAACTTACTCTTTTCGTACATTCTTAATATTAGATTGCGAATTACGTTTTCATTAAATGTTTCTACATTCGTAACAGGTGTACTACGCTTACGTTTTGAGGAGATCTAAGAACCTCGTTGTTAGCAACCGCTGTACATACAGAAATAACTGTAGAATATATGTATGTATTACCACAATTTAAATATTATGTAAAAGGGTACCTCTCGCACAGCATTTACTGATATCAATGGACCACCATTATCTCGTTCAAGCTCAAAATAGTACAGTTTTGTATCAAAAATAATTATAAAAAACAATGAGCACTTTGACATATTTACTTTGACGTAAAAAACACAAATTAAATTTGACAGATGCCAACAACGCTGCAACTTTAGTAAGCACACCAACAACGCGACAAAAAAAAATTCCATAAGACAATTCGGTATTTATTTATTTTTTGCTATAAATAGGGTGGTATGAATTTTACGTCATTAATGACGTGCATCGAAAGTTAAATTGCGAGAACTATACATGGAAGAATTACTTAACGTCAAAATTAAAAGAACAATAATAATATCGATGACGATCTGACATATGAAGAGAGAAGAGTGCAAGGGGAACTAAGGAGCATCGCGAGTAGCAAAAGATTAGAAGGAAGGAGAACTAAAATTAGATAAGAAACTATGGATAGAAGATGAAATGTACGTCGGGGCAAAAAATTAAGTAAGACAAGGGAAGAGGTACGAATCAAAAAAACAACAAGGAACCGAAAAGCGATAACGAGTATGGATGAAGCATAGTAAAAAGATGAGAGTGTTGGAAATTAATCGAAGTCAGGGGTCATTAAAATTATATTCTGGAACGCTGCTGGGGTCAGGAATAAGGAAGAGTAGTTCTGGAGATACATAAGAAAATTTGGCGTAGTCCAGAGGAATAACAGAAGGAAACATACAATGCCAGAAGAAAGATTTTAAAATAGTGACGGGGTATAGCCAAAGAAAGAAGAAACCTTGAAGAGTTTGTTACGAGGATTTTCTCGTAACTTTAGAAGCGACGACTAATTCAGTTGCTTCGGTGATTGGATCGTGAGTTTCGTGGTGCTAAATTATTAGCAAAGCTTAAAAAAGCACCAAAACGGAGAGGGGATATGAGTGGATAGACACCGTTGCTTTGGAATCATCAATATGAAAACCTAAAGTTTAGTTTAGATATGTTGCCGACACGTTTGTTGTTTCGCCTCATGGTCATCTCGAATTGTTGTAAGTCTCTTGATCATCTAAACAATCAGCACCTAGATATCAAATTTATTGTGGAAATCGAAACTAATAGTTCTCTTCCATTTTTCGACGTTCTTGTGACTAGTACGTCCGACGGACATCTAGGCCATTCTGTTTACTACAAACTCACCCATTTGAACAGATACCCTTCATGCTTCGTCTCATCATCAGATTTGCCAACTTGAAAATCTAGACTCAGAACTAAATCATCTTACTAGAACCCCAGTGAACAATGGTTGCACAAAGCCAGGTACTCAAGCAGTTATTAATTGTTGTCTATCCAATCCAATCAGAAATAGGCATTTTTACCCTACATTCAGAACGTTACGAATCAAATAGGGAAATTCTTCGTAAGGATGGTACTACACCCATATTCAAATCAACAAACAAAATCTCTCAGATTCTTCCTTCTCCCAATGACAAATTTACTACACTTTTATTTCAAGGTGTATACCAAATTCCTTGCTCATGTGGTTTAGTCTACATTGGTGAAACCGGCCGTTCCGTCAATACACACATTTCAGAACATGATCGTTCTGTAAGGAAAAGGCATATTTCTAAGTCTGCGGTTGCTAAAGATCATTTTAGTACAAATCACAATATAGCTTTTGATAACGTTTGGGTGATGTCAAAATCTCCATTCTTCAATAGCAAAATCCGAGAGCATTAAAATCACCAAACACTCCTATAACTTTAATGGTGATCATAGTTTCGAGCTATCCCCTCTCTGGTTCTTGGTCATTACTTCTTTATCGAAAACACGCCCCTTTGTGACCGTAACCGAATTAGAGTCGAGCTTAGCCAGCCATGACGATACTTTTTTATATACTGTTAACTAGTTCTCTTACACCTGATAGTTAGGCGCCCTTTTGACTAATTTTCTACTTGGCAATTTCAGCAAATTACATTGAGTTAGAAGTAAGCAGAAATTCGCGCAAAATAATAATATTTGGTTTTATAGAACTTACACAATCTCACGTACGCCAAAAAATTTACTCTCGCTCGGCTTCTTTTGCACCTACTCCTCAATTAAAACAAAATATAAAAACATGGCTGCCACTCATGCGCGCCCTCTACTCAAACTCACGAATACAAAACAAAAGGCTTATAACACTTACAAATAGAAAATATAAAGTTTATAACAGATTAAGATAAAGGAGACGCTAATACAAGAGAAGAAGAAATATAAGAGGAAACATCAAACAAATGAGATCAAATGGAGAGTCAAGCAGGAAATTCTGGAGAAACAGGGAACTGAGGCAGATAAGAAAAAGCTACGGCATATGCGGGCGATGTAGTGATGGTAGTCAAGGAAGGAAAAGGTCTAAAGAAGATGAGACATACTTTTAAAGAAAAATATGTGAAAATTAACGTCGTAAACACAAAGACAATGATATTTAAGAAATGAGGAAGAATAAGTATAAAAGAAGAGTGGAGAAAGAGTTCACATATTTGGGATATAGGATGAGACAGCATAACGTAAGAGATAGGATGGTCAAGGCCAAGAAGATAATAGGACAAGAAACGATAAACTTGAAGAAGCAAACGACAATCTAATAAAATACCACACAGGGTTAGGTAATCAACTTAAGAAGAAGTAGTCTCCGTATGTAAAGAAGAAGTATTATCACAGCTGGTTAAACTCGACTCTGATTGGATTCCGGTCGAAAATGGGCATGTTTTCGTTAAAGTAATGACCGGGAACCAAAGAGGGGAAAACATGAATTATGATTGAAGTTGTTGGGGTGTTTGATAATTTTAGTGCTCTCTCGGATTTTCGTATTAAAGAAGAATGGAGATCTTGCAATCACCGAAACGTTATCAAAATCTATATTGTGACCTGTAGTAAAATGATGTTTAGCAACCGCAGACTTAGAAACGAATCATGTTCTGAAATGCGTGTAATGACGGAACGACCGGTTTCACCAATGTAGACTAAACCACATGAACAAGGAATCTGGTATACAACTTGAAAGTGTTGGAAATTTGTCTTTGGGAGAAGGACGAATTTGGGAGATTTTGCTTGTCGAATTGAATATGGGTTCAATACTATTTTCTTATTTGATCTGTAACATTGTGAATGTAGGATTGGATCCGGAAGTAGAAACGTACTTAGGTAATTGAGACGACGATTAATAATGCTTGAGTATCTCTCTTTGTGTAACTAAGGTTCTAGTAAGATGGCGTTGAACCAAAGATTCAATAACAGAACGTTTCGATGCAGAATAATGATGAGACGAAGCATGAAGGTGGTATCTGTTCGTATCGGTGGGTTTGCAATAAACAGAATGCCCTAGACGTTGAATAAAATGCTGATAGTTGAGGATGTGATGTGTTAATTTGCAAATCATGTTGAACAAGAACTTGGCTAGCTTGTAGGTAGGAGATTGGATAGTACTTTGGAAAGTCCGTATAGACGAGGTAGTTTGGAATCTGAAGGGGTGAGTCGACGTTTAGTTTCTGGAGGTAGATTGTAAGATTTGATGATTTCGCTGACCTCACGTTCAATCCTAGAATGGGATTGTCGTTTACTTTTTCAAGTTTATCGTTTTTTTCTTACCTTTTTTGCAGTATAGAATCGGTATTGGTTCACATGTTGATTACCTAACTTTTGAGAGGTTTTGAGTTAGATTTCGGTTTTTTCGATATCTCTCACGTCTTGATGGCGCGCTTTACGAAAGTGGGCGAAACGTTGGAAACTTCGGTTCAACACAGTCCAAACCTGAAAGACGTTTTAATCTTAGTATAGACTCCGGCCATGGAAACGTTTGCTATTACAAAAAGTATCATGTACGGAGCGGAGATATGGGGATGCAAAGAGTAAGCGCAATTCTGGAAAAGTAGAGAAATTCGGGGTTACATAGTATCAGAGAAGGTAGAAGCTGAAAAAAATAAGAGGGAACGCAGGGAAATACGAAAAAGTTAGAAAGAAAAGAATGAACGACACGGCGAGGTTGTGCAGGCTGTGCGGGGAGAGATAGGAAACGGTTGGCTACATGCTAAAAGAATGTGAGATGAGGAAAGAGGAGAGGACGTAAAAAGAAATACTGGCAGAAGGGGGCAGAACGGGCAGAGTGGATGTAGGAAGTGTTTGAATTAAGTTAATGTCGCTATTTTATATCCATAATACTAGTGACGCCATCTGCAGTACACTGCAGGTACTACAATACAAAGTAGTAGTAGTAACTATGTTTATGTTTTTCACTTTACATTTAATATGTAAGTTTACTGTTAATTGAAAACGTTTTATTTTGCTTCAATAAAAGATACGTTATTGAATACGAGGCCAAGAATGCTAGTCATACTGTGAAGGTATTTTTGACAGACAATGGTACCGAATTTTGTCATTGCGTGGTATATAATGTTTTGTTTAGTCTCGCCATATACTCCACAACAAACTGGGGTTGCGGAACGTGAAAGCAGAACCGTTGTAGATATATGCTTGTTGTGAGCGTTTTGCCATAGTCATTGTGGGCAGAAGCCTGTTACGCAGGCACCTATCTACTCAATCGCTTCGGTAAAACTGCAATAAATGGATCGAGTCCTTTGAAATTATGGACTGGTTACAAAATCATCAAATTGGATCATTTAAAAGTTTTGAAGGAAGTTTTAGAATCGCCAGGTTTTTTGTGGTTTGACAATAAGTCATACAATAATGACTCAAATCTTCTGCTTCGAAAGAGGAACCGCTGTTGCGACGTAGTAGTCCAGAGCGATATTTGCCAGCGTGGTTGAGCAGTGGTAACTACGCATCATTATCAGAAATTGATGGATCTAAAACTGCCTATAATGAGGCTATAGAGTCAAAACACTCTAAAGAATAGTTAGCAGCTATGAAAGAGGAACTCTCAGCTCATGCAGAGAACAACACATGCGGGAGCTTGTGCATCCTCCTAAAGTAATTCAAAATCGATGGGTTTTAAAAGTAAAACGGCTTTCAGATTCAAATTCAAAGCTCGTTTGGTTGCTAAGGGTTATGTGCAAAAACCAGGAATATACTACGACAAAACTTTCAGCCCAGTTGCACGTTACGACACTGTCCGTACCCTATTGGCAGTTGCAGCTACAGACAACTTGGATTTATGACAGTTTGACGTGAAAACCGCCTTTCTGTACGATTTTCTTCAGGAACAGGTTTATATGTCACAACCGGAAGGGTTCAGTAATAGATCTGATCGTGTTTTGTCGTCTTCAGCGTAGCTTATATGGACTCAAACAAGCTTTGTCAACTTTATAAAATCCGAAAATTAGTGTATGCGATCCTTGCTTATTTGTACGTTCTAGAATGATAAGAAACTATTTGTACCCATTTATCTCGACGACGGCTTAGTTGCTGGCAATGATAAATCTGAAAATGACAAATTTATGGACAAATTGCGTAAAACTTTCAAGATTACATCTGAAAATCTTGATAATTATGTAGGGATGCGAATTGTACGTGACAAGGACGGATCAATTTTTGTCAGTCAAAGGGCACACGTGGAGAAAATTTTGACAAGATTTAATATGGTACACGCCAATGGCGTCGCAACGCCAACTGACAAGAATAATAGTGACAATAACCAAAATTATAATACGCCTGTGTCATATCGAGAGGCACTGGGTTGCTTGCTACATTTGACGGCCCAACATTGCATATGCTGTAGGCAAAGTGGCCAGAACTATGGAAAAACCAACAGATGCTGATTGGGTCATTGTGAAGCAAATCTTCAAATACTTGAAAAATACCATCAATTATGGTATTCATTTTACACCTAACGGTGAAAAACTTGAGTTTTTTACTGACACAGATTTTGGAGGAGCATTACCTTAATGGAGACGTTAGTATTGAACATGTTGCTGACGGGCATCAGCTAGCGGATTTGCTAATTAAACCACTTGATCGAGTCCGTTTTGTGAAACTTCGTCAAAAGTTGAATGTAGTCCAAATGACTGTATTGGTTGCTGCGAAATGGTTATATGTAACTTAGAAGGAAGTGTTAGAATTAAGTTAATGTCACTATTTTGTATCCATAATACTCGTGACGCCATCTGCAGTACGCTGTATGTACCTTGTACTACAATGCAATTTTCACATAGATAAGTAGTGGTAACTATGTTCATGTTTTTTGTTTTTCACTTTACGTTTAATCTGTAAGTTTTCTGTTAATTTAAACCGTTTTATTTTGCTTCAATAAGAGACTCTAAAGGAAGTATGGAGTAATATGGAGCGGGTGGAGAGGTTGAAATATAACTAATTCACAAGGTACATTAATTAACCCTTTGCAAATTGTATATACACGAAAGCAATATAACTTCGGAACGTTTAATAAACACTGAAAATTTCATAGTATAAAAAAATGCTAAAATCGTCATCGTAATCATAGAAATGTCAAGTATTTTCAAATTAGGAAGTAGGTGGTCACTGTTGCCAACTGTAATAATATAATCCAAAATGGCTCCTATATATGTAATACAATTTGTATCAACAAATAATGTGAATTAAAGCAAAAATACCTGTGGGTGGAGCCTTTCTAAAGACGGCGTATCAAAACGCTACTTATTGTATTATATTGTGCTATACTGCGCCTAATTACAAATTATGTTTGTTATACCTTACTTTCTCGCATAACAATTGTCATTGCAAAACTCGTTTTACAATATACTATTACAGCACACGTGTGCAATCAGTACTTGGTTCCCAAAGACGGCACCCCTTTAAGCGGTTTAATCCAAGACCACGTGATATCAGGCGTGCGCTTGTCGATGCGCGGAAGATTTTTCTCCAAGTTCGATTACCAGCAGATGGTGTATCAAGCCGTCTCTTTCAAAACTACTAACATTATATTACTACCGCCATCCATAATCAAACCGCATTGTTTATGGTCAGGCAAGCAGGTCCTTTCCACTGTTATTCTCAATATAATTCCACAAGGACGGCAACCTATCAACCTAAAATCGACCGCTAAAATTAATGCGAAGGTGATTTCGTGGTTCGCTAAAACGTTTTATTATATGCCGATTTTAGGCTTGGCAAACTTTTCCACCACGTCAATGGAAGGCAGGTGGATCTCAATTTCGAAATGACAATACTATGACCGAAGCGGAAGTTATAATTCGAGGCGGCGAACTCTTAGTCGGTGTACTCGATAAAACTCATTACGGGGCAACTCCATTTGGACTAGTGCATTGCATTTACGAAGTAAGTTTATACATTTATGTGCCATGTACTAATTATTAATAGCTTTACGGTGGTACTTACGCAACGAAATTGCTAAGTTCGTTTGCAAAATTATTCACATACTTCCTGCAACTCGACGGGTTTACTCTCGGTGTCCACGACATCCTCGTTCAGGATACCGCTGACAAAAAACGCAGGAAAATCATCAAGAGTTTACGCAAAGTTGGTGATAAAGTGATTACATCTGCTTTAGGAAATAAAGAGTTGGACGACATTGTCGACAAATTAGAGCAAGCTTGCGTACGTAACTTCAAAATGCGCTCGATTATTGATCGAGAATACAAATCGGTGTTAGATCCATTCACTAACGAAATTAACAAGTAAGTGTTTGTCAGTTCATGCTAGCAATTATGTAACTTTTTTTAGGACTTGTTTACCCGCTGGTCTAATATGTAAGTTTCCCAGTAATAACCTACAATTGATGGTGCAATCCGGTGCAAAAGGTTCTACCGTTAATACCATGCAAATCTCGTGTCTTCTTGGACAGATCGAATTGGAAGGTAAACGTCCACCTTTGATGATATCAGGTAAATCGTTACCGAGTTTTCCGACTTTTGAATTTGCGCCACGCGCTGGTGGTTTCATCGACGGACGTTTTATGACTGGGATACAACCACAGGAATTTTTCTTTCATTGTATGGCCGGACGCGAGGTAAATTCGCTTAGTGGCGGTGCCGAAGCTGATTGGTTCGGTTTCAGGGATTAATCGATACTGCAGTTAAGACAAGTCGAAGTGGTTATCTCCAGCGGTGCTTGATTAAACATTTAGAAGGTCTTTCGGTCAATTATGATCTAACTGTGAGGGATAGCGACCGTTGTGTTATTCAGGTACAGATTTTTACTTCATCAAATTTTGGGTTCCTCATCCCTAACCGTCCGTATACAATTACATAAGACTACGACCAAAACAACTTTTAGTTTCTTTACGGCGAAGATGGCATGGACGTGGCCAAAACACAATTCTTAAACAAAAAACAAATTGATTTTTTAATGGAAAACCGAAATGCGATTATAAACAAAGAAGTCATTAAGAAATTGGAAATTGACAAAGCGAAAGTTGAAGAACTCGTATTAAATCAAAAAACGTGGAAAGACAAGTACGGAAACTCGCCCAAACGCCGCCAAACTCCATTTACTATTTTTTCTAACGCAGTAAAGGACAAAGCGAAAATTCCTGGCAATCAAAAGTTTAGTTCTAAAACCGGACGAAATAAGTTAACCAAATATATCATTAAGTTGTGGAGAAACGTAGACGACGACTTAAAATCGAAGTAAGTATACTGATGCCGATTCTAATACTATGTGACCGTTTGGCTATTCCAGCTTAAAGGATCTCTGCGAAACCTGTCCAGACCCAATCAACTACGCCTTACAACCCGATATATACTTTGGCGCTTTATCCGATGATTTAAGCTCGCTAATGGACAATTACACCAATTACAAAGGAAAAAAACAAAAAAGAGAATTTGAGAATATGCTCAAGTTCAAAGCGATGCAGTCGTTGTGCGCACCCGGCGAACCTGTAGGACTTCTAGCGGCACAAGTAAGTTCCAAAATAGCATCCACTGTATCTTAATCATCTTCTGATAGTCGATTGGAGAACCATCGACCCAAATGACATTAAACACCTTTCATTTTGCTGGTCGAGGTGAAATGAACGTAACTTTGGGAATACCGCGTTTGAGGGAAATTCTAATGATGGCCTCTAAGAACCTTAAAACTCCATCGATGGAAATACCGTTTTTAGATGTGCCCGATTTAGAGAAACAAGCCGATCGTTTAAGAAAGAAGTTAACAAGGGTTACGGTGGCCGAAGTTTTGGAAAAAATTGACATAATTGGGCAGCTAGAAGTACAGCCTCTAAGACAAATGACTTATAAGCTTAGGTTCTCTTTCATACCGTACGAATTATACAAGTCAAAATATAACGTTAAACCTAAGCGCGTGTTAGTGCACATGTCTAAAAAGTTCTTTGGGCAGATGTTTATGACGCTCAAAAAGTACACGCGTATGACGGCTAACGTGTAAGTTGTGACTAGTTTAAAAAACTTTTTTTTTAACTTTGATGTAGAGTTGTCATGGAAAAAGACAAAGGTAAGAAAAAAGTTAGCGAGGACGACGAGGACGTTGAAGTTAATGACGACGCAGCTGAAAGTGACAAATCTGACGAAGAACCTGAGGATTTGGAAGATGCAAAGTTAACCTCGAAGCACCAACAAGTCTATGAAGCTCAAGAACCTGAAGACGAAGAGAAGGAACAATCGGAAAACGGTAAGTACTTAACAATATTACATAATTTTAATTGCATTATGTAGATGAACCTGAAGACGACGCTGATAAAAACGAAAATGATGCTGATACAGATGACATTGAATCGGTTGTACGTTCCTATACTTACGCACAAAATTACACGTATGACAAAAAGCATCACCTTTGGTGCGAGTTGACTTTTGCTGTATGTATTTCGCCACGTTAATTAAAAAAACTCTACAGGTGAAGGTTTTAGCTCCCTTTGTCTCATAAGAAGTTGGACTTGAGCGGCATTCTTAAAGAAGTAGCGAATAAGTCTGTTATTTATGAAACCCTAAATATTAAGAGAGCGATTAGTTACATGAAAGACGATCGACTCACGTTAAGAACAGACGGAATAAACATAATGGAAATGTTCAAATACCATCAGTTGTTGGATTTAAACAAGCTGTACTGTAACGACATTCATAAATTCGCGGAAACGTACGGCGCGGAAGCGGCAACTAAGGTTATTGTAAAAGAAGTTCAAGACGTGTTTAAAGTTTACGGAATTACTGTTGATCCGCGGCATTTAATACTTGTTGCAGATTATATGATGTTTAATGGCACTTTTGAACCGCTCAGTCGCAAGGGATTAAGTAGTAGCTCGTCGCCGTTACAACAAATGTCGTTTGAATCGTCGTTGAATTTTTTAAAACAAGCGACGATTAACGGAAAGCATGATCAGTTGCAGAGTCCGTCTAGTTGTCTTATTTTAGGCAAACCGTGCCATACGGGCACGGGGGCTTTTAGTCTTTTGCATAAGATTCCTCTTGTTAAATAACTTATTTGTTTAAATGTGTAACTGTTATATAAATACAATTGTCTTTTATCTTAATTTTATTTCCTTTTTATAACGCGCAGCGATAATGTGAGTGTAGTGGGCGGGGCTTGTTCTGACATTTTACTACACTTGTAAGGAGAATGTCTGCTCTTATCAACTGTCACAAAGTCACTAGCTAGATTTAGTTTAAGCAGTTCGTAGCAATGGGTGCAATCATGTGAACTCGGCGGCTGAGTGATGTGCTATTTGAACTACTCATTAGTTACCATATTATTCAGCGTAATTTTTTTCGTTCCATGACTGGAAAAGTATTTTTCAGAGTGTAGGACCTGCTATGCTAGATTGAGCACCGGAATCGAGGTAGCTGTATCCACTATGGCCTTCAATGTGACTACGAGTCAGTGGTCGTGCATGCTGAGAATACAAACTGCTACAGTTTGATACTTTTTTAAACATGTTACATAAAAATTCAGTAGGTGAATCGGATCTAACTGTACTAACATGAGCAACATCGGTTTTACCTTTTGAAAAATTAGGACAATTGCTGTGGATATATCCAGGTGTTTTGCATCCATAACCCAAAATTTTAGAGTCTGCACTTGGACCTACAGAACATGAGCTGGAGCTAGGATTATTCAAAACATGTTTCTGATTCTCGCAGTAACATTTGAAGACTCGTATGCGTAATAACTTTTTACATTCATCTTTAACGTGTCCATAGTTTTTACAATAAACACATTGTTTAGGTTTACGAATATGATTCTGATGGTTATTGTAAGGCATATTATGTTTAGTAGAGTTAGTCGATTTACTTGAAATTTCAGAGAAAGTTTGTTCAATGTGTAGATTCGATCAATTCTTTGAATGAGTTTATTTTATTGCGAGTAATTTTTTTCTCTAATTCTCACATTTAAAAGTCCGTACACCATGTCAAGTTGTATGTTCTGAAATAACAGATTTGCCTGTAAGACGTAACAATAATGCACTCGTTTTAGAAATAAACCCGTCGTTTTTTTTTTATTATCTTGTTTAAGTGCATAAAATCCTGGATAATTTGGTGCTGAGGCTTAAGATAACCATAAGCATGTCGAAGTGACGTGACAGCTTCATCAAAGCATTGAATTAAACTTTTAATTCCTTGCCACCATGTAGCTGCATCATCTGTTAGAAGCATTGAAACATTTTAGTACATGTTTGTTGCTACTATTAACACATTTCTTATATACCGTTATTGAATCAATGAACGTTTCGATATCGGACTTTGAATCACCATTAAACCTTGTTTTATATGCAGAGAACTTTGCAGTACTGACAGTTTGAATCTTTTGTTGAGTACTTACTTGAATCCCTTGGATTAAATTCTGAATCATCTCAACTGTCATAATTACCTATTTTGGTTGATTTTCATATTTGTCAAATCACTGGTAATTGTGCCTGATCATAACAGAATAAACAAACACTGTGCTGTCTGAGTAGTATATGATGCGAAGTTCTAAAAACACAGGCTAGCTAAAGAAATATTTGAATTCTTTGTAATGGAGGACGCTAGTTTGTTACACCAACGCAACAATCTAGACGAAATAATTATGAAATCTTACTTTCGTTTTAAACGTTTGTTGATTAATAAGGCCCCACGTTGGGCGCCACTTGTGGTGGCAGGTTTAGGTTATTCGTTTCGATAGTTATAGTATTGTTAGTTACTAATACACGTAACACAGTTTTATTTAGTTAGAAAAAAAACTAATTTAAAAAAAGTAGCCTTTTGTTACCACGAGGCAACCCTGTCTAATTAAAGGAATTAAAGTGTGTGTCATTAGAGAGTTTTTGCCCAACGTAAATACAAATACAGGAAACGTTAAAGTCACGTAACTAAATACGGTATCTGGAAATTAAATTTAGAGTTTTTGTCCTAACTAAATGTAAATGCGGTAACATTGCTAGTGACCTCTATTTCAAGAAAGAGTAATGCTTAAATATAACCTTACTTATGATATAACCTCTTGGAAAGTATATGCCTGTGTACGTTTTTCTGTCTTTTTTTATTATTCTATTAATTAAATTTTGTTTCTTATGTTAATATTTTTATTAAACGGTGCTCTTTGAATCTTTGGGTATTACATAACCGCCAAAGGTCTACCAATAGTGTACGTATAAAAAACATTTAGTAAAAAATCCCTATATGTCACTAAAATAATGTTACGGTATTTTTTACTTCAAATAAGGGAACACCGTAACGCTAAAATTCTACGTAACACAAAGAGCACGCGAAGTACTAGGTCACGTAGTTTTAACGTTTACTGTATTTGCACAGGGCGGCTCGTTACAAAATCAAATTTTGTTCTAGGCGATTGGCACGATTATATTTTTCTTTAAAAAAATTACATACTTTACATACAAGCTTTATTTTTTATTTTACTACCGATATTTACAAACTCGCGGGTTTTGTGTGTTCAGGAAATTTTAACCTCTCATCCGCTGACTGGACCTGAATGCAGCCGATGCTTTTGCTCTTTTTATCTATTTCTTGTTCTTACGCACTAAATGCGTCAAATTAAACTCAATTCCGACAAGAATTATTACATAATTTCAATATTTTAGTCTATTCAATCCAAATTCTACTTGAAAATGACAATTTGAAGTGATTTGTACGTTGCCGGTAACAGAGACACAGAAACGGTTGAAAAATTTTAATTTGAAAAATGGGTATTAAACATTTATGGTCAATTTTGAGTCCATTTGGCGAAAGAAAACCTCTATACGAATTACAAGGAAAAACTGTAGCAATAGACTTGTCGTGCTGGGTATGCGAAGCACAAAATGTCACAGATAATAACATACAACCGAAGATGTACCTACGGTAAGCATCCGAACACTTAATCCTACAATTGAAACAAACATTGCAGCAATCTATATTTTCGTACCTGTTACCTTTTGCTAATGCAAGTGAATCCGGTATTTGTTTTGGAAGGGAAAGCGCCTCAGCTAAAACTAGGTACGATCGCATCTAGAAATGCGATACAATTCAAAGATACCAAATCCAAACACAATCCAAAAACAGTGCGTTCACGGTTTAATACAGTTTTACGTAGTTGTGAAGAAATGCTACAATGCATGGGTATCGCTTGTGTTAAAGGAACAGGCGAGGCAGAATCTCTTTGTGCGTATCTCAACGAAGATGGGGTAATTACCGGGTTTTAAAATTTTTTATTACGAATTTTTAATTTTCAGTTAGTGCACGGCTGCATAAGTCAAGATTCCGATTGCTTCGCTTATGGCGCTAAAATAGTTTATCGCAATTTTTCGATTTCACAACAGGGTGCTCAGGCTGGTGCTGGTGCTGTCGACGTATATGATATACATAAAATTATGAACGAAACCAAATTTGGTCGTAATAAAATGATTGCATTGGCTTTGCTGTGCGGTAGTGATTATGGTACCGGCGTCTTTGGCATCGGTAAAGAAGCTGCTTTGAAGTTGTTTGAGTGTGTTTCGGACGATGAAATTTTGGATCGGATTAAAACGTGGAGGAATAATTCACATATTTACGAGATATTCCAAAAGGAGCTGGCTGATAAAAATGTTTGTAGTTCGTGTGGACACGGAGGAAAAGTACAATCTCACATAAAGAATGGTGAGATCATTATTTGAAGTAAAAAAAACTTTTTTTCTTAATTTTAGGATGCGTCAAATGCTCAACAACCAAAGGCTGCGATTTCTCCAAATTCAAAAACAAATGTTTACAAATCAAGAACGAAGTCAATATAAGAAACAAAGCCCTTGAAGACCCAAATTTTCCAAGCGAAGAAATAATAAACGAGTTTTTAATTCGTAAGGACAACGTTTCTAAACTGAATTTGCAATGGACACAACCTGATTTGACCAAATTTGTTGTAAGTTAATCTGACTTTTAACTTCAATTTATCTGAAGTTCTTAGAAATTTGCTGTAAAACACCTGCAATGGGAGTACGTGTATGCGTTTGAGAAATTTCTACCAATCCTAACTAGATGGCAGCTGTTACATAAAATAAATGTAATTACTCCGAGTGTAATTAAGAAAGTTCGTAATCCGAAAGGTGTACCCAGCTTTGAGATTATTTGGACAGATTCCAAGGGGTTGTATAATGAGTTAATACCAACTAACGAACTTTTAGATGTTAACTTGGAGAAGTTGTGGTCGACTATTGAACCACAACAACTGGTTGTAAATACTTATCCGGATTTGGTTAGGATGTTCGAGGAATCGAAAGCTAAACCGAAGAAGAGGAAAAAAGTGAAAAACACCATCGACGATATAGACAAAATGTTAGCAAATACTTCGATATCAGAACCGAAAGTAAAAAAAGGCAAATGTAAGACAATCGAATCGTATTTTAAAAAAGCCGTTATGAATAATTTCAAGAGTGAAAAAGTGTCGAATTCTGAACAGAATGACTCTTTTAATTTAGATTTGTCGAAGTTCGGGGATGAAAGTGATTTAGATTTATCTGACGTTGTCGATGAAATCGTCAGCCGTAAATTAAATTATTTAGAAAAAGTGTCCGATAGTACAAACATTAATTTAAACACGTCGACTTTTTTCATCACCGAGGCAGTCGACGAAGATCTTTTCGAGCAGAGTATGGTGGTTACTAAAGATTCAAGTGATGAAGAGGAAGATAGTTTTGTAGCAGAATATGTACCTTTACTGACCAGATTACAATGTAAAAGCTAGTTTTATATATATTATCATTAAATTTGTAGTTTTAATTAATTTAGTCAAGCGCCACCTAGAAGCGATAAGAAATAATACGACCTTTACATTTAAAGCATAGATGTCGCCGAAGCAAGGTTATTAAGGATTCAGTTTGATTGTACTAAAAACTAACATAAGCGCATTTATTTAATAAAATGGCACCACGGTAGCATACATGTATAAATTAACATTATGTATATTGCAAAATTCATAAAACTATGGAATTACGTACAGTCTTTAGCCTCACTCTTCCACCATGTCGGGGTCAAGTAAGACGATTAATTACAATATGCAACTTTTTAACAATATTGAGTAGGATTAAAAGAACAATTATAGCAATTATATCAAAATATAATTCTTATCTTACCAGTTTTCCTCCATTCTTTGGTTTAATCGACACAAGAAGATTCTAAACGCTACGAAAATACTATAAACCGTAATTACTGTAATAGAAAAATATACAAAAACCTAGAACCTGTAGTTAAATATACCGGTAGAGTCTTAAACCCATTTAAAAATTTCCTTCTAAACGTCTAATTCTGTTCCCTTTTCGAATAACACCAAGAATTTACATTAACAAAGATGAATAAACAACAATAAATTAAAAAGTATGAAATACATCAACAAATTTAAATAGATCTGGAACAATTATATCACTGAACGTGTTTTTATCTATAATCTAAAAAAAATATCAATGGCAAAAAACTTAATAAAAAGAAATCAACAACAATTACTGTATCAAACACATCTGCTTGCGCAATTCCGATTCATTGTCTTCTAACTCCACTTCGGGCACGCTCTGACCATTAGTAACAACATTCGGCAAGTAGGGCTGGTAATTAAGACCAGAACGTTCGTAAAATAATATATACGCATTACTCGTGTCTATTTTTGGTATTTTAGCATCACTGTAAGCACACTTAAAACTATTACCTTCGTACAAGCTCGTGTTATCCATTTTATGGATCGCATCTTGCGACGTCTTACATTCGTCCGATAAAATTAAGTCAGAACCATTCCCGTTATTTCTATCACATACACTATTTAAACTAACACTGTCACAGTTATCTTTGTAACGTTTCCTCGTTATTATTGGTGTGGCGTTGGCGCTTTTACTTTTGTAGTGTTTATTGCCATACTTATATTCGTTGTTGTTATTTTCAACCTGCAATGTTTCGGTCAAGCTCTTGTTAGCTTCAGTAGGCACCTCGCGACACGAGCTATCGTTGTAACAGTACCAATGACCGTTGGGATTACACGCGTACGAAATGTAATGACCACCGTTCAGCAATCCCGAATGACTCTAAAAATAAAACGTGTTAGTTTTTTCGGTACTTTTAGGATTCTCGGGATGGGATTGGATTAGGTTTAAACAGTTCCTTGTCGTTATCATTGATGTGTTCATTTGAAAAAGCTTACATTTTCGAGTAGGCTGGATGTTTAAGGTGCTACAGTATATTCGAGACAAAATTCAACTGTTTTTACTTGATTCATACATGTGACTGCTACGATTCGTTGCGACCAATCGAACTTAATGCTAAAAGCAAGAAAACTATCGTGCGTTGCACAGCGACGAAACTGCTGACTCCCGTCGAGATAGAAAAACATAAGTAGAAGAAACACGTCTATACGGAGACCACAACTAAACTGCAACCCATATCCTCTCTATTTAGGATTGAGCTAAAACGCTTCTGAATCGTGTCTGAAGACAAAGCGTTATAAGCGAAACGTTAAAAACGGAAGCTGCCATTTCCGCTGTAATGGCGCAACTAAAAAGAACTTAAGATTTGTAACCTAGGCACTATTAGGATATGCATGCATCGATGTTACGGATGTTTCAAAGCTATATATGCCACTAACACCCTGACTATGGTGACCACAACGCGAAGCATCTATCGTCAAATAGCAGACTCTCCAGTAAGTTTATTTAACTACGGTATCTTTTTAAATACGCCGAATCTGAATTGAAAGATGTTTCAATTGTTCATGCTTTTTTAAATAATTGCACATATCCACGTTGGCTGGACTCCAAAATCAGATAACTGAGTTGTTGATCTCGAGGCCCTGTACAGTCTGTCCAAGTAGATAAAAATGCATCCACGCCCGTCCCCGTTCAGCTCCAAACGTCGATTCCAACATATCCCAAATGACTACCCTAGAAGGATCAATCTATCTTTCGAAAATCCACTGTTGCCAAAAGAATCTCTTGGCAACATTCGGACCTTTCTGGTGCGCTTCGGAGCGTACAAACGGTCCTTCAGTCCGTGACTGACAAGCTGTCACGCCATTTCAACGATCCACAGTTGCGATCGTCCCCAAGCTTGAGACTAATATAAAAACAGCCGAGTAGACTAAGACGACTTTATTGAAAGTCCTAAATCGCACCAGGGTTACAACTAGACGAAACTCGCTTGGAGTCCGAAAAGATCGACCTGTCTAAAATCCCAGCAGATATAATAAACAATGCCAGCCTTGTCATCAGACCGCAAGGTAAAGCCCTTCCCAGAATTTCTCTCACGGACGTTCCCGCCAAGGATTGCGCAAGTGAATCTTCAGCGTTCTCGTGCTGCGACCTTGAAAATCATGAGTTTCTCCTCCGACAATCACATAGACATTCTACTGACCCAAGAGCCATGTATGTGTATAGTTCTGGTTCAGGGTATAGGCTCGCTGGAGCGGCTTTGCCCTTCAACAGGATCACCGCATCCACTTCTACGCGGCATTTCTCGGCTATTGTTTTCGATAACGAAAAGCTCGTCAGAGTAGTTACCCTCAGTCATCTAATGACTGCACTGCACTGCTGCATCTATGATCACACCTCCTTGGGTATCATCGGAGTTTAGTAGCAAGTTTTGGACGAACTAAGATTATTATAGCAGGTACTTTCAATACAAAATCGCCGCTGTGGAGAACCTTGTGACCTATGCGTTGTAAATGAGCTTGATTAACCTTTCACCTTTGCTAACTAGTAAGTTATTCCTGAGGTGATTGAATGTGACCACCGACCGTAATGTTTAGATTTAACCGTCAAAAATCGTGGACCGGTTCCGATCTCTAAGCGTAACCTCGATGTCAAACGCATAGATCCTGTCAGCGCCCTACTTCCTACTTATGTTCCACGTGGAGCTAAGTGTCATGATCCCAATTCTATCAACCTCTCCATTGATAAGCTGAGTTCGCTCGAATTCTAGAGTTAGTGTACCATGGTGGAGTCCAAAGCTAGATAGGTTAAAGCGAGTCGTACCTTGCTTAAGAAAGCATACTCAATAAGCCCTAGCAGAGCTAAAAACTCAATGACTAAACTCGTACAAGACCGCGCTTCACCGGTATTAACTGATAGTGAAGATAACTAAATTTAACTCATGGCAAAAGTTTGGTCTAAATTTAAATTGTGCAGCCCTGTATATTTTAGGTTGGTTTTACTTCTCGGCGCCCTCTAACGACTTTCGATCTTATCACTTCCTTTCGAGACGTCAAATTGTTCGCTACATAAAATATGCCTGCTTGAGTTAAACAATATTTCTTAAAACATCCACGTGTTGTAGCGTTATGTATTGCGACAACAGCGTGATTTATATCGTTTATTCAACGCAGAGTAAGCTTTTTCTATTCCTTTTCGAATTCAATGTAATTTCCATGTCGTTTTCTTAGCACCACGTGTACCTCCATATGTGGCTTACACACTCTAGCTGTAAGAGCGAACATCTGCAAGCACCCTTTTCGTAGAACAATACCCTAAGCGATTCGGGAAATTTCGATAACTCAGATACGATAGGCTTGCGATTTTGATACCTCAATACGAGGCATGGACGTACACCACCTTTAAGACAATTAAATAAATCATTTCTTTTTACTTATTATACTTGTTATGTTTCTTTTGTAGATCTTCGTGAGTCACTAACCAGATATGATTTCTTGTAATTAATTAGATGTTAGGTGAGTCATTCAGAAAACGTTTTCTTAAGGATTTGAGTATTTACTTTTAAGTTTACAGTGTTCTCACGAATTTTGTTTACTATAACCTCTATAATTTTTTACACGAATCCCTATCAATAGTAATTTATTTAAATTTTGTCGCATGCTGTTGGATATACGTTTAATTAATTTATAAATAAGTTTATACGTCATTGTCTTTCAAATATATTGTAAGTTGCCGTTACTTTCGGTACTGGTAACCAAACTACATCTATTTCTTATCCTGTCATTAATCTTAGTTAATGAAATCGAGTTCGTTACATTGAATGATTGAGTTTATTTCTTCGTCCTTTTAGCGTTACGGACCTGAACAATATTACTACAGGCTTCGAACCTCCCGTCCTGATCCAACAGAAGCTATTCTATGAAAAGAGATCTGATGCCCATTTTAGCAAGTTTCTCACTCAAACCACCCCTCTCACCGAATAGGACGAGCTGGCCGTGCAAGGTTCGTAACTGCTAGAAACGTGTACCAAATTGAGACTCTTAATCTCAGAGTCGTGGGTTCGAGCCCCACGTTGGGCTATTATTTAACTCAAGTAGGCATTCTTTATGTAGCGAACAATTTGACGCCTCGAAAGGAAGTGACGAGAACAAAACTCGCTAGAAGGCGTCGAGAAGTAAAGCTCAACCCAAAACATATAGGGCAGCACTATTTAAATTTAGAGTACGTAACAGGATTTGCTCACAAAAGTTCCTTGCTCTCCTACCATGCTCTAACGTTCGTGATGGTGACAGATACCCTCTCACAAAGCACAATACAATCAAGTCAATAGTTCTCTTTTTCCAGGCAACGATCCTTACCGAGCTCGAATTAGATCCGGATCTTTTTGTAAATATTGAGTCCCGACATGACTGGGTGGTTACAAAAGAGAACATACCGTCGGTGGTTAGCAGAATTCCTAGCAATAATGCTTCCGGACCCGACGGAGTAAAATGTAACGTATTAAGTACAGCCTTATAAGATTCCCTCTCTTCTACGTTCATTGGCCTATTTAATTCTTGTGTTCAATGCGGGTATTTTCCAAACAGTTGGAAACCTATGTATTTTTATAAAAATTTCAGGAGCGTTCGTGGCCATTAATAACTAAAGCTCTCGTCGTTAAGAGAGTACCTGCAGACGCCGTGCGCGTTATTTATAGTTATTTATCGAATCGCAGGATCACTTATTTCAGGAACGTTTCTGGTTCTTCCTACACAAAACGACTGACGAAAGGCTGCCTACAAAGCTTCCCTGATAGCTGTGATGTTTTCGCTTATGCGAACGATATAAGTACCTCGGTTATAAACTGAGTTTCGTCAAACAATGTTCTTATGTAGTTGATAAGGATAGGACTGTCTTACACTTGTTCTATAGTATTCTCGTCGTAACTGAAACCTACATAGCAAATCATTAGCGACCATTTTCAACAGTGCAGTCATCCATATGCTCAGATAGTTTCGACCGCAAGTTTTGCTTCCTTTTCGGCCGTGAAACATCATCTGAAGATCTTGAATTAACGGCAGCGGCATACATCCCATAAAGGATGTAACGCCTACTTCTTGTTTCCAAATATCATAGACTGAACCAACATGTCCCATAATCCGCAACAACCGGGCGTTCAAATTCTCACATCGCTGGCGCGTTCCGTTGCCATCTGAAACGCATTAACCTTGTAGATAACGATCGGTATTTGTCGTATGATGTTCCTGATACTGATAATCCGTAAGGTAGATGCCTCGCTGAACCTCGTGCTCACATAGCACGAACCTGTAACACAGCGCATGCGACTCGTCTAACTAGGCGATCCTTTAGGTGCTGTACCAAAACAACCCAGTCATCTGAAGAGGAGACGGCACCACAATCTGCGCCAAAAAACCGCCACCACAATTTACATTTTATGTTTCGTAAATCTTAAATTTTCAGTCTACTAATTCATTCCACGAACCATGAGAAAGAAAACCCGTTTAAATAGAACCAGTTTTATACGATGAGGAATCACCAAAAATAAAAAAAAACCACTTACCACGACAGCATAGAGCTGGTACTTCAAATCGAACCGATTTTGGCCTTCGTACAACTTATGCTCGTGAAAATCGTGCAAATTCTCATCGACTATCGGCGTCCTTTGCAAACTGGTAGAAATCAAACGTTCGCGCACTTTCTTCTGCTCCTGCTGATGGCCCGTTTTCTTAACGTACCCGCACCGTGCCGAAATCGACTCTTCGTTCACCAACTTACTAGTCTCGTTACATAAAGTGACATCGTCGCTATTACAATTTTGATGTTGGGTTTCGTCTCCTTCCTCAAACAAAGTCGCAGTCTCCGTGCCGCCAGTTTCAACACTAGCCTGTTGCTTTTCAAGTAATTGCTTGTGACGTAAAATCGTTTCTTGAGGAACAGATGCGAGATACGCGGTCGGATCGAAATTCTTAAAAGGAAAATCTACTACCTTTTGCGTTTTAACCCATTTATTATTGACGTAATCAAATCGTTTCAAATGGACAATCTGCAAAACAAATTTAGTAATTAACTGTATATATTAAAACCGCTTTACCAATATAGGTGGTAATCGCCAGATCTGTAATTTCTTAGTGGCCGGCTGTTTATCCTGACACTTCGAACAATGATATTTTGCCTCCAATCTCTCTTCGGACGTAAAAGCTTTAAGACAGTAATCGAGGTCGATCGGTTCGGTGTGCAATTTGCGACAGGTGTATATCGATTCATGTTCTACGCATATTTTTTCTCTGCTACTTTGGTAGCGCAAGTGTAAAGCGGTTGGATCCCAGTCGATTGCAATACACATAGCGTGTTGACTCAACCCACAAACGCCGAAGAGTAGTTCGTCGCTACAAGGCAAGGTGCAACCACGACAAAATTGCGACCAATGACACAACGCACATATCTGTCCACCCTGCATAACTGCTTTCAGCGTGAAAGGAAATTCGTAACCCAACGAATCGTCGCTGTAACACAATACTGTTGCCACGAAAAAGCGACTCAACTACTTACCAATCCGTTGCGTGGTTAGTTTGGTCGCTTTGCGGCAAAGGACTTAATAAATGAGTGACTTGGCCCCATACGGTTTCGTACAAACTCTGGCACGTACTGTTTAAACCACACCCTAGTAATAGCGGCACACCGAATAACATTGGTTTGGTTTTGTGTTGTGAAAGAAAATACGATTCTTGCCGTACGCATTTACGATGAACGGCTACTAAGTACGACGGATATTTAGACGGAGCATCCGTGTAGATGATACTAGATTTTTTTAAACTAGGACAATTCGTTGGAAACTGTGGTAGTACTTCGCACTTGTTAGTCTGCAATAGAATTGTTTTATGATACAATTATTGGTGATAAGAAACCGAATGAATATAAATATTGACAATAACGCGTTTACAATCAGTTTTTCTATTGTAGATGTTTTAACCACTGAATAATAAACAATCAGAAACTTTTCTCAGTAGGCGCGTTTAACAAACGCAACATAGGTGGCGACACGTCTTAAGTGACCTCGTTTGGATCCTGGGTTAACACAATAACGAAAATAACACACACAATCAACAACAAAAGCTAAAGAAAAATTAATGAAATGGGAACTGCACGTGTCTTGTTACAGTACGGATTTTCAGAAACTTGGTGTTTGTCAAGCTTGTAATCTGGCAACGAAAACAAAAACGAAATCCTAACAGTATGGCTGCCAAACGCTACCGATTGTTTATAATTTTGTAGTTTTAATATATAGATTTGTGCAATAACTACTTTGTGAACGTCTTTCAGTGACAATTTACCTTGTGTGCGTATAAAACGTATTACGACCGGCATTACTCACCGGACTTGTTCAATACTTGTTTTGGGGAAAATGAAAAATTCTACTAATTACAAACCTGAGCAAAAAAAACAAAAAACTAGAGCCCACTAAGCGAACAAATGCTTATACAACAATCTACAAGTCTCATAACGCTCTGGCAAACAAAAACGTGTCCTAGTGACGCGCGTGCATACCTTAAAGCAAAATATGTTGGGCATGCATAGGGCCGACCCGCTTCTTACCTCTGGGCTTTGTGCAAGCGGGCTTTGCGATACTTCGTCCTCCAATTCTGTAAAAAAGAAATCGGCGTAGCTAGTTTTGATCTGCGAGCGACGAACCTTACCAACTTCTACGGTGTTCGTGGTGATGTTATTAATACCTTCGTGGTTTGGCAATTCGTAGGCATAAAGATCAGTAGCGGTTGATAAATTGATTTTACAATCGTCTAACAGCACGTTTTGTATTTGGGAATGAGCAATTTCTGCTAACAAAAGTCTTGTAGGAGGAATGTCGCATAGGTTATGCAATTGTAACTTCAATTCCATGTATTTCGCTTCGGAATTTAAGCGAAGCCCATATTTAACCGGCGTGTCCCCGTTTAATCGGATCACTACAACTAACACTAAAGAAAACGATTACTTAACCAAAAGGAACCTACCAACGACTTCGCATAAGGTAAAACTTTCCATCGGTAATGGCAAGCTCAAGAGGTTAAACGCATCGAAACGTACCGATTCGTGACCGCAACTTTGACAAGTTACTTTGCTTTTTAACTGCCCGTAGAATAAATCAGTTATAATTGAATGATCACGAGCCAGATGCTGCTGCCAAGCTTCTTCCGCGACTATCGTGTCGGGTCTTCCGTCCGAATCGCGAAGTTCCGTGTATTGCTTACGAGCAACGCGGTTTAAGTCTTCGTGTAGAGCATCTAATAACCAGGCCAAAAGTTCCTAATAAAAAAAATATTTAGACGTACCCTGTGTACAAATAAAAAATGCAATACTTGTGAATCGTGTTGTCCGCCACCACCAAGATGCGGTGCGTGCTTGGTGACACACCATCGCAACTTCAAAGGAGCCACACTCCTAGTAGACCCAGTCCATAACTCGCGACATAACTCCGCATACCTTCTAGCAACTTGTCCACGAGTACCGAGCGGATTTGATGAATTTAACTCGCACAATTGCAAGTCTCGTTGAAAGTACTGCGTCAGCGGTCGAGTATTTGACACCGCTTGAAGAGCCGCATTCATAAAACACGTATTGCCTAAATTGTGTAAACCGGTTGCGCCTGGCGGAAGACATATAGTTGGTCGTCGATCCATACCTAAAGGACCGTGTGTACTAGTAGCGCCCGAAACGAGCGCACCAAGTTCTTCGGGCCAAGTAAGATCCTTATTACGGACTTCCAACAGCAATTGATCACTATCTTGTACGCCTAAATCTTGCAACGTGACATTTTCATCGTCCATCAACACAGCGTTATCCTTAACGTGCCACAGACGTACATCCTCTATGCGCAATCCTAACCGAGTCGACAAAAACTCAATCACTTGCCTGACATTAGCCAATCTGCTGAAAGCAGCCGTATGTGCTAAATACCGTCTTGGCGAACCAACGGTAGCGGTTGTTATTCCAGCTGTGCTTAAAGCCGCTGCCCCATAACCACCAACAACGCTAGTCCACGTTGCGGTCGAACTTAAATTTTGAGTTTGGTGCCTTAATATGCCTAAATTTAACGGATAAAGTTCCAGTTCGACTTCAATACTTCCTGGTGGCCTTATAACTTGACGAGGTAAAGGCAAAGGTCCACCGTACCATAACGCCAACGCCTTCCACAAAGAATCCGGCACAAGAATAAAATCACGATGTTGAACCAGAGGTGTGTCACGTTTCAAACGACCTCCTATAAAACATTTCTTAGTGTTTGATTCTTCGCAAGTGTAAACCTACCTTCACCGGTAAGAGTTGATACTTTTAAAGTAGGCTCGGCTACTAGACTCGTGTTGTCTATAGGTCCGGGCCCGCCTTGGTTGCGTTTCGACCCACTCCCAGAACTACTAGAAACACCAGAACTAGACGCAATGCTGCAACTATCGCCGCGACTAAGTAAATCGCCCATGGAATCGGTGCTGTTTGACGTAAACTCATTTGAATGCGAGGAAGTGTAATCGATACTGCCACTAATAAAATTTTCGTCGCAAACTATTCCTTCTTCGACAGGCAATCGAGGTTCCAATCGGCACATGCAATGGTCGTAGCTGTTTCGAGACGCCGTCGTGTAACTAATCCAGTTTTGCCACCAATCGGATGAAATTAAATACCAAAACTGGCCGACACGGTAACTTCGTGCTTCTTCGCGTGTTAACCAACCCATTACTAAAACAAACTCACGTTAAATTTAAGTGTCTTCTAAACAATCTAAAAAGTAAATAAAATAATAGATAATGAACAAGTGTCTTTTAAAATTTTGTTGATTACTACCGAATTATTAACAGAATACAAACCAATTTCATATTCGTGATGACGACAATGTGGTTTAAGTCCGAGAGATACGTGACAAACTTCAAACAATAACTGCAATAACGGTGTAACTAAATTGTTCTCCTCAACTCCCCATATCAAAAAATCCTCTTGACTCAAACATCCGTTATTTAATCGTTTCTTTATGTTCTCGACAATCTTCATGTAGAGTTCGTCAGCTCCATCTTCGGATTCGTGAGTGGCCAGTGGCGCCTTTTGAGGCTTCTCCGAATAAACATCACCCCTTAAGGACGATATCGGCGCATCGACCTGTATCCTATGTTCCTTAGTTATAAACATTAATATATCAAGCATGTGTTGTAATTCCTTCGAATTCAAGAATCCGTCACGATCTAAATCGAATATTTTGAAACAAAATTTAATACGTTCGGCCGTTGGGCCACGACACGCCGCCGATATCCCGCAACATAATTCTTTGAAATCGACGTGTCCATCACCATTGACGTCTAGAGCAAGAAATAACCTAAAAGCAGAGTTTAGTATAAACTTATAATGAGGCATTGTAATACCCAAGACATGCTGAAGCTGGCACAGGAGGGCTTACAAGACTACTTATACAAGGAAGATCAAGTTGTCGACATGGAGATGCTCCAGATAAAGACCAAAAACATTTTTCTAATTCGCATATATCTTCTTCTTCTAGATGAGTAACGCCTGCTAATGTTTGATAAAATGTCGGGGTTTCTAATTCCGAACTTAGCGTAACACGTGAATTTGCCAATAGCCATTTTGATAAAACAGTCGCTTCCTTATTGTACTGCACCCAAGAACGAAAATGCTCAAATCCAACTCGGTCTTGCCCAACTCCAAACAACGATACAACTGTTCTATCCCACCAAACATTTGGTTTACTTAAATTCGAAGGAAGAGTGCCTTCTATTTGTAACGCATTTTGAAAATCACCTTTGGTTATATGCGTTCCAGCATCGTTACAGTATAAAGTCCATAAAAACTTAATTTTTTCTTCCTGAGTACCTTTCGTTAGTAGAACAAGTCCGCATATTAAATCGCGTAAGGCAATTCCCCGAGTACCTCCACCACAAGCTGTATACAACCAATCTGCGATAGTAACAGGCACACCGTCTCCCAACACATTCTGTGTAAAAGCGTGCCTATTCAGCAGTTGATTTCCGTTCGATAATCGTTTAAATGCCTCGCATACTCTTTTAAATTCAGTGTCGGACACTAAAAAACAAGATGTAATTGGTGAACTGTACAAAGCGTAAAGGTTTAATTATTTATTTACATTACGTTATTACATCACATGATAATGGAGTCCGGAAGGTTAGGTCATTAATAATATTCGAACACTTTGGTACTTACTGCGTTTTACGGCATCCTCGTAGCTTAAACACGAACGCTTTGAATCTTTAGCACCCATTATGCCGATAATTCTTCAACATAACTTACATTTTTATGCTAAAAAAATTTTTAAAAACCCTTTATAGAATAACTTGAAATGTCACTTAGTTTTTAACACATCCCTAACACTGTTGCCACCTTCATTTTCGTTGTTATTCGCGTAAATCTCCATTTACAAACAATTTATTTATTTTTAGATTACATTATTTGTGCAATACAAATAATTACTATTTTGTGCACGTAATTAATATTAATATACCCTGTCAAGTCGATAACTGGAAATTTCCAATAAAGTTTGACAACACTGAAGGTACCATAAATGCGCATGTTTAATAAATATGTACTTGAACTGTGACCTTTTTTTTGCTTCATATACAGGATGCGTTCTCGCTTTACAGTGTAAACTCTTCTTAGAGTTGAAGAATGAGATATGGCATTTATTTGGTGTAAAGATAATTTCTCATTCTCTGTCTTTAAGAACTGTTTTATCATACATTAAAAACCGAGCAGACAATCACACTATTAGCCAATGTTGGGATGTACCTAGGTACAAACACCTAGGTAATTTTTGTGTACCTAAGTACCTAGAAAGGTACTTTTTAATTTATGTACCTTTACCTGTACCTAGGTACTTTTTAGAAAGTACCTTTGTACCTAATAAAATAGGTACTTTTAAGCGTACATGTATTGTACATTTTATATATTTGTTTCGGACTTAATCACATTTGAAATTACTAAAACCTTCCAAAAATAGTATATGACCTACGCAATTTTTCTTAAGTGCAAATTTAGGCAGTGACATTATTAAATAATGCACTTCATACAATAAACAACAATAGCATTGCTCAATAAACTGCAATTACAAAAGTTGTATAAATTTTAATATCTTTACTGAGATTCACACCAGCTACTGTGTGTGTCATCAACAGTGATTAATATATAGTAGCGTCGTTGATTGATTTCAATCATTTCATGCATTTTATAGCTGTAATGATTTATATCGTTTTTCAATGAGATTGCACAAATAAGAGTTGGTTTAATAAATTTGTATTTTTTATGATCATAAATAAGTACCTAAAAAGTACCTGAAATTCTAAGGTACATTTTTTTTGTACCTGTACCTGTACCTAGGTACGTTTGCCAAATCTGTACCTGTACTTAGGTACTTTTAAATAAATGTACCTGTACCTGTACGTAGGTACCAAAAAATGAGTACCTGTCACAACACTGCTATTAGCTAAACAGAACTATTACTCGTCTGACAATTGTTTTTAAAAATGATACACAATGGATAAAATTAAGATACACTACTTTTAATAGTCACAAGTAACAATATTGAGACACGGTCAGGTAATAAATTATGAAATTACTTAAAATTATATTTAAGAAAAAACGACGTTCTTATACGCGTGAATAAAATAGACATACATATAATTCAATTAAATTATAATACATAATTGATAATTCCAATTTTTAATACCTACGTTTATGCGCTAAGTTCATACAAATCTAACACCAATCAAACACGCAGCTAACTTAACGTTAGTAGTTATATCACAATTTTCATTTGAAAGAGTCCAAAAATGAGCCTCGCTACAACTATAAATAATCTATTGTTTAAACGCACATCAACATTTTTATTAACCGTCGCTGCCTGCACGTTTTTCTTTGAAAGAACTTTCGATGGAAGCACCGAATACCTATTCGAAAAACTAAACGAAGGGGTTAGTAGACGATTTAAAAAAACCACCACTAATCTAATAAATTTAATTGCAGAAGTTATGGAAACACATCAAGCAGAACTACGAAAAGTAAATTAATGTATTTAGAATGTTGTAGCAATTAAATTATGTATTAAAGATCAGTCGTTTATTTCCCAAGGTTTTTCTGACCGTTCTCTTGTCCATGGGTAAACAGTTGTGTATTGGTCGGGTTCTGTAAGCTTCAATCCGTTCTCTCTAAGAGTTTTGAGAAAAAGTGATACTTTGCCTTGTTCGTTTGTCGGTTTTAAGTCGGTGAAAAATTCAACTAAGCCACTTTCGATGCAACGTTGTGCAAATACCTATTAATTTTTGTTATGTTAATTTAACAAACAGTGTTAACTTACCCGTGCTAAGTTGATGTAAGCCGAAGTATCTGTCGTTTTATACAACTGTTTTTTAATTGCCCATTCTTTTGTGCTTGCTTTTAGTACCTGACCATTTTCATAGTGAAATAAGCAAGCAGTTACATGGCGATCCGTTTGTATAAGCTGTAATCTTTAATAAAACTTGTATTACGCGATAAAATAAAAATTATGGAGTTACTTGTGCCAGTAGCATCTTCCCGGTTTATCTATGTAGTACCCATCTGGTTTATATGCTATTCGAAGATATTCCAAATTTCTAGGATTCCGATTAGTAAATATTGGGTTAATTTCGTTATTTTTAATTTGGATTGCTCTGCTAAATCTCCTTATTATTTCAAACAAGTACCTTTGCTTTAACATTTTTATAGGTTACAAAATGTAACCTCACTAAATTATAGGAATCTATGATTATAAAGGATATTTTAAAATTCAAGATAATACAGAATAACTTTTTTATTTTAGCAAGAAAAGTCTATGGAGTATACAATTCGGTGATACTAGTGATTTAACAAAACACCTTAGCTAAAGAATAAAAAAAATACTCAATTATTCTAAACGTAATAATTTCTATATACCGTTTATTGAAAATATGAAAAAAACCGGTATTAAAGAAATAAAATTATTTATATACAAAAATAAAGGAAAACCCAACATATTAAAACGGGCCATAAAGTTTAACGTCCATTGATGTTAGAAAACTTGTCTTATTTTAAGCGGTATCATATGTGTTAAGTTTGTCATACTTTTGCATATATTTGAAATACCCGCTTTAAACACGAGTTAATTTTCTTCTTTAGAAAATGATTTTTAAAAATCTTGTACGTACATAACTTAACCTAATTTTAAAATAAATTATTCACTTCTTTTTATTTTTGTTTGTAGCTCCTCTGGGTGGAGTAACTGGCCGTCCAGCATTCAAACCTCCGTATTGGAACTTCCTCTTGTCAGCTGGTTTTAATATTTGAAAACTGCACATTAGTGTTTCGTCCACAGACATCATTGCACCAGCATTATCAAATTCCCCTGTACAAATATTTTTTTAGTTAAGCCACGACACTCAAATTATGTTGTTGCGGTATTTATTAGAAACTTACTTACCGCAATAATTTGGTGCACTAAATAAAGTAACAAGCTGACGTTTAGCAAAAAATTCGTAGCCATCTTCGACTACTTGATGTGCTCTGCAGATAAGATCAAAATCGTGTTTGTGAAGGAATTTATTAACCACCTAAAAAAACATGTAGAAACTTTGTTAAGAAACGGAACTACTTACTTCAGCACCAAAAGTAAAGCTGACACCTCTATCGTTTTCGCCCCATCCATTCGTATCCTTATCAGGATCAGACCATAGCAAATCACACAATAATCCCTGATCGGGAACGTCCGTAGGTCTCATTATCCGTCGAATTTGCTCCATTGATTGTAGATCTGGACTTAAACCTCCATGGCAACAGAATATTTTTTCATCAACAATAGCAGCAACGGGTAAACAATTAAAACAGTCTGTGAAGGTTTTCCATAGTTTAATGTTGTACCTGAAAATTACCAGTTAATACAAGTAACGTACCCAACAACAATATACCTTCTTTTGCATTCGTCATAAAATCCATAAATGCGGTTAATAGATGCACACTCGTGGTTACCTCGTAATAAAAAGAAATTTTCCGGGTATTTAATCTTGTAAGCTAATAGTAAACATATAGTTTCCAATGATTGTTTACCACGATCCACGTAATCTCCTAAGAATAAATAGTTCGATTCTGGTGGAAAACCCCCATATTCAAAAAGACGTAATAAGTCGTAGTATTGACCGTGTATGTCACCTGCAAACTATTATTAGTACTAGTCCAAAGTTAGGGTTATACAAACCGCAAATCTTAAGTGGAGCTTCTAATTCCAAAAGTATCGGTTGCGATAGAAATATCTCTCGAGATTTTAAACAAAGTCCTCTGATCTCGTTCTCGGTTAGCTGTACGTTTTTACCTGGTCGTGCTCCGCGTACTGCAATAATAAAGAAATTAAATTTTTTTCGAAGGCGTATCCGAATGACGCCATTGATATGACAACAGAAAGTTGACCTTCATTACGGGTCACTATTTACCTTCTAAAAGACGGGCTATAATACTGTCGATATTTAGTTTATCGGCTTCGGCCATTTGATTATGTAATTTTTAACACCTTTAAGCACTTTTTTGTTCTTAAAAACTAAAAGATGGCTCGGATTTTAATGGAAATACGTCGAACCTTTTGCACTTATACGATATTTTGGCTCCAGAGATCGCGACGATCTCCTTCCTCGTCAACTACAATTAAGTGCTACCAACCAACCAACCAAGTCGGGCCGTATTATTTGCAATAACTATCAACAATAACAATAATCAAATTGAATTTAACGCGTATTTGTGTTTAACACCTGAGCTATTAAAATTCGAAAAATCTTTTTGACAAGTGTTAATAGTAAAATGTGGTAAAATTGCATAAAATAACGAAGATATATATTAACAGTGTTGCCAATAATCATAAACGAACTGTGCAAATTGGAAGATTGGTAATGGCGCACATAAAAACTATAAAATAAATTAACTTCGGTTACAACATTGACACGGTCCAAACCCGGAAGACGTTCTTATCTTAGTAAATAAATTATAGCTTTTGAAAAATTTAAAACGCTTTGAGATTATTAAACAGATCATAAATCATGTGAATTCTTAAATTGCTTTCGTTCATTGCTATTTGCGAAAAAACAGCGCGTTTTAATTACATCACTTTTACGTTATTAGAGTACTTTTGTAACGTGTACATCATTCGTAATTAATTTGAGTACGAGAACAACGAGCAATAAAATAATTTTTTTTGCAAATTTTTTATTTGATTTAGTATTTTGTTAAAATTACATTGAGAGATTTGCGTTTACAGTATTTTTTGGCTGCATAACAAATTAACCACAAGAAAAATATAAAAACTTTAAAACAATAGTAGCACAAAATGGCACACTGTAGCGTTATTATTTATTATAATTTTAGACAAATTGAGCAATTAGAATTTTATTAAAATGAACGATGCACAACAAAGTGTATTTACAAAAAAATTAGTGTTAAAAATTAAATGCTATAACACAGTTTTTGTGACTGCGTAAAGAAAAATTAATTTGGCTAATAATATGGAAAAAAATTGTGTGCCGTAATTTTTATAAAATAACAGTTACGTTTAATTAACGTCATTTCGGTCATTTATTTGATAGCGACACACCAAGTGGCCAACGCCAACATAAAATAAATTATTTAAAATCTCTTTAAACTTAGTAAGGTTCTGTCCTTGTGTGTTTGTATAACAAAAATAAATGAAAGACAAACAAACAATTATTTTTACTCTGCTAAAGTAGCACCATTTCTGTTCAGTAATAATAAATCAATACAATTATTTTTATACAAAAATTTGTAGAGATAAACTGAAAATCTAAATTTAGAAACAATACCGGTATTACTTGTAAACATAAAAAGGTTACAATTTCGGTTTATGTTTTAAATAAAATACAAATAAAGGTTTGGGTTCCGGCTTCAGGCAAGTCAAATCAATAGGTTTTGGTACCGGTTCTTTTCGGTTTCAATTTAATTAATTTTTCATATTCAATTTATACATTACTATTTAAAGGGTATGTACATATATGTATATTAAACTGTTTTTTTATTGATTAAACGGTTTTTCATGTAAAATTTTAAGTACTAAGCAATTGTCTACCTGAATGCAGCTCAAATAAAGCTATACTGCAAACGCTTTTAGGGATTTTGTTTTTATGCAACATTGTCAAAAAGTGTATGCCAACTTGATTGTCCGCTGGTGCGTTTTTAATTTATCTATGGTTTTTAAACAACGACGACGAAAATGTTTTAACGAAGAAAAATGCCAGACGCCGCAGATTTAAATTCTTTAACACCAACGCCCGGGTTATTCGAAAAAATAAAATATTTTATTAGCGGCGAAGTACCAGAAAAAGTAAGTAAAGACTACTCAAACACCGCTCGACTAACGAACCTCTTCCAGCTACTTGATCTGCTGAAAAATGCAGGGGCCGAGCGCATGAACTACTTCTCCGACTACGTAACACATTTAATTTGTGGGTTTAACGCAGAGGAAACTGATATATCCGATGCCAACGAGTTGTACGAGATACCTGCTGTAACACCCAAATGGATTGTTATGTGTGTTCAGTTAAATCGAATTTTAAACACGAAACCTTACCTATATGACAATAAAAAACTATTTTCTAATTTGGTATTTTGCCTTTCAAAAGTCTCTGCTGATCGCAACGTGTTATGGAGTTTAATAACTTATAATGGAGGTACGGTCCAACTCCAATTGAATAGACACTGCACGCATCTAATCACGGTTGATATAACCTCAGCTAAGTATGCTAAGGCGGTAATGTGCAACATTGTTTTGGTGACACCTGATTGGGTAGTTGAGTGTGTTAAGCAGAAGGCATTAATCGGATATGAGGTGTTTCACCCAAGGCTTATTGTTCTTCCAAAATTAATTAAACACGAAAGCACCACAGCTATTACCGGGTTTGAACCTGAAAATGATGTAAAAGGCGAAAATGATTCGACTAATGCAACACAAGCGTTGCTTGAGAAGTTGAAGCAGAGGATGCCGTGGAATCAGTTGGCTACGTCTTGTGCTAAAGGTATATTTTTTTTTAGTGTAGTTAACGTTAATAATTGTTTCTTTTATAGATATTATACCTCCAAACGTTGTTGCTCCTACTTTTAGTGCTTCATGTGTATCTGTTACCACCACTCAAACGACAGTTCAACAGCGTACTCCACCAAAACAAGTACAGATGTACCCAAATCAAAATGTAACTGTAGCAAATTCAATTGCACGAAGTATTGTGCATCATACAGCTCAAGGCACCTTGATCGGACAACCACCATCCCAGTTAACACAATTTAACCAAGCCACTCACTTGCATCGTTTTCAACTTCAACAACAACAACAACAGCAGCAGCAGCAACACCAGCAAAGAGCCAATTTATTGTCTCATATTACTCAACAACAGCAACTGAATAAGGTGCATATAGGATCGTCACAGTTCAATCCTCCACAATTAATGCAACGGCAGATGCAAGTTGGCCCTCAAATGCAAGTGGCAAATAAAATGCAATTGCCACCGGGTGCCGCGACGCATATAAGTCAAATAGGACAGCCCCAAATAGGACAAATGCAACGACCTCAAATGCCATCTATTGGTAACCTACAGCAACTGCAACAACAATTAGCGAATCGTCAGTTTGCTAATATCCAAGTTCAACAACAACCACAGCAACAGCAGCAAAGCTATTCGAATCAACCGCAAATAATAAATCAGGCAAATCAACAATTGGGATTAAATCAAAATCCACCACAAATGATTATAAATCAAAATCAATTAGGCGCAATTTTAAATCAGGAACAAGTTTTAAATCGTAATCAATTGGAGCAACAGCAGTTAGGAACAGTCATCAATCAAAATCAAGTAATAACGCAAAATGTTCAAAATCTAGGGCAAATCATGAATGCTAACGCAGCGCCTAATCAGGCGCAGCAGATACTTAACCAAGGACAGCAGCAACAACAACAGCCGCAACAGCAGGTGGTGGTGCAACAGAACCACCCGCATTTAACCGTTCAACAAGGTAAAATTTTACAAGGTCCGTTTGTACAACAAGCTCAACCAACAGACGCTCAACAGTTTGTGCATCAATTCACTCCCAATCAGACTTACCAACAACAGATCGTGCAAAATCCTTTTACTCCAAATCGTCCACAAAGTCAGTTTAGTGCTCAATCGGTTGTTTTAAACCAGCAGAAGCCGATGATTATTAATCAGCAGGGACAACCGCCTCAGCAACAGGTCCAAGGTGTGGCACAAGGGAATCAACCAAAACCCTTGTGGCAGCAGCAACAGGGACAACCTCCGCAACAATTGGGAATCCGTCATGCGAGTATAATTCAACAAGGACCTAGGGTTCAGTGGTCGCCAACGCAGCAACCGCAACAACAGCAGCAGCATTTACCTCAGCGACAATTTATACAATTGGATATGCAAACCCATCAACAGTTGCAGCAGATGGCACCCGAGCAGCGCGCTGTTTTTATTAGTAAACTGCAACAGAAACAGCGGCAGGTGCTGTTACAACAACGTCAACAACAGTTGCAAATGCATCAACGTACCGGTCACGTTCTGATTAGAAGTGGACCAGTTCCTCAAGGACTTAATCCGCAACAGCAAATGCAGTGGATTCAACAGCAAGCCAAACAACAAGGCGTTATGTTACAACCGCCACCACCTCAACAGCAACAACCCCAAACGAATCTGCAGAATCCACCTGTGGCTCCGCACACGCCTGGTTTAAGCCCGATTCAACAGCAGAATGCGTCTCAATTCAATGAGAACCAGCTTCAGCTACAACGCCAACAACAGTTTCGGCTGCAGCAGTTACAGCTGCAACGCGAACAAGCACAGAAAGTTGCTGTTATTTCGCAACCTCTAACCCAGACTAATATAAGACCTATCGGGCAGCCACAGACTGCCGATATTGTAACCACAACGGCCAGCGTCGATTCATCCGTTGCTCAACAGCAGTTAGTCGTGAACGCTAAAACTAAAACGGCTTTAGCTAATATGTTGAGTATTCGGTTACAAAGTGGGGGATCTACTGTCGGCACGTCTCCTGAGAGCTTACCGGAACCTTCGGCAGCAGGAACGTTGCGGTAAGTAATCGCCTTCTATTAATTGTTATAACCGATGTTTAAATTCAGATTAATGACTGCACAACATAACGCTGCGTTAAATTCGAATAATCGTCCCCAAGAAATTCTGGGGCTGCCACAGCGTAGGCCCATCACTGCTCCGAATGGTGAAATTATAAGGCCAGCTCCACCACCGTCCGCTCCTCCTCCAACCGCAATATCGAACGAACCGCCGCAACTACAGTATTCATCTAGAAATAACATTCCAATACAACACCGACAAGGACCATTTTACGGTCACAATCCAAATTTAAAACGTAATATCTGTTAGACATGTATTTTCAATAATTACATCAAATGTTTTTTCAGTTCCACCAGATTTGTTCCTGCTCGGGTGTATATTTGTCGTGGTCGAATTAGATCGCTTTTTAGAGGAATCCATTCCCAACTGGCAGGAGCAGATTGAAAAGCATGGGGGTGAAGTTGAGAAACAATATTGTTCTCGAGTTACGCATGTCTTATGTGAGACTCAACGACATGGTGTTGTAATGCAGGCGTTGCGTGATTGCAAACGGTGTGTTACTTTATATTGGTTGTCAGATGTAATGCGTCGCAAACAAGTGTTACCTCCGTGGACTGCTTTGCATTTGCCAATGATGTATTTGGACACAACACCCGCTTCGAAACATCTAATTTCTCTCACTGGATTTCTTAACTCTGAGAGAAATCGTATTAAGCACATGATAAAATACATCGGAGCTACGGTAAGTGACTGTTTTTGTATAAAACATCGCTTAATACATACAATTTTTAGTTTACGAACTACTTATCCAAACACAATACTTTACTAATTGCTGCAAAGGCTGAAGGCCCTAAGTATGCACACGCAAAGAAGTGGGCAACACCAGTTGTGAACGTTCAATGGCTGACTGATGTAATGTTAGGAAATTTCGGTGCTCTTAATCAATTAGAGCACATAAAATACCAACAGTTCCCCAACCCACCTGTGTTTAATTTTGAACCCAGTTTGGTTCCGAGTTTAATGCGTATGTCGTAATCATTTAAAATTTCGATTCTTACTTATATATTTTTAGACGCGTGGAAAATGCCAATTAACATATCCCAAGAATCTTACGAAAGGGTGAAGCGGAGCCCATCGCCTGTAAGTATACCAAAGAAGATAAAAAAAATTAAAGTGGAAGAAGTTGAAGTTCCTACTGACGAAATACCACCAAGTGTGAGTCACCGTATTTTATTTTCGTTGTTTACGGACATTGCGGAATTGAAAAATATAGTAAAGTACGTCTGTAGTTTAATTTAGATATTTAGTATATACGATATTGATTCACAGGGAACTTGGGGGTTCGATAGCTCACGACCACAAAGACTGCACCCACCTAGTCATGCCTTACTTAGGAAGAACCAACAAACTGCTGCACTGCATCTGCCTCGGAGTACCGATCTTACCAGAATCTTGGTTACGCGACTCCCACTCGGCTCGTAAATTTCTCGACCCATCGAATTACTCGTTGGACACGAAAGACTTCAACAGTGAATATAAATGTGATTTTAATCAAACGTTAATGACCCGTAATAGAAATAAATTGTTCGAAGGTAAATTTTTTTATATAACGCCGAGCGTATTTCCAAGCAGAAACGTTTTAACCGAACTTATAGTGAGTTGTGGCGGTTGTGTCGAGAAACACAGGCGTACGCTTTCGCAAATAGAAGTGACTAATATTAATTCCCCGTATAGTTATATAATTTTAACTCACGCAAACGATTTACACTTGGTTTACGATGTGTTGCGCAATAAAAAGGATAAAATACGAACTGTGTGCAACGTTGAACTTATTTACAGTGCAATTTTGAAACAAACATTCGAAGTTGAACCCTATTCGGTGCAAGTGTGTGAACATCGACGTTGATTGATCACCATATCCTGTTAAGATTAAATTAGTGGATTAAGTAAATGTTTGTAATTGATTTTTTTAAATAATAATTGTAATAAAGATATATTTGTTATGCGAAACGTATTTAATTTTGCTTGAGAAATTCTTCATTACAAATGGCCCATTAGTCAATAATCTCCATTAGTAAAAGACCTTAAACATAGAATGTGTATAAATTGTGATACTTTTGCAATAATTTATTATAAAATATGTATTTTTTAAATACATTTTAAAATTTCGCGCTTGTATCGCTTCGTATTTTAAACTACTAAAACAGTGTTGCCATTATCAGCACTTGTGGCAACACTGCTGCTAAAACAAAACCTACCGATTTGTCAAACGTCAAAATGTCAAATCGCAATAATCGGTCAAAACAATCTGAATTTATGCATTAATACGTTTGAAAAATTAAGAAAAACCAACACAAACGCGGCCAATTTTGCATAAAAATGGCATCGGCGGTTGAACCGCTACCGAACGACAGCGGCTGGGTCGAATTCTGCGAACGACATGCAACTGTTGCTGCACAGGACTTTTCAAAAAGCTGCTTTCAATTCATCTCTGTTAATTTATCAGATAATGCAAGATCGAATTTGAGTCATAAAGATTTTTTAAAGAAATTTACCGAATGTTTTAACGAACAGTTTGAGTTAGATTTTATCAAACGCAAGCTGCACGGACATAAATTAATCAACGGAACAACTAGACATATTGAAGAGACAAACGATTGTATATCGGAAAATGGAGAGACTTCACCGAAACTAAATCATAAGCCTTTTTTTCGAAGGTATTTTACAGTTGATTTTATTTATGCAAACTAATAATTTACAATTTAGATTGAGCTTTAAGATGTTGCGAAAAGGCAAAGACTTATTCCACAAGCAACATTCAGATGAACTCGAACTGGGAGGATCTCACAGTAAAACGAAATTAGCTAAAATTGTTGTCGAATGTCGTAAAGAAGGTATAGTTAATTATTCGACACCTGAGAGTCTAGATCAGCCAGGTGGACCTCCCAAATGGGAACGGTGCAGGTTGGCACTTGTTAAGGCAGTTGGCGGGTACATGCTAGAATTCTATTCGCCTCCAAAAAGTACTAAAGTAAGTAAGATTTTTTTGTTTATTGTCATGTTTAGTTTACCGATTTGGTAGCCTAGAAGCGGAGTATTCTGTGCACTTATTACTGAGGCAAGAGAAACTACGGCTTTGGAGATGCCAGATCATGAAAATACGTTTGTGTTAAAAGCTGTTAATAATATGGAATTTGTGATAGAAGCACATGACACCGACGATATGCGGTGAGAATGGTTTTTATTTGGACAATTGTGTGTTTATGCCTATTTTAGGTCGTGGTTGGCAACTATACGTTATTGCATACGATCAGCTCCTGGTCCAGATGGGGCATCACATTTAGAACATAGCAGCAAACAGGATTACCACGGCGATGCTCCTGAACTACCTCCACGACATGTTGCTGGTAACCGAAGTGGCGATCGGTTGTCTTCCAATAGCAATTTCGATATATGTCTTCAAGAAGATGGTAAGTAAACGGTTTCTGGTAAAATGTAACTACGTGCTACAAATATTTTTATCAAACTTTTGGACTGAAACATTTAGGTACAGAAAAAGACATTGGCTTAACTTTGAAAAAGGAATTTTGGTTCCACGGCACGTTAGGTCGATCAGAAGCTGCTCAGTTGGTGTTACATGAAGGAGCAGCTGGTCATGGTCTATTCCTAGTTCGGCAAAGCGAAACCCGGACAGGTGAATTCGTCCTCACTTTTAATTTTCAGGTGTGTATTTTATCGAACTGAGTTTTTATCTAAAAAATGCGGTTACAGGGTAGAGCGAAGCATTTACGTATGACAATAAATGATCAAGGTCAATGTCGCGTCCAGCATTTTTGGTTCCAGTCCATTTACGAAATGTTAGACCATTTTAGGCAGCAGCCGATACCACTGGAAAGTGGTGGCAACTCGGACGTTACCTTAACTGATTATGTGGTGAACCCGGCTGCTCGTAGTCAGCTTCAAGGCTCTGTAACTAGAGGTGGTGCACATCACCAATCAGCCACCAGCAATGATCGACGAGCCATTCCGCTTCCAGAAGTCAGACAAGTGAGATAGTCTTATGTTTGTATCGACAATTATTTGTGTTCTCTTTTCTTTAAAAGCTAATTGTCGTAGTTGTAAATATTTCTTTTTTTTTTAATTTATATCTATGTCTTGAATTTACGTTGTGAATGCGCTTCTTAGCTATATGTAATAATGTTTAGCTATAATCTTAATATTCCATTGTTGTTCTCAGTCTCCCTTCGTACTTAAGAAAACTGTAAAATCTTAGTTTTATAACTGACTGCTTATTAACTGTGATTTTTGAATTGAACTGATCATTATTAACAGATTTCATTGTTCGATTGCCAAGGTACGAATCGAGACAGATTATTATGAATTGTAAAGATTTGAAGACGAGACAAGTATTGCATTGTACATATGAGAATATTTATTTTAAAAAATAAAATAGCTCCACGTAAGCGTCCTTTTATAAACGATAAATACAAAATTCGAAAACACAATTTACATTCGTTTTATTTATTCCCACAATTTTTAGATACAAACGCATAACGGCAGTGTGCGAACACAAGAGACTACTTTGGAGCAAATAAATGAAGCTTTTAATAGAGCAGTCGACAATCAATATAGTTTTGTATAGATTCAATGTTTAATGTAAAAATGTATACTTAAAATAAATTTAATTCCTGACGTATTCTATTGTCTCATTCAGTAAATCGACTAATTGTGAGTCGGTCACTACTTCGCTTCTTATTATGTTTTGAATCTTTGCTAATTTAGCAACTAGTACATGTTTACACGTTATTAACTTCTGTTGTTTTAACACTTGATGCTTAAAAACTGGGCAATAACAAAAATTAATATCTGGGAATAACATATACAGTTCGTGTTTATCTGAAACTTTTAATAGACGCCTCGTACCCTTTGCAGTTTCGTATTGTAAAGCTTCGCCTGTTTCTAGAAACTCCACAGCTTTGCTAAAAGTGTTATTGAAAACATCATATAGAACTTGTAGTGTCTCGTCTGAAACTAAGTTCAAGTTTTATAGTATATGAGTCCTCAGCACTACTTACATTTGCCGAATTCCTTATATGCTTCTTCTGCGTCACTTAATAAATCAAACGCCAATTTAGGTACCAATAACATTTTGCACAGGGTCTCAAAATTCATATTCAAATTAAAGTAAGGTTATGTTTGTGTTATTTAAGTTTACAGCGACATCTAACAGAATTTAAAAGTACGTATTTCATTTTTAAAGAATTTGGAACTTAAAATTAGCGTTTACAAACAAATTAACGTAGCTTAAACTATTCGTTCAAATTTATTTTTAAAAAAATTTGTCAGACACAAAGCTAACAACTCCTTTGCCTCTTTTGTGTAAAAGAACGCTCTAAAAATGCAAACTGGGAGTGAAAAAAGCAAAATATTTTAGTTTTTGGAAAGTTAGTTTACAAATTCTTCTATTATTAAGTTAACACAACCCTCCTTTAAGAGACGGCCTTATTTAAAATTATACAAATTAATTGTGAATAAGTTATGAACGCATGAGCTATAGAGCATGATCGCTGATCGCCAACCAAATCGCCAACGTCCAACAACATAACATAATGGCTGCGTTCAGATACATTTAGTGCTGGTCATAGGAGCTGATACTTCTGATAGGCAGTAGGTGGCAGTAGCTTAAAGTTTTGTCACTACCAAGAATGGTTAACTAGACTGGAGTGGCAACTCAGTCTTCAAAAGTGAGGCACGGACGGCCATCCTAGACTAAGACAAAACAAACGAAGTTATATATCAATGTGGCTTATGGAAAAAGTTGCATTTTTTGCGCTTATTTATTTCTTATATTCATTTTGTTAAATATTTGCTTTTCACACACTAAATTCAAAACTAGTAAATACTTTATTAAATAAAGTTTTAATATGTGTAAATAACTTAATGGCGTCTCTAAGTAGTGGATAAAGTGCCACGGTACGCAGTTTCACTAGCTGAGCTTGGACAACTCTCTTTATCTAGGCAGGTGTTTAGAGTCGCGGTCTACGTATGTACTCCAATACTGCTGTCACGGGAATCAACTCTTCTAACTCATGCTGTAGTGTCGTGGCAAGAGCCAGCACTGGGGTAACGATACTTGTCGTTGCTGCACTGAATTTGATCAGCAAGCACGACAGCCAAACCCAAACGTCTTGCTACTGTGGACATATCTCACGGGCAAGCAGGGACAGTCGTCACTAGTTTTAACCTCGGCGCACTAGACGAACTCCGTTGTATATACACACATATGGAACCACCGACACAAAATTTAAAAAAAAGACAGAAACTTTGAGAAAACCCCAAAAATATCGGCTCATGCTGAGCGCGAATGCGAAAAATTTAAAAAGCTTTCGGGGGCGACAAAGCAAAGTCGAGGGGTTGAAGAAACCCAAAAAAAACATTAAGGTACACTCTGACGGAAATTGCTCTTGCAATCATACCAAAATGGTTCTCTAAAACATCATCCGTCCTGAAGAATCCGAGGTCATAAAAACCTCAATGCTCAGATGGATTGATAAACGAAGTACAACACAAAAACTAAAAAACCAGTGGGAGAAAATAGAGAACTTTAGATTATTTATTTTAAAAACCTTCCTGCACTCAAAAAAGTTATCATTTGAGTCCCACCCTACTGAAAAGAATACCGATACAGAACAACATCAGTAACGAAACGCGGCGGGTGGTTAACATTAAACCAGATTCAAAAGGAGAAGGTTAGGAATTGCACCTCAAATTTTCGAGGATCACTCTCCGGGCGCTGGCTGACTCCAAAAGCGACAGCAAAAAACTGGATGCTACAAGTCATGTCCATGAATCAATTGATATAAAGCCAAAGCCGGAAAGAATCTACTGACGGCGAATTTAGTGCTCAAAGTTGTTCAGATAAATATATTCATCACTGTAGGGCAGCTTCAGCGGCCTCAGTACTTATATCGTAACACACGATATTGATATTGACCTTGTCCAAGAGCCATGGTTTCACAAGGGAACAATAAAAGGGTTGAACTGCACAGATAGATGGCTGCTTGCCGCCCAACATGTGCACAATCCTCGCACACTCATCATTGTAAAAAATACACTAAATTGCATGCCATTGTGGGATTTATGTTCTAGAAACCTAGTGACAACTAAAATATCTGTAATAGAACAAAGCATCAAAAAGGTGTTCATTATCGGATCTGGTTAACTTCTCTACGACTAGAGAAGAGCACCGCTACCGTAGGAAATCCAACGGCTGATTAACAGTGGGACCAACAAACCGCTGATTCTTGGATACGATGCCAATCCACACCCCACTTTGTGGGGACTACAATCACAAATCCATTAGGTGAAAAACTTTAAGAATTTATAACAGAGATCCCAGCAAACATACATATAAAATTTCTATAAAATATATGTAAAATTTAAAGAAATAGTCATACATAAGCCTTTTTACATCTAGAATATATCAGTCTTCCTTATGAAAATAACATCTATTTTACATTTGGGTTTATATATAAGAAATATATAAGTTAATATAAATAAACATGTATATTACATACAAGAGTTTACATGAATGGTACATATTAAGGGTAACATATTTCTTATATGAAAAATCATACGTATTAAAAACATGAGAATGTTTATATATATTTAATATGAAAAAAGGTATATACTGTTCATATAGCAAAATTTATGATTATTTTACATAAGAATAGAAATGTATTAAAAATATAATTAAATTCAGGTCGGGTTGATGTGTATAAAAGGACGTATTGTAGATGTAAATCAGATTACATTTACTTAACATATACATTATATGCAGTACTTGTTAAACGCCAGTTATAACTTGTTACATCATTTTATTTACCTATCCTATACCAGAGCTCATTAATTACATTATGTTACTTGTTTGGCAATTTTTATCAGACCATTAGTTTTAAAAGGTATTGGACCAATTTTCTAATTTGTATCGGTATTGTTTTAATTTCAAGAACGGGCTCAGAATGGAAAGAACAAGTTAATTTTCCCCACGGTTAACTTTTCCAAAAAGTTAATAAGACGTGTATTTTTATTGAAAAAAAAAATCAGTTATAAATATACATAAATTGGCATACTATTCTTATACATATATTTGCCGCGCTGTGGTTGTTGCTGTTTAGCTGAAATTTAACAACAACCTTTTTGGCTTAAAAATTTACAGTTCTTCAAAAATGACCTTATTCTGTTCTTGATTTATCCTAAAATACTTAAAAACAGTATTCACCGACAACGATATTACGAATAAAAAAGATATCGGCGTTTCATGACTATTGAACTTCAAAAAATTAAAAAATATTATTTGGAATAATAAAGAACATTTAACAATAGAATTTAACAGCACCATTCACAGGTAGCAAGAATCGTTCAAAGTAATCACACGTATATGGAAATGTTTAACAAAATAAAAGTAAACTTTGTGCTAATTCTAGCAAGCATGTTTTGACTAAACAATGAATATAATTATTAAAATAAGTCAGATTATGTTATTGATTTTTGGAATATCATTCGTTTAGAAATGTATGAAACTATGTCAAATCGTCGAATTAAGCCATTCTTAGAAATGTGTACAATGTCAAAGCAACCGCTGCAATTAGGTTTTCTAAAAATTTTACGATGGCTGTCTTGCACGTGAGAGAACAATAGGATTTAAGCAATGTGCTGTATTTTACAACCACTACCTCTCTCATCTGCAAAAACTTTCCACTTCAACTTTGTGGATTTTTAGATTTTTGTTTATGCATTATTTCTTATTTACTATTTAAATGCAGTTGCAATTTGTTGTTGAAACTGAACATTATTACTCTTGTTTTTATTTATTCGGTGTTTTAAATCCATTTTGTTTAGTGTTCTTTTTATTATTATTTTGTGAATCTTGTTTGATAAGCTAAGGGGTAAGTAATGTTTGTATTAATCGTATTCATATTCCCATATACTTTGTTAGTATTAATTTGAATAGGATTAGGATTTATTTATTAATTCTTAGAAAATTATCGAAGTTCCATAAAAAAACAGTATCTTTTTTAAGACTATAGAAAAAATAACAATGTTATAATTTAATTAAACTAACTGACTTCTTTGTAAAAAAAAATTTAACTATTTGATAATGACGTGATGGTTTTTGAGTTTAAATAAGATGCCATTGAATTATGAATCGGGAATTATACTCAAGTTTACAACGCAAACACCACATTACGACGTTATATAAAATGAATACAACAAATTTTTTAATTAACATTTATACTTGAATTAGAGAAGTTTTAATAAAAAAGGCATTGTTTTTTAAAAACATTAAAAATTACACTAATTTATGAATACATTATTAGGTTTAAATCTTTGAAGTCGCATTAAAATATACAGATTTGTTAACATTACTAAAGATCGTTTTACTTATACAAGGTTACAACCAATACGAGGTTGGTTGAATTAGAGAAAAGTTGCACTATTTTATAACCTTTCATATTCCGCTAAAAAACGAAATTATCTACAGGGATTTCCGAAAAATATATGTTTTTGAGAAAGATCCCAGATTTTATGTGATGATTTCTAACTATCATTATTTTAAAATCAATCAGTCAATCAATATTACTTTAATCTAGCGAACGTGGTTTTTTACAGGTGTAATCAAGAATACATATAAGGACGTCACCGATGAGTTCGAGGTGATTGCGAGCGTTCTGTTTGGCGAAGCTGCAAATGAAATCAAATAAATAATGAAAATACTTCTTATACTATTAGTTACTTAGTGTTAGTTTTTTAACTGTATTTGCCTGCTAATACCATAAATAAATATCTAAGATTTACAAATTATACGGAGGTTACATTATTTTTAATTTAAGTATGGGTTTAAAATGTATATAAAAAAAGAAGTTTCTATATTCACAAACGTAAGTATCTATTTTTAGGTTTAGGTACTTAGAGTACCTAATTCTTATGAACAGGAGTACTGCGGCCATACATGCGTCAACTGATATTTTATTTCAATTATTTATCGGCTTCTAAGACATGCGTATGAAAATTAATTAATACATTTAATTAATTATTAATACGTATTTTAAACCTCTCCCTTATATAAGGATTATATAAATTTTGTATATTATCAGACATTAAATATATATAGAAAATTTATGTTTATTATACATTATTTACTTACATAGAATATACATACAGCGAAGGGTAAAACGCATAATACTTTTACATGTTCTATACATTAGTCGTCCTAGAAAATTGATGTAAGCTAGATGTAAACTAGATGTACAGATTTTACCTAAAATATCTGTAATTTATACATGTGAAATTGCTGACATCCTGACATGTAAATACACTAGATCCTTCTTTCCCATTTATATAAGGCTAACTTTAAATTATCTTAAATATACGTATATCTGATGTAGCAATGTTTGTTGGGATGCGCCTACGTTTATAACCGTGTTGCACAGTAAAGTTATTAACCTTACGCTTGCTAGTCTGAAGGTGAACAAAGTGATAAAAATGTGGCATGTATCAGATGAACCTTCTTTATCTTATCATAGATACATTCGATTCAACATTGAATCAGACAAGAAATAAAAAACAGAAACCCGAAGAAAACCGACTGAGATTTGTTCAACGAAACTTTAGCCGACTAAATCAAGGACTTGCCTACAGTTGCAAGATCAACGCACGTGCCACAAGTAATGACAGACAGTATTGCTAAACCTTAAAAACTGTATTTGAAACAAGCTGCTTAAAAACGGTCAAACGAACCCCTAATAAGATAACTTGGTGAAACAGGGAACTTGAGAAAGCAAAAGCACACACTAGAAAACTATTTAACACAGCCAAAAAAAGCGGAGACTGGAATGAGAAAGCTCTGTAAGGAGGTAGAAAACGAACCTAGAAGTTCTCGACTCCAAAAAGCTCTGAGCAAGGTCCGCACTAAAAACATTGGTTCTTTGCTGACCGAAAACGGAAAGTTTACAGACTCTGTTAACTACAGTTCTTAAGAACCAGGACCTAGAGGTGCCAAACAAACGGACACCCAAAAGGAACTGAAATTTAGCAAAAATAATAAATAACAAAAACCTAGAATGGAGAATCAATACGTTTAAACCCTTTCAGTTTCTAGGAGCCGATGGAATTTATTTCATCATCCTGCAAAAGATATTTGCTGCTTTGCGAAATTCTCAGAGCCAGCTTAGCACTTTTGCATATACCCAGTGTTGTAAATTATCTATATAAATTTATATAGATAAATTAATCTAGATTCATATTTTTTATCTATTTATATTGGTTTGGCGCTTTAATAATTTATTAATTTATTTAGCACCTGAATATTATGCAAACTTCCATGCAAATATATAATGCTATTGAGCGGGTCTATTAATTTCATTTCTGCATTTAACAGACCCGTTCCCTTATCTATGTACTTGCAAGGCGATAACAATAAAATGACAATGTTAGACATACCGCCGCGCCGCAACGATATAATTTAATTAAAACGGTTAAATCTAACGATTAAAAATTATAAGTGCCATCGCTACCAACACCGAGAATCTACGTCGCTACAACAGGCAACATAGGTAAGTCCTTCCTTATCATTTTCCCGACGCACAGTAGTTGCGTGTATTTGTGTGGTAGTTTTTTTTTTCTTTTGTATATCGGTGCTTAGAGAATTATAAACTTTAAGAATTTTATACAGTCCACTATAGCGCCAGCATATGGTCCTAACGAACCGGATTATTGTGTGTAGTATTAATATTTTTTTGAGTTTGCAACAATATGGCTACGAAATCTGGTAGTGATAACGACCGCACCGAACGACAAATTCGAAAATGTTTCGCAAAAATGAATGCTTATATGCAGCGTGCTAAAAGCATTTCTAATGTTATTTCCACGTTTTCGCAAAATGATGATGTTAATTTAATTTTGTCTAACGCCGCTTCAATTGACACCTTGCGATCTGAATTTATATCTAGTTTAGATGAAAAGATTGAGTTTGAACTTATGGTTCGTCCCGACACAGGCCCAGACTATTCTCCTTTAATTGAATTTGAAGAGTTATACTCAAAAATTAAATACGCTCAATCTAATCTTTCAAATTCTATTGATAAAGAGCTAAATTCTTCCGCGGTTTCCACAAAAGCCATTCCTAATCTGCCACGCTTAGAACTATCTTCGTTTAACGGGGAGATTGAAAACTGGCCCGTCTTTTTTGAAACGTTTCGAAGCATTATTCACGAAAATCAGTCCCTTAGTAATTCGGAAAAAGTTCAATATTTAGTAGGCAGACTAACTGACAAAGCGCGTAACATTTGCAAAGGAATAATGCCTACTGGAGATAATTATAATGTTTTATGGGATGCCTTGGTTTATTAATTAATTAAATCGCGCTAATTGTAATTTAAAGCCATCGCGCGTTCTTGCAAAGAATGTTAATCTTCCAAGCAGCCGAACTAATTTAAAATCATTTATTAATTTGCCAATTAATATGGTAAATCAAAAATGCATTTGTTGTGAAAGAACAGGTCACGATCACATATATCAGTGCCCTAAATTCTGTAAAATGGTACCACGCGATAGGTACAATTTCACCAAAATGAGCAATCTGTGCATTAATTGTTTAAGTAATAAGCATATGCTGCGAAACTGTAAATCGGCAGTAAGGTGTCGACATTGTAATCGTTCTCATCATTCGCTATTACATTTGGAATTAAATACACAATCGTCTTCTATTTCCGCAATTGCTAATACAGGTAATACCGCTCAAGTAGAAAACCCCACTTCATCTACTACTGTTTCGTTATGCACCGCTGATTCCAATATGTCGCTTGCTTGCAGACACCGCACTCCGATTGTATTGTTGGGCACCGCTCTTTGTAACGTTCTGGATTCATCTGGTATTATACAAACTGTACGCATTTTGGTAGATAGTGGTTCACAAAAAGAAATTATTACTCTTGAATGCTGTCATCGGTTAGGGTTACCCATACAACCTTCGCATGTAAAGCAAGTCTCAGGTCTTGGAGATATAACAAACAAAATTGAGGGAACTACGCATATAACTATCCGCTCTCGCTACAAAAATAACATATCATTCACAATAAATCCTTATATTGTTCAACGTATTACTAATGAATTGCCTACCGCCGTTGTTGATATTGCCACATTAGATTATTTACATAAGATTCCACTTGCTGATGATAAATATTATACACCCGGGAACATTGACATTATTTTAGGATGTGATGTCTTTGCACGCATATTGTTAAATAAAAAAATAGCTCGTTTACCTTCTGAGCCTATTGCTATCGAAACTTTATTAGGTTATTTAGTAGTAGGTAAAGCTCCTACTATTACCAGTCCCGTTATCACCAATTTCATTTATTATTGCAACTTTTCTGAAAACGAAGAGAATTGCATGAAACGTTTTTTTGATCTAGAAGAGGCCCCAACTATCCCAATCTTAACACCTGATGAGCAAGAGTGCGAAAGCATATATAAAGACACTACTACAAGAAATACGGAGGGTCGTTATATCGTGAAATTACCCTTTTTGCGCGATCCAAAATTTCTCGGCGACTCATTACCACTCGCAAAACAACGATTTGTTTCATTAGAACGTCGCCGTCGTTTGCTATCAAATCCTACAATAAAACTCCAATATGACAAGATAATTCGGGATTATTTAGAAAAAGACTATATTCGCCCGGTACATGAAGTTAATTCAACATTAATGGAATACGTGATACCGCATCACGCTGTTATACGGGAAGATAAACTTACCACTAAAATCCGCATGGTTTTGGATGCTAGTACGAAAACGAATTCGGGATACTCACTTAATGACCTATTACATACTGGAAAAAATTTACAAACAGATTTGTTCCACATAATTCTCAATTTTCGCTTATTTCCAATTGCAATAAACGCTGACATACGTGAAATGTATTTAAGAATTTTAGTACACGAAGATTCTCGACGTTTTCAACGTATTCTTTATAGATTTCATTTAAATGACCCATTGCAACTATACGAATTTAATCGCGTTACATTTGGTATGAAGTGTAGTCCCTTTTTAGCAATGCGCACTATTCGTCAACTAGCTTTTGATGAAAAGGAAAAGTTTCCGCTGGCCGCAGATATCATAGAAAAGGGCGCATTGTACATGGACGACTTGGCGCTAAGTTGTATATCGTTAAACAATGCCATCGAAATGTCTACACAATTAAAACAATTGCTAGCTCATGGAGGATTTCAACTTGTTAAATTTGCTAGTAATTCGTTAGAATTTATGTCCAAAATACCGGTAGAAGATCGTGTTACAGAATATATTGAATTTAATTCAGACGAGACTATGAAACTGCTAGGGCTTCATTGGATACCCGGTTTAGACTATTTCACTTTTACGGTTCATATACAAAATCGAAAATGCACCAAACGAAATATTTTGTCTACTATTGCCAGACTATGGGATTTAATGGGATTTGTCGCACCAGTGATACTACTTGCAAAATTAATTATTAAATCTCTTTGGCAAAATAAAATAGATTGGGATGACACGCCGCCCAATAATATTGTAAAGATATGGAATCAATTTCAAAGTGAACTACCTTTATTAGAAACAATAAAAATACCTCGCCATGTAGGAGTTGATCGAAATTGTATTTTATCATTATTAGGATTTTCTGACGCTAGCGAACGTGCATATGGTGGAGTAGTGTATTTACATGTGTATTTTCCAAATGAGGAAAAATTTTTTGTTAATTTAATGTGCGCAAAATCCAAAGTAGCCCCTTTGAAGGTTGTTTCACTTGCTCGATTGGAACTATGCGGTGCTTTAGTTCTTTCACGATTAATGAGAACGGTTTACAATGTTAATTCATCTCGCTGTACAATTAATAATGTTTTGGCGTTTTGTGATAGTACAGTTGTATTAGCTTGGATTCATTCTTCTCCCGCTAGGTGGCAAACATTCGTTGGAAATCGCGTTTCAAAGATTCACGATAACCTTAACGCTAAACATCTTTACTATATTAAAGGCACTGAAAATCCAGCAGACTGTTTGTCTCGTGGTTTAACACCGTCGCAACTAATTAAACATACGATGTGGTTTGAAAGTTCACCTTTTGTTCATTCTCCAATTGCAGACTGGCCTATACATCAATTTGACCCTAAATGTGTCGCCGAACCTCCCGAAGTTAAAGCAAACGTTTTTACGAGTAGCATTAATAATAAAGAATTTGACCCGCTATTTTTGTATCAACTGTCATCTAGATTTTCGTCTTGGACTAAACTTATAAGAGTTGTTGTTTACGTCTTGCGGTTTATTAGAAAATTGCCTCGCAAATTTGAAACACATCATTATCAAACCGCTGAACTTGCCATTATTAGGTCTTTGCAAGAAGTACATTTTTCAGAAGAACTTAAATTAGCCCGTTCTGGAAAAACTTTACCTCGCTTAATGCTAAAATTAAATGTCTTTCTTTGTGAAAACATTCTAAGAGTAGGAGGCAGACTGGTTCATGCGGATCTTAGCTACGACAGTCAACACCCTATTTTGTTACCTCGCCGTGATCATATAGTAAATTTAATAATCGATTATTATCATAAGAAATATCTACATACAGGTCCACAGTTGTTGATGTCGCTACTACGTCAAAGGTTTTGGATCCTTTCCGCCCGTAATATTGTACGACAACGAGTACAGTTGTGTAATTTGTGCTTTAAGGCCAATCCAAGATCACAGTTTCCATTGATGGGAAATCTGCCTTCGTACCGTGTACGAGCATCCAAACCTTTCTTACACACTGGTGTTGACTACGCGGGTCCACTAAACATTATTCTACGTAGACAACGAGGTGTTCGCAGTCAAAAGGCATATATCTGTCTTTTTATTTGTCTTGTAACCCATGCAGTACACATTGAAGTTGCCTCGGATTTGTCTACCGAAGTTTTTCTCAACGCATTAAAGCGCTTTTTATCTAGACGCGGACCCGTAAGCGTAATGTATTCAGATTGTGGCACCAATTTTGTAGGGGCTAAGTCTCATCTAGATTCCTTGCACGAGTTATTAAACAGTTCTGAATATCAAAGCAAGTTTGATTACTATTTACGAGATATTTCTATAGAATGGAAAATGAATCCTCCCCGCTCCCCGCATTTTGGTTCTATGTGGGAAAGCAATATTAAATGCATAAAAACGCATTTGACAAAAATGGTTGGCAATCAGTTATTCACTTATGAAGAAATGACAACAATACTGTCACAAATTGAAGCTCTTTTAAATTCGCGACCACTTTCTGTTCTTAGTTCAGATCCTTCTGAACCGTTAGCACTTACACCCGCTCATTTTCTGACGCTAACTCCTTTAAAGTCTCTCCCCGCGGAAGATTTCTCAAATCAAAATTTAAATCTTCTGAAACGAAAACATGCCATTGATCATCTTATTCAATCTTTTTGGAAACGATGGAAAGTTGAATACCTAAACACTCTACAAACACGACAAAAATGGATTACACCATCCAAACCAATAAATGAAGGTACTGTCGTTATCATCAAAAAAGAAAATACTCCACCTCTTCAGTGGCCTATTGGCGTCATAGTCCATCTGTATCCTGGCGTTGACGGAGTGATTCGAGTAGTAGATGTAAAAACTTCAACTGGAGTGTACCGCAGAGCAGTAGGAAATCTTTGTCCTTTGCCGCTTCAATAATTTCAATACGCTTTAATCGTCTTTATTTACATATCATGTTAAGTTATCTTTGTTTTCTTTATTATTTTAAATTTAGTTTGAGAATTCTTATTATTAGTTTATTAAGTAATCATGTTTTGTTTTCGCTTTTGTCTAGATCGCACCGACTAGTCGCAATATTGTTGCAAATATTTATAATATACATTTAATTTAGTTTAATATTAATTTGGAAACGGATTGTCTCATCCCTTTCCAGGCGAGGGGCATGGTTTGGCGCTTTAATAATTTATTAATTTATTTAGCACCGGAATATTATGCAAACTTCCATGCAAATATATAATGCTATTGAGCGGGTCTATTAATTTCATTTCTGCATTTAACAGACCCGTTCCCTTATCTATGTACTTGCAAGGCGATAACAATAAAATGACAATGTTAGACATACCGCCGCGCCGCAACGATATAATTTAATTAAAACGGTTAAATCTAACGATTAAAGCGTATTGAAATTATTGAAGCGGCAAAGGACAAAGATTTCCTACTGCTCTGCGGTACACTCCAGTTGAAGTTTTTACATCTACTACTCGAATCACTCCGTCAGCGCCAGCATATGGTCCTTCGAGCCGTATCTAGATACAATCAAAAATATATAAGTTATATGGATCTGTATATATATATAATTGTTTTTAAAATTGTTTAAATAAAATTTATAAAAAATCCAGTATCTCGTAAAATTCAAGTTACAATATGTATGTTTTTCTTCAGTAATTTTCCACATTCTATAGTAGTTCTTCAAATGAACTCTATCTATCGTTATTACTACCTAGATTATTTCATCTATTATCTGTTATCTATATAAAGTTTGAATATTTTATCTATTATCTAATACTAGATAATTTTTGAAACAAAAAAAATTTATCTGTATCTATATAATTTAAAAATTATCTATTTACAACACTGCATATACCAAACAGCTCGCAAATTGTAAAGGTGGTATTTATACCAAAACCAGGTAGATCTATGTAGGATCAGGCAAAATCTTACAGACAGATCAGCTTGACTTCCTTTATCTTAAAACTACTTAAAAAAGTAGTTGACAGGTGTATACGGATTGAGGTACTAAAGCATTCGCCTCTGCATCAAAACCAGTATGCTAACCAATTCGGAAAATCTTGCGAGCTATAGCAATTCTCCAACTAGTAAGCAGATACGAAAATGCAATCCAATACAATGATATTGCATTGGGTGCTTTTTTAGATATTTAAAGAGCATTTTACAACACTACCTTTACATCAATAGCAAGGGCACTGTGGTGCCTCGTTATGGACGGCATATTACAAGAACTAAAAGACGGAAGGATATTTACTTTAGTATATGCTGACGATCTCACCATTATCACAAACGGGAAGTTTGGGGCATCTGTATGTGTATCTAACATAATGTAAAATGGACTAAACACCGTCGGAAAATAGTGCAAAAAAGAGGGACCATCAGTCAGTGTTGTAAATTATCTATATAAATTCATATAGATACATTAATCTAGATTAATATTTATTATCTATTTATATGTATCTAGATACAATCAGAAAAAAGTATCAGTTATATGTATCTGTATATATATAATTTTTTATTTAAATTATTTAAATAATATTTATAAAAAATCTAGTGTCTCGTAAAATTCCAGTTACAATATGGGTTTTTCTGCAGTAATTTTCCGCATTCTATAGTAGTTCTTCAAATTAACTCCATTTATCGTTGTTACTAGATAGATTATTTCATCTATTATCTGTTATCTATATAAAGTTTAAATAATTTATCTATTATCTAAAACTAGATAATTTTTGAAAGAAAAAATGTATCTATATCTATATAATTTAAAAATTATCTATTTACAACACTGCTATCAGTAGACTCATCTAGAAAAAGTCAGAACAAAAGCCATCAGGGTTCTTAATACAACCAAACGGATGATCAGGCTCACATGAAGATTGAAACTCACAATGCCTAAATGGTTATATACTGTGGTAACAAAACCTATCATTATACATACGGTGCGCTTGTATGGGGTGAGAAATCCAACCTGAAAAGAACCGCTGTAAAGCTAGGCAAAATACAGAGAATGGCATGTCTGCTGATAACAGATAAGATGATAGCCACACCCACAGCAGCCATGGAAACACTACTTTTACCATTACATCTTGACAAACAGCATACAGGGTGGAGATTAATGAACATACGTCAATCAAAGAGAAAACAAACCGGGTATAAATATGGTGTTGCGTGAAGTAACAATTTTAACTATGAGATCCGACTTCACAAAAAATTATCACGACTTAATAAAAACTGATGTGGTCACCATACGATTTTCTTATAAGAAATGTATTCATATTTTTTATTTGAAGAAGAACAACAAGTCAAAAGAATTTAGAGAATCCAAAAAAATTACGTATATAATTATATTTTCTTAAAAGAAATGATAGTATAAGTAGAATACTAAGTATTACGCATTAGTATTGTTTTTATTATTATTTTGTGTGCTACGTTTTGGTAAGAACATAGTTACCAATGTTACCATAGAAATAATTCTTTTATCTATGATAGTTACCGTTATAACTGAACGCAGCCATTACAATTGACGTTAGAGCGGTTAGCGCTAAGGTTAGCGCCATTCCATTCCATTATTTTAGTAGACGAAAATATGTGTGAAAAGACAATAAACTCTTGTCGCATTTGTTTAGATGAAATAGTGGAAACCGAGCAGTATTACTTTCTTAATGATGGCAATGACTTAAAGTTGCAAGCTAAGTTGCTGGACGTTCTACCACAAATTGTAAGTAGAATCCTGGTTTCTATCAAGTAGTGTTAAACTTTCTTATAGGACTTAAACATCACTCCAAACCCGATTGCTTGTATCCAATGCATTACCAGAATTGAGGAAATATATGAGTTCAAGCGACTGTGCATTCAAACTGAAACAACCATAAAAAAATTACAAATACCTCATACCAATGAGTTAACCTATTATATAAGAGAAACTATAAAAAACGAGTTGGTTGATGATAAGGTTCAAGTTAAACTTTTTGATTTGGGAATCACCAGCAATGACTGCTTGGAAATCAGTACGGATGTGTTTTTATGTCCCGAGCAACCTTCAAAGACAGAACTGTATTATTGCTACAACTGCAACTTCAAGACTAGCAAGAAGGAGATTTTGGTTCAACATATGCATAAGTACCCTAATCAAAACCTTTACAGTTGCAAGGAGTGCAATTATAAAACTTCAAACAAAACTTTTTTAACAAAACACAATAGAAAACACATTGGTAAAAAATCATTTAAATGCAATATATGTGATTACTGTAGTAACCTAATGATAAATTTAAAAAAGCATATGCATAAGCACACTGCTGAAAAACCATTTAAATGCAATATATGTGAACATGGTTGTAACCGAATGGCAAATTTAAAAAGCCATATGCATAAGCACAGTGGTGAGAAACCATATAAATGCAATGTATGTGATTACTCTACCAGTCAACTCCAATATTTAAAAAGGCATATGCATAAGCACACTGTTGAAAAACCATATAAATGCAATATATGTGATTACTGCTGCATCACTAAGTGGGATTTAAAAATGCATATGCGCACACACACTGGTGAAAAACCATTTAAATGCAATATATGTGATCATGCTTGTAACCGAATGGCAAATTTAAAAAACCATATGCATAAGCACACTGGAGAGAAACCATATAAATGCAATATATGTGATTTCTGTACAAGCCAACTCCAATATTTAAAAAGGCATATGCACAAGCACACTGTTGAAAAACCATTTAAATGCAACGTATGTGATTACTGCTGCATGACCAAGTGGGATTTGAAAAAGCATATGCGTATGCACACTGGTGAAAAACCATTTAAATGCAATATATGTGATTACTGCACCATTAGCGTGTCACATTTAAAAACGCATATGCGTACGCACACTCAGGAAAAACCATTTAAATGCAATATATGTGATTACTGCTGTACCACTAAGTCGTATTTAAAAATGCATATACGTAAGCACACTACTGAGAAACCATTTAAATGCAATATGTGTGATTACTGTAGTAACCAAATGGCAAATTTAAAAAGGCATATGCTTAAGCACTCTGGTGAAAAACCATTTAAATGCCATATATGTGACTACTGCTGTACCATTAAGCCGTATTTAAAAATGCATATGCGTATGCACACTAGTGAAAAACCATTTAAATGCAATACATGTGATTACTGCTGTACCACAAAGTCTGACTTAACAAGGCATATCCATATGCACACCGGTGTATAACTGTCAAAATACTCGTGCATATAAATGATTGCGATGCACCTGGGTGCAATAAACCTAACCTTGCAATTTTAGTTCAACCATGGATAAATACGCGTTCTTTTGTGAATTGTGCAGTTATAATTGTATTAAAATAATAAAGTTACAATGAACTAAAAGTTATAAAATGTCAAAACATCGAGATGAAATCTGGGAAAACTTCTACGTCTCCACAGTCAAGCACAAAGACAGAAACCATGCTAAATGTAAATCTTGCGGTAAAATATATTTTAGAAACGTGGATAAGTTGAAAAAGCACGTAAAACCATGCCCAAAAATAAAGAAACAACTACAAACGGTAAGGTTTTCAACAGTAGTTACTTATTGGTAAATAAAATAAGTATATATGTAATTCCTTTTATTATCCAGCTTGATTCACGTCCATCCACGTCTTTGTTTGGAACTTGGACAGCCAAATTCTCCAATACCATTAATAGATTCATAGATGACTTAGAACAGGATAAACTAAATATTTTGTTTGCACGAGGAATATATTCGTCCAGTTCGCCCTTTTCTAGAGCAGAAAACAAAGAAACTTTAAACTTCATACGAGACTTATCCTTTCAAACCATCCTCTCGAAAAGCTATCGGGACACTTACCTTCTCAAAATTATTTTCAGAAATATGAGAGCTGCACAAGAGCTAATTAAGAATAAATTTAAACATATTTTCATGTATTGGGCCATTCCACTAACCTTACTGCTAACAATTATGTTAGGGTAGAATTCATTAATGATTCAATCAACAATGCAAAAAGCATTGTACAGTATTTTAAAATCAAACACCAATCCCCGAATATCTTAAATTTTAAATTAGATTTAGTAACAGGTAGAAAGGTTTTAATAATTCTAGTAGTGGAAAAAATTGTATATATACCACGGTTGAGAAGTTCATTATAACCTGCGCTTAGGTTATAATGATGCACTTCTCAACCTTGATAAATAATATACTGTTTTTTGATATTGGACTTTGTTATCATTCGGTTATTATTTTCAAGAACCCCAACTCAGGCAACACATTACGTTTTATTGCCGTCAAAATTACGTACGATACGTCATTAAGACATGCCAATGTCGTCATATGACGTCAGTGTGCTGCCTGGGAAGTCCCAATGTAATTGTAGTAAAGTAAACGGTGAACTGTATTTTGAGTCTTGTGTGGGATAGAATTTTACTTATTTATAGGACGAGACGAACTCGCAGGAATTTTGTGGTCAATGAAGTCAATTAAATGTGTATATTTACAATAAAATGCCAATTTATTATAAACCTTCAACGTATAATTACCACTCAAACGGGGGTTAGAAGGCAAAATCAGTTATGAATGTTAACAACAAAAATGTTAGCTTGCAAACATTTCGGATCAACACAAATATAAAGTTGATTCCAAAAAGAACCACCAGGGAACAATATAAGCGTACAATAATAATCAAATTATAAGAGAATTGTACACAACAACAATATGAATTAATAATGACATTATTTAATTATTAAACCGTTTTTACGTTAGCGCGTTAGTTACTTAACATTTTGCAAATAGTCCTTTCGTCCAAATGATAATCGACCATACATCACCGCAGAAATCAAAAGCCATTAAATCCACGTTCTAGTGCTATCTCATCCTTTCTGGACCCGCTCCTTTTCGGTATCTGTGTTAGACTGGGGGTAAAGACGCAAGCTGTCACCGATCGACCGTTAGAGTAATAAATGGAACCGAAGTCCCGATTTCAGAAGTTGTTACGGCCACGGTAACAGTAGATAACAAAGAAATCCAGCATACGTTCAACGTGTTACCAGAAATGACATATGAATGCTTTTTGGTAATGGATTTTCTCCATGCAACGGACATCTACATGAACCGCTGTATATCCAGCACTGCCGAGAGAGCGAAGCTTGCTCTAGTGACATCCATGGTGCATAGCCTTGGGTCACTTAGCAAATAAGTTTTCTGCATAACGAGCAACCGGTTCTGCAAGTGCTGAGTGAACTCACATCTGCTCCGCGACAAGCGCTAGATTGAGCAACATCATCGTCTGATCAACTCTAATATGCGAGAGATAGTTAATGCTGAGATTCACCGCATGCTCGCCTATGAGGTAATGGAACCAAGTCATAGCCCTCGGACCGCCTATTCATGGCATCCTGGGCCAGTAGAGAGAAACGAATCATTTCCCGAGTCTTGACCTAAAAAATGATACTCTAACTAAGGAAACCAGTAACGGCCTTTATCATACTAGGCCGAGGTTTTTTTCAGTTTTTGAGTAACGCCTTTGGGTTTTATTCTACTGCGGCCACTTTTTAACGCTTACTCGATACCGTCATAGGACCCGAATTGGAAGGCAAAGCATTTACGTATCTCGATTACATTATCTTAGAAAAGACTTTTAATGAAGATTTTCAAAACTTAAAGTTGGTGTTTAAGCGTTTCAACCCTGTTAACCTAAAATTATATCCCGAGAAATGCCAGTTCAGACGCAAATCACTGAAGTACCTATTCCATATTGTCAGCGCAAAAGAAGTCCGTTCTGATCCGGAGAAGGTAGAAGCTATTTTGCGGATTTTAACCCCCACCACCGTCAAGAAGCTCTATCAATTCTTAGGAGAAACTTCGTAGTACCGCTGTTTTGTCTTTTTCTACCGTTAACTCAGCCGTTTATTTTGCGAACCGAACTTGGAACAGTTCTGCTCTAAAACCATTTCAACGGCGACCACGTGATTTAGTCAACCGCACGTTAACAGCCTCAAAGAAAAACTACTCGGTTACCGAGAAGGAATGTTTGGCTGTTGTATAGGGTGACGAAAAGACGCCGTACGGTTATGGCTTCACTGTCATAACGAATTATCAATCACTACTAGAAGTCCTAGTGGTTCCATAGCCTGCTGGAGTATCTTCTTATATCAATTCGGGTCGAAATCAAGTACCGTAAGGGTATTTTGAACAAGGGCAACAGCCATCTTATCTCGGGAACCGTTGAATATAGAGGTTGAAAATGTTACGACCGACTAGTTGAGACCGTAAAAACGAATCCGTAAGGAATACTCAAATATACCATCCGCGATAGACATTTGTACCGACACCTAGTGCCCTTAAAAAGATACCAAAAAAAACTTTACCGAACTATCAAAGCTTTGCGTACCGACTCCACTCAGACGGCGAGTGATGACTTACCCGCCGCGGGCTACACCAAAATAGCCGAGAATGCCGCCCGCATCACCGAAATATATTATTGACCAAGCATGTACCGCGACATCGCACGGTATGTCCGCAGCTGTCGGTTCTGTAACTGGATATATGCAACCTTCTCCTAGGACACCGTTAGCATCAATTTAATCAGTCCACTACCCAGGTTAAAAAAAAGTTGTTCTTTCACCGCCCTCTTCTTGGATTAGTTCACCAAATGGGTGTGTTGCCGTCCGTTGCGTAATGCCACAGCCGCACTTATTGTGACCGCTTTCTACAAGAATATCGTTACCAAATTTGAAACACCTCGCACTGTCATCACCAACAATTGGTTCATGTTCACTAGTCTCGCGTTCTGGCAATTACTTCGTGAGTTTGAAATTCAACACCGTTTGGTTCCCTCGTACACTCCACAAGCCAATCCTGTTGAGATAACGAACCGTATTGAGCAAAGAGCGAAGATCACAGCGCATGTTATCCCCGTTTAAAGTCGCGTCTCCCTCTTGTAACAAACTGTTACTAGTTTAAATTTGGATTTTAGTTTAAGAAATATTTATTTGTATTAATTACCAGTTATCCGTTTCTAAATAAATAAGCGAAAGGAATTCCGCCCGATTAGCAAACGCGCATCAGAGCGCATGCTTTGCCTACTTAAAGTCGTTTCTCTTATCAGAGCGCATGTTATCCCCGTTTAAAGTCGTTTCTCCCTCTTCGGACCATTCGTTATAAAATCCAGCCCGCAACGGCAAAACGTCAGTAGTTGGTTCATGTGTTTTTAAACGCAACCAACTCGAATTCTTTTTATGTTTATTAGCTAATTCAATAAATGCTTTTTTAAGACAATGTATTTTAGATTCAATCTTTTATAATACCTTTTTTTTAATTTAACATGGATCCAATTGGATCCAATCACGCCACCGTCACCACCACGACGATGGAGTTTTTCCAGGACCAAGTGAGGACGCTTACTGAAAAAAACCGCCAGCTCGTCGAGATGGCAAAGAAACTGGATCGCCTGTTCAACATCTTTCCGGTTCGTGCCGCTAAGAAGAAAAAGAAGAAGCAGCCGTCGCCTTAGACTACTTCCCGGGCTGTGACACCAGACGTTCCGACGTCTAGTCCGGAATAGATGGAAACCCCGGCGAAGTCCAGGCGTACCGAGCCTGCCGTCGCCTTGATGACTGCCGTGCTTACCACCACGACCACCGCCGTGCCCACAAACGAACACTCCACCACCGAATATATGCTGGAAGAGCCCTTGAATTAAGAATGGATCATGGCGACTAACAAAAGAAGCTGCCTTCGAAAAGTCGGAAGCCTAGACGACACGCAGAGATAGGATTTCACCGGTAACCAGAAGGACTACGGTAAGGTCATGCCAACCTTACGCGAATGTAACGTTGATGTTTCCAGGGCGAAGACCACCCGGATTTCAGGACGGTCCAAGCGATTAACGCCTTTCTTTCTGGTTCAGATTAGAAGAACTCCGCAGGAGAAGACGATCTTTGATATCACTGATATCGGAGTCGTCTAAGTCCGCGTCGAGACTCCGCACCCTAGAGCTGACATCGGGCAGTGCTACTTGTGCCAGCGCTTCGGACACTCTACAAAAATATGTCGAGGAACACCTCGATGCGTCAAGTAGCTGGTTTTCCACTTCAGTTACGAGTACCCAAAGAAGCGAAAAGACCGGCCATGTGCTACAACTGCAGGAACCACCACCGGGCGAACTACAAGGGATGCCCAGATCACCCAAGAGAGCAACAGGTAAGTAACTACCGCACTAACCGCTTAGCTTCTGTTTGCGCAGCCCTTCGAGCACCAGCCAGGCCAATGAACCCAACGGTTTCGTTTGTTTTTGTTTCCGAAACACATCTTCGGAACTGCGACAATCTAAACATTCGCAATTATGGGAAATCAGAAATACAATACCAACCGAACCACAGGTCGCGGAGGAGGTACGGCCGTTTATGTCAATATCTCACCACCACATTCCAACGCTTCAACTTTAGAATCTAGAATCAACCCAAATTATCATTAACACACGGCAGCCAAAGGAGAAATCGTTCTCTGCGCTGGCTACATCCAACTCACCAAAGACATCATATCCGCAGATTTAGACGCGATTTTTAACGCTAGGATCCCCACTATTCTTGGAGGAGACCTTAACGCGAAATATCCAGACTGGCACAGCAGGAAATCAAACTGCAATAATCGACTTCTCCACGACCTCGCCAGCATCCTAAATTTTGTCGTAGACGGACAGTACGAACCCAGCATCCATCCTCACAACGGACTTCCCGACGTCATCCGGCTACTTCACGATTTAACTACCGTTTCCGATCTTAGTTTCGACCATGAGCCTGTGCTTCTACAACTCGGTGATCAAGCAGAAAGCGATAAGTTTGAAATAAACATCACAATGTGGCTATCTTTCCAATTCGAGGTCAGTAAACCTATCACACAAGTTCCGGTCATTGATAACATCGCCCAACTTCAAGTTGACAGTTTTACAGACCTTGTCAAAAGATGCATCGCAAAAGTCACAAAAATTATTACGAAAACCAAGTCCGATCCGCTCCAACTTCCACTTCACATTCGTGACCAGAAACTGTCTAAGACGCATATGGCAACGCACCTAAACGACGGATCTCTTAACGCAGCTCAAGCCGGCATTTGAATTCAGATCGAACAGCATCGTAATCTCTTTTTCAATGGCAAACTTCAGTCACTAAATACCCAAGACCACAGCGTCTGGCAAATGACTAACATCCTTAAAAACAGGAACAATTACGCATTCCATGCGCGCCATTCACGGCCTCTGAGGTCCAGTTTACACGGATCTACACAAAGCTGAAGCTTTCGCCGACACTCTCCAGCAAACACAGGTGGACTTAAATTACTGTTGAATTGCCATTAAATTACGGTAATTTAAGTAGTAATTTAAACAATAAAAAGGGCGCCATTAAGCAACCACTTAAACTACCAAAAATTCACTGACTTCTAAAATACTAATAAGCTACCATTAAGATGCTGTTGTTATATTACCATTGAATTACTGTTAAGCTACTGTTTTGAACTACTAAAGTCCTCGCAATTTAACTTTCGATGCACGTCATTAATGACGTAAAATTCATACCACCCTATTTATAGCAAAAATTAAATAAATACCGAATTGTCTTATGGAATTTTTTTTATCACGTTGTTGGTGTGCTCACTACAGTTGCAGCGTTGTTGACATCTGTCAAATAAAATTTGTGTTTTTTATGTCAAAGTGCTCATTATTTTTTATAATTATTTTTGATACAAAACTGTACTATTTTGAGCTTGAACGAGATAATGGTGGTCCATTGATATCAGTAAATGCTGTGCGAGAAGTGCCCTTTTACTTAATATTTAAATTGTGGTAATACATACATATATTCTACAGTTATTTCTGTATGTACAACGGTTGCTAACAACGAGGTTCTTAGATCTCTTCAAAACGTAAGCGTAGTACAACTGTTACGAATGTAGAAACATTTAATGAAAACGTAATACGCAATGTAATATTAAGAATGCCGAAAACAGTAAGTTTACATGATAATACCGACAACATGGTTGAATAACTACGTCACTGACGTTAATGACGTGCATCGAAAGTAAAATTGCGAGGACTATAGCAAAACTATTAAATTATTATTAAAACCACTAAACACATTTAAAAAAATAGTAATTAATTAATTATTTGTTTCTGTAATTTTTTATTTATTTCGTTTACAGAATTTGACGCTCATGATTGATAAATTGTGGGATTTTTTTTTAAATTAGAATTTAATTTAAGTACTTACCTGGGGTTTGATCCCACGAACATCAGGAAAATCCCTTGCAACCTAAACGTGTTAACCACTACTCTACCTGACCTAATACTATAAATGCTAGCTACACGTATATGTTGAATACAAAATCGAGTAACTTATTCGTAATGTAATACTTTCAACGTGAACCATTAAATATTTCACATGACAATCAGACTGATGATGAATTAGTCTTATATATACATTTGCATCGCTACGTATTAATTATACTCTTGTTGTTTTTGTTATTCTGTAATCAGGATAATTCATGTCTTAGTTGCTTGAAGTGGTTTATTTAATCCGAATATTTTTGGATACGGCAGGTACATAATTTCATGCAATATTGATATTCTTGTATCATAAGTTATAATATTTACTTTTGTTTTATATTTATATTGCGTTACTGGATCCCGCAGATTGACCAATGCTATTTGACTTTCCAATATTAATATTTTCGTAAACTGTACGAAATCTTTTTGGTTGTCGATAATAATTGCCACTTTCCTTCTTTTTATGCATTCTTCAAGCAATTGTTTGATAGCAGACCTAGCTGTTTGGCAAATATAACGACTATTTTTAAAATAATTTAGCTTAACATTTATATAGCAACTCTATTACTACTGACTATTAATTTACCTTGTATTTTAACGGACATTCAATTACCATTAAACTCCCCAACCCAATTCTGGAATTACGACTAAGTTACTGAGTAAACTATTCAAGCTACCAATCATTGCATTACTCCTAAATTACTTTTGAATTGCTGGGTAGTATAATAGTACCTCAATTACCGGTAAACTACAACGTTCAATTTTTTAATTACTCTTAAGTTACTGGTTAAACTATTTTTAAGCTACCCACCATTACATTACTCCTTAATTACTTTTTAATTACTGTGTGGTATAACGGTGACTCAATTAACATTAAACTACAACGTTCAATTTTTTAATCACTCTTAAGTTACTGGTTAAACTATTCTTAAGCTACGCACCATTACATTGCTTCTTAATTACTTTCTAATTACCGGGTAGTATAATGGTGACTCAATTAACATTAAACTACAACGTTTAATTTTTTAATTACTGTTAAGTTACTAATTAAATTACTTTTATGCTACCACAATACTGAAATACTCCTAAACTACTTCGTATACTACTTTTAAACTAGCAACTATTTAAATTACTGCTAAACGTCACCTTAAACTACTCTTAAATTACGAAAAAAAATTAAATTACTTATAAATGACTTTTCAATACCCAATAAACTACTAAATTAAGCTACCTTGTGTTTGCTGGGTCCAATTCAGAGCAAACTATTCAAACGACGAAGACTTCTGTCGCACGAATTTTTGATTTTCGCAAAAAACACTCCACTGTCTACACCAAGTCCTCCGCGCCGTTGAGCAGATCACCGGCGGCGTTTTTCTCGACATCAAAAAGGCGTCGCGGCCTGCTCTAGAAGATGCCTAAACGCATCAACGTTTTCATGGTTCAACTCATCGGCTTCCTCAATCGACGCTCGTTTGTGATCAAACTTCACACCGCCAAATCCACTCCACGTCACATAGGAACCGGCGTTCCTCAACGATCCCCATTTCTATACAACATTTTCACCGCAGATGTCCCGAAAATCGACGGATTCACGTACACCTTCTACGCCGATACTGCCGTTTTGACAACATCCTGCTCAAGCCGAGAGAAATCTTCAAATGGTTCTCACCTCGCTAGGCAAATGAAAGCGGCGCCGTCCTCTTCAACTGAAGGAACATCGTCCCACAGGCCGCCTCCGCATCAAAGGCAACGACGTCCTCTGGGTAGACAAAACCAAATATCTCGGTCTCACCCTAGACAAGAAATTAGTATGAAACTTCTAACGGCCTCGCAACCCATCCTAATCCCGTGGTCCGGCGGCTTTGGGGCTACGACAGAGATAAAATACCTAGGCTTAAGTATTTCATCCTAGATTAAGCCTTAGAATTAAATGCTCAACCCAGCGGAACGGTTTGAAAACAAAGAAGTTAGAGAACCCATCCAATGGGGCTATTTATAAGCACTTAGGATTAAGTTATATATGTAAAATAAACATGTATGAAATCTGAATCTGAAAACGCCAGTTCCAGTAGGAGCTCAATACGAAGAGAAGTCCGAAAACATCCAACTGAACCAAAAGGTACCGCTGGAAGATACCGTTCCCCTGTCTGCTCTTCTCTAACTAACCGTAGTGTCGGGCTTTGGCCTGCGCAATATACCATCAACACTAGGTTAAATCAGGCGCGGCTTGAAGGGGGGGGCCGAGGGGGCTATGGCCCCCTCCGACATTGAAAAGAATACTGAAGTTTTTCTCACTTTGTATGTAATACATTCGCTTCTTTTTAGTTGTATAATTTATGATGCTTGATCGCTTGCAAGTAAAAGCTTGGTGCATAACGAAGTGTTATTCAATTTTATATTAACGCCATATTAAATACATTATTTAAAAATGTGATGAGCCCCCTCCCCCCCCCCCGCTTTAAACTGTTGGAGCCCCTCCCGAAATAAACTGCTGGAGCCGCGCCTGGGTTAAATAACGTGTTGAAAGATTTTCGCACGGCTACTTTTTCCACTCTACTCCTTACCGAGAGTCGTATTCATAGTGTCGAGTTTGGTTTGCGTAATACTCCAACACCAGGTTCAGGTAACGTGTTAATTGATTTTGACTCATTACCGAACGTTTGCTTTATCACCATCTCCACCGCTTACGTTTTGCTTAGATTAGCTCGCCCGATTTACTGTTCTGCCCCAGTTTCTAAGAATTCGAAATAAAGTTGTTTCTGTTTTCTGCTGACTTATTTCCCTAGCTCCGATTTTATATTTAATCTTCTATCAAAGATTAACTGTGCTAGAGAAGCCCCACATTTTAGTGGTGTATCGTATAGCACCTGCCTTGAGAGCACCAACAGAGCAAAGACCGTTTAGCTGATACGGATAAAATTAGCGTGACTGAAAAATAATCGCGAAATCAATAACGCGACAGAATTAAATGAAACGTTCTAAACAACAATTTATATAAATCTTTGCTACACTAAATTTACATCATTAATTAATGATAATCATGAAATTACATCACATTTGAAATTGGCACACTAGAATAACACATACAACTATCCGTAGTCTTTATGCTTAAATCATACAAATATAATAAGTTTAATAAAATATATAAAAAGTATGTGGAATGTATATTATATAATACTAAAAATAAATATGCGTAAGTGGCAAGAAAAGCACCAAGAAGCCCCCAAAACGGATCAACGAAAAGCTTATAGTTCCGTAGTCATATGTCTGGTTAGTAACTGCACACGTTTCGCGTTACAAGACTTACACAGAACATGATCATCTAGTGGGTAACACCCCCTACCTTCTGCCTCTGAAGATAACACTAACCCACAATCCTAAAACCACAAATCGTCAAATATAACTTGCAACAAGAGCAAAATACTCACCTCGCACTTATAGCATTGAATGTGAAAACTTCGATCCAGAGCAACCACTCGCACTGTCTCTTCCTGACCGGGTTCAGGCATAATTGGTTGCTTGCATACACAACATCTTGGCGCAAATTTCCTAAACACTTCATTATTTTTACCAGTAACTAGCTTAGTAGTACTTACTTATGGAAGTCCTCGATGCAGTGAATTTGATTAGTCGCATCAACTGTGAAAGGAATCCCATCAAGACTTTTGCCACAGATCACGCAACAGAAGCATTTCGGATGATAAGGTTTTCCGGTAGCACGAAGGATACGATCCAAAATTGGTTTAGTGCATACGCAGCACTTCTCCAACGTGTTCTAAATAACAATATTTACATACCATTGCTAATTTGATTAAATTATAATTACCAAATAATCTTCCTCGCAGTATGGTTTTCCATCCAACGAATAGAACGGCTTTCCTTGTAGATTAATAGCACAATGCTGACAAGTAAAACATGTGGTGTGGTAGATTTTGTCCATTGCCGTACAACCACTGTTTTCACCGACGACTTTCTCACCACATTTAACACACATTCCATAATAATCGACTTCTACATTATCTTCCATTCCTTGCACCAATAAATCTGTTAAAGTATCCACTTCCTGTTCTTTAGGTACGCCAACACGACTGGCAGATTGACTTGGTCCTGAGATGTTGCTACCGCCACTGACATATGGTGCATATAATGAGTAGTTTGAGCGTGATGACATTTGACTAGGTGGGCGTGGGTTGATAGGTTCGTAGATCGATTCATATGTAGATGACGCCTTCAATTATAAGTAATTTTTGTTCGACACAAATAGTAAAATAAATACCTGCGATCCTAAACCATAATTAGGATAATCTGGTTCGAGTAACGTTGCTCGTCTAAGTTCGCTGTAACTAGAACTAACAGGCGAAGGAGGAGGAGGCAAATCATCAGGGGGCGGTGGCAAGTTCGTATTTACAGTACAAGGAGCATAATCGTTCGTTATCTCGGGTGGAGGCGGTGGTGGAGGTAAATCATCAGCTACAATGTAAATGCTTAAGTGTGAAACTAAAATTGATTAACAATGTACCTCCATTTGTATATCCGCTTGGTATATTACTGTAAACGTTGACTTCTCGAGGAGGATGTACTAGATTACTGTAAATAAGTCTATCGTTACCTCTAGGCGTAACTTGCACGTTACTGTATAAAACATGCTGATCCGGTTTGGTATATGCCTTCGGAATAAAATTAGAACTGATTGGTAAATTTGATATGTTTTGGTCGGATAATCCTTGTATGTTCGAATATTGTGCGTTAGGTTTCTCGTCTCCATATGTATTGTAATCGCACCGCTGTCCCATAGGTAAAGTCGACGTGTTTGAAAATGAGTGAGAATGTAACTGAGGTAAGTTTGAGTAGAGAAGCAATGGATTCGCGCTAGGTAAACGCGAGGAGTACAAAGGTTCCGACACTTGCTTTACTGTGTGAGAATAGGGTACCTAAAACAAGTCTGTTTGGTTTCGATATTCATAAAAATTAATGCGTACTTGAGGTTGTGGTTTTTTCGGTTTGGGTGGTACGGCTGGCCCTATTTTCTTGCCCAAAGTGCCGTGTGGTGTTACATTAGGATTTGGAAGCAAATCTGAGTTATTAATCATTTGTAGTTCGGCTAATTGTTTATCCAAGTCGTCCATGGTGGAATCTATCACAATCAAAAGTTTGGTTAGTTTTATCCAATTACTAAAATCGGTTACCTGTGCTAGTGTTTCTTTGTATTGGCAAATTGTTCTTTGCGTTAAAACTGGAAAGGATCGAAGAAATGCAGACAGAAAGAAAATCGTAGCGTGACGTAGTATGACAAATAGTGCAATGGACCTTGTAAGCTACAAGTTTGAATGCGCAGTTGACTCGTCACTTGTTGTAGTAGAAAGTCAGTACTGCATTGTTCAACTCGTCTCGCCCAGATAAGTAAAGCGTTAAATATTAGTCACGGGTCATTTTTCCAAGAAACCTAAGATATCGCATAATAGCGGTCCTAAACAAGAACTATTAATGGCGCCATTATTTATTTCAATGGTAATGTTACAGGGAATATGTTAGGTACATTCAAAGGTACATTTGACCACTTAGATTAAATCGACGATGTCAGGAGCGGAGTACCCACCCAAGTTAGAGAAAACAATTTACTTATTTTTGAAAACTCTTATAACAGAAAACATTTTTACACAAATTACAGTGCCCACCCCAAAAATATTGTGCCCGTTTGTGCACACCCATCTAAGAAAACTTGGCGCCGTCGCTGATAAGAAACTTATTCCACTTATTCCACTGAAACTCATTCCATAGATTTAGGCGGATTATCAAAAGCTTCAGGCGAAGCCTACTAAACGCCCTTGATATCCTAAGTTAACCGAATAGCTAGTGTTGCCAATTGTAGTTGAATTCAACAAAATTTGGGGATTTAATGTAGTTTCGAATATTTTTTATGAAATTTTGGTTAAAATCCTATATGAACTTATATTTTATAATATCTAACTTTTGTAAAGGAATTTGGGGTGTTAGTACTTATACCAATAAACCAAATTTAAGGTACTTAAAAAAGAAAGAAAATAATTTTAAATTTAATCGCGACAAAATCAGTTGGCAACATTGCGCATAGTAGCAAGTTTTAACTGGTTTGAACTTTAGTTTGAACCACAAGTTTGAACTAGAGAGAACCGCATAGATACGGCGGCTTGTTTTAAACTGTTTTAAACGGCGTTCTTGTGAGGAGATAACTTACAAATAACTTAGACACATGACAAAAAGAACTTAGATTTTAATAAATCTTAACGGTAGCTGTGTGTTGCGAGTCTTACAGTGTAAGTAGATTCAAAAATTCAAGCTTGTACTTAATCTACAGTTTAATCAGATCAGTGTGCAAAAAAATGTTTTATGTAGGTATAGCCTAAGCTATGCCGATTTTTACAACTTGGCCTTCTGGCGATTGAGGTTATGATTATGTTAACCGGACCAATATTAGAGCTGAGTTATGAGTGATTACATTGATACAATTGAACAATTTCACGGCGTTTATTTATTATATTGTCTAAACCCTAAGTTTAAGGGTCGAACGTACATTGGTTATACAGTAGATCCGAATCGTAGAATTAAGCAACATAATAAAGGTAGGAAGGCTGGTGGTGCTTGGAAAACAAGCAAAAAGGGACCTTGGTAATTCTTAGTTATTATATAACATAATATAACCGATATTGTTAACAGGTCCATGGTGTTAATTGTACATGGGTTTCCTAATGCTATTTCGGCTTTAAGAGTAGGTTCTTTTCTAATGTGTGTTTAACAATGACTAAGAATTTTTAGTTTGAATGGGCTTGGCAACACCCAGGAAGATCACGTAGATTAAATCATATAACAAAGAAGCGTAACAAAGAGTCGGTTTATGATTATACATTACGCATATTATCAGAAATGTTTCAAACGGGACCCTGGAATCGTCTACCACTAACAATCAAATGGTTGAATCAAGAATACCAACGAGAGTTTCCTGTAATATGGTGTTAATAGTTATTGGGAAACTTAAGATTTTGTTTCAGGGTAATCGATTACCACCATTGCATATGCCATTTTGTTATGGAACAGTCATCGCTAAGAAGCTTACAAGTGTTAACGAAAACCATGAAAAATTGAAAAACAAAATCAATACGTGCGTCATATGCAGTAAAACCATTCTCGATAAACCTTTGCATTGCGTAAAACCCACCTGCAGTCTAATCAGTCATCTTTGGTGCTTAGCCGAATATTATCTTGAAGATGGTGAATATGTACCGGTGGAAGGTTGTTGTCCTGTATGTAACCAGACCTTTCTTTGGGGTGATTACATTCGAAAATATAAAGGCTGTTACGAGAATCTCGATATAGTTATAGACACCGACTTAGCTCTGGAAGTTTCTGCCTCCGACTCTGAATAACACACATATTATAGTAACTTAATTTTATTAAATAATAAATATCTTTGGTTCGTTATTTTAATTAATTTGCAAATTAATAATCGTAATCATCTCGCATTAGCAAATCCAACCCATAATCTTCTTCGACGCCTGGAGGAACAAAAGCTCCATTAAGCGCTTCGGAAATGTTATCTTCGAAACCAAAACGGGTAGCAACTCCGTAAATCAAACGCATTACCACCAACCTAAAACAAAACTGTTATCCGTGATATTGTAAGTTGAAGCAACAACCTTATGAAATTAACTGCGTTCGTTTCTTTTTGTCTTAGTAGCATCCCCTTTCTTAGCTTTTTGCTTCTTTTTGCACCGATACACAAAGCAGATATAACTACAACAATTGTTAGCACGAGTACAATTTTTCGAAGATGCATTGTGTGTATTTACTAGCTGTCGAGGAAATACTGATTTTTTACAAATGAAATTCACATTGGAATATTTATGTACAGTTAGATTACCATAGTGAGAAGTAGGTTGACTCGTGCTCATTATTGGGAAGTAACTGTATATGACGCCTTTAAAATATTGAATTTCAGTTCATGTTTTGGGTTATATAGGGCAAGAATTTGTCACAAAGTTTAGCATAAGTAAACAGACATGCATTATATACTAATTGTTTTACATAAAATTTCTCAAATCAGTGTTTAAAAGCACTAATAAATTAAAAGTTGCATTATCTATAAACAAACTAATCTTAAAAAAAACACTGCGAATAAAGAATTTGTAAGAAAACTAACATTTATTTTTTCTAAAGAAAATTTTAAAAACTTGGCGGTGAATTTGAAGTTTGTAAGAAAAGTGGAGACGCTAGCAGTGTTTAGATGTATTACCATAAAACTGCACATAATTTTTGGGGTGGACACGGTTATTTGCTTTAAAACATTTGATTGATAAAACTTTTAAAAATGCAAGCAGTTTATTAAAAAACTAAATTGAAAAGATAGTTGAAGTGTATAATCGTAGTCCAGACGTTAGAATCGGTAGTTCGTTTTACCGTTCATTTTCTAACTAATTTTTCAGGCTCACTGAAAAATTATACCCTTTTTGCAATGCATAAATAAAATCCAAATGCAGTTGCAGTACAATGACAATGCCTAATGATAAAAGGAGATATGTAACATGCGATCAGAAATCAATCCTCGTTGATTTCATTACAAACCACTACCGAATGATTAAGCCACAATTTGATAAAACATTCACTATTGATGAGTCGAACAAACTTTGGGAGCAATTGTCGACTACATTAAATAGAGTGGAAGGCGCAAAAAAGTCAATTCGTGGCTGGCGCAGGGTTAGTACATTTGCACTATTAATATTAAATATTAAAGCAGTTTTTAGTGTTGGCGCGATTTACGACGCAATACTAAAGAAAAAGTGGCTAGACTAAGACAATTGGGATTAACCCTAACTGAAGATTTGACACCAATACAGGAAAAAGTTCGAGCGTTAATCGAAGAAAGTGATGGTGTCGATAGCGAACCAGTTGTATATTTTGACGTCAAACAAGAAAACATTTTTAAATCTGAACAGACGAGTAGTAACAGTTTGAAATGTGATGCTACTAAGCCGAACGTCGTCGAATCTTTACAAAAAACAATGCCCATTACACGACAAAAGCCATTTCGTAGGAAACTGAGAAGTTTCGCTGAAAGAAAATTATGCATGAAAAAATCGTATTATGACCGCAAATTATCCTTGCTAGAACAACACATACAGGCAATTAATCGGCAAACCGATGCCATTAATAAACAAACGGTTGTGCATGAACGTCTAATGCAATTATTGAATCCTAAATAAATTTAATTCTAAGCTAATTTTAGACTTAGGTTAAGTGCATTTAAACGTGACATTTGATTTTTTGATATTGTGTCAGTAAGCACCAGTTGTAAGTACTTATTGCTTTAATTTAATTTATTAAAAAAATTTTATGAAATGCGTTTGACTACTTATTTGATCCTGGTTTTTACTTTCTAGGAGTACATAAAATTATATAGAATAATCAATACCGATTATCCCTACAGTGAATGAAAACATTTGGGTTTTTGTTATACTTGTAATCGGGATTTCCCCTTGACACTGTTGCCAGACTAAACTTCCCAGGGTAATTGCTCTTCGTGGAAAGAAAAAGTATTTTAAATTAAGTGATTCAGAAACATGCTTAGGTATTTGAGTGTTCTTACGCACCTTTTGCTTTAATACTTAAATTTTAATGTACTGGTGACCTAACCTAACTTTTCAGTTTAAATGTCCACTCAAAGTATCTACGTGTACGATTTGCCCCACAGTGAAAGAAAGGAGTTGTGCAGAATACTTGACCAGAACAATAAATGGGAGGAATTAGGTGGTACCCACATGAAATACGATTTTTTAACGATACAGGTATGATAGTTTTTGCATGGACAAACTAGGACGATTGTTTTTAGGGTCTACGGAAAGAGGTGTTTCGAGGAAATTCACCCAGCGAAGAATTGCTCACATTATGGGGTCATCAAAATCACACTGTCTTGGAATTATTCATACTTTTAAGCCGGATGAAACACTACCAAGCAATGTCGGCTATAAAATCCCAAGTCGATAGAAAGTTTCATGTGTTGATTAATGATGCTGACGATAATTTGAATTGTTTATTAGAGGATTTAGTACTTAATAGGCATGCAAAGGATTTCATACCCCAGCATAATATTGACACCGATCGTAAAATTTTAAATGATGGTCGGATGCTTCGTAAGGACAATCAGAATCCTCAAATTGTAGTAAATGAAAATGAAGTTAGTAAAGAGGATAACGAAAGTGATAACTTTAATAAATTATTTTTAAAGCCAAAGTCACCATTGCCTTTGGTTAGTACTTAATTATTTTCGTCAAGTTTTAAACGGTTTAAATTCAAGGGTCTAACAATGTCAGATATATCATGTGTAGCCGAATCAGCTGGTGCAATTCCACAAATACCATACGAAGAACTTCAGAAATCGACTAATAACTGGGATTCGTCGGTGATATTAGGTAAAGGTGGATTCGGAATTGTGTTTAAAGGCGTTTGGAAATGCACACAAGTTGCTATTAAACGTATCGAAAAAAGAGAAGATAATCCTGAATCTCATAGCGAGCAAATCAAGCAATCAATAACCGAATTGCATTGTTTAAATGCATATCGTCATGACAACATATTGCCTTTATACGGGTTCGTTAAAATAAATAATAAATACGTTTACAGAATTTATTTGTCGTTTAGTTATAGCATTGGTGGCCCACATCCATGTTTAGTATATCAGTATATGTCAGGTGGTTGCTTAGACAATCGGTTAAGGACCCGTGATCCAAATAAAGTATTGTCTTGGGAGCAACGATTGAATATTGCCATAGGCACAGCTAGGTAATCGCCTATGTTATCTCAATAATATATTAATTCCAGACTTACAGAGGCCTGCAGTTTCTACACACAATCGGAGAAAAGCCTTTAATTCACGGTGATATAAAACCAGCAAATATACTGCTCGACCCGTGCGATAATGCAAAAATCGGTGATTTCGGTTTAGCACGTGAAGGTCCACATTCTAATTATACACATATTAAAGTCAGTCGAATTCATGGAACTCGTCCGTACCTCCCAGATGAATTTTTGCGTTCAAAAAAAGTTTCTACTAAAGTTGATACTTACAGCTTTGGAGTAGTTTTATTGGAAATCGCAACTGCATTAGGAGTCTATGTGGAACAAAGACAACACAAGTTTTTGCGGGACCACGTTATTAATTATGAAGGTGACTTATTGGAATTAAAAGATCGTAGGGTCACAAGCGGTGATGCTTGTTACACAAAATTAATCGACATTGCTAAACTCTGTGTTAATAAAAAACCAAAAGATCGACCTGAAATGGTTGCTGTTTTAATCTCATTAGAAGAAATTCATCTTTAAGGACTAAAGGTAACTTATGTACATTTTATATTTTTTTAATAAAATTTAATCGCATTATGATTTATGTTTCTGCTTCTCTTCGGCCTCTTTTGCCCGTTTCACCTGCAAATCTTTCTGTTGTTGCATGATCTTATGGAAACTATGTTCATCGTCAAGTTTCTCATCTAAATCTAAAACTTCAAAATTAATACTAGCAATGCAACTAAAACAGAAACAAACCATGTGGATTTACCTCCTCACCTTCGGAATCAGAACTACTATCATTACCTGGTCGCCGTAGATAGAGATCACCGATTTCTCGTCCTTTAGGAATCGAAGTAATAGATGAACTAGCTTCTTGTGTATCAGTTTTCTTTGCCTCAGCATTTCTACGTATTTTCTCCCATTCAGTTTTATAATCCCGATTATATTCGTCCTTAGCATCTTCGATTAATTTCAGTAAATTGTCAATACCTTGACCTGTTGCAGCTGATACCCCGCACACTCTTAAATCATTGTAAAACTCATCTAATGTTAAAGCCATTGACCGTGTTAGGTTACTAATATATGATTCTTCGGCTTCTAAAGCATCGTGAAACAATTCGAAGTCTTTCATCCAATTAGCTGCATAACTATGATCGACAATGTCTGTTTTATTCATAACAACAATGAACGGGAGCCGAGTTTTATATAAAATTGAACATGCATAAAGCATATTTGACATAAATGTAATTGGTGATGTGCTTCTAACTGTGTCGATCACGTACAAAACTACTGTAGGGAAGGTTGAGGCCAACGCTTCGGTGATTATTGTACCAGAAACTGACCAAGTAAACACTTCAATTTGTCCGGGTGTATCTAACACACAATGTTCATTGTTACACTTAGCGATGTAATTAACAACATCGGAAAACTTAGTTGAAAATAAATTTAAAGAAGTTACAATTGCACCATTAGGGCCTAACTGGTACTGCCTCATCACTTCTTTGTAATCGACTGTATCTCGTATGTCTGAAAATTAAATGTTAGCGAATATCGTTCGATCAGCTACATATACCAATATGTGCAAAGTACGGTAATTGCAAACATGCTGGATCCAAGTTAACGGTGTATGGTTTATTCGGTTGCTTGCTTAAACGTCCAACTAAGGACGTTTTTCCAGAACCTGCCATTCCTAGCACTATTAAACATATTGGAGTTTTACCAGGTTCTGATACTTCTTGTATTTCTTCCATCGTACTTTAAGGTTATGTTTACACTATAAGGCTGTGTCTAACATGCCTCATACGGAAAGTGTCACAGCGGATAGACTTCGGATTTTAAGTTAAAGCACCAAAGAATTATAATTCTGTTAGAATAAACTTTTATTGGATCGAATAAAAATAGAAATATCTTTCACAATATATAAACAATATAAATATAATCTGAATTTTTAGAAAGTTTTTATCACACAAATCTATGCTTCAATTTTTAAATGTTACGTCCACGGCAAGATTAAACTTGTGTTTTTTCTTCTTTTTTCGATCATTGGTAAAGCTTCGAGGCGTAAAGGACGGCGATTATTACCATCGACCATTAGGGAACTTCCTAAACACACGATTCAATACTAGTTAAAATAAACGTTTAAGTAAAACTGTACCTGTTACCCAATTACTGTGGGAACAACCGAACGAATTGCTCAAAACCGGTGACCCGCCATCGCTCGATTTCGGTTTACTTCGTTTTGTGTAGTCTTGGTCGACTTTGTTCGTTACGTTGCTTCTCCACGCATTAAAAACGGATGAATCTAATCTTGAAGTTTGATTTAATAATTCAATCGCCCTTCTTGGCTTAAAATAACTTCCGATGATGTCGTCGTTTCCCACTTGTTCCATTTTCTAACACAAAGTTTAATTTAGTATTTGGTTACGGTTATTAGTCTTGTTGTACGCGTGCAAATTACCTCGATGTTTTCATCGGGAGGTGTTGACGGATTACTGCTTTTTTCCGAATGACCAGAATGGTCGCGACCTTTGTGCAGCATGCAACAAACACGTGCATAAATATCCTTTTTAAGACAGTAATTAAAGCCGTGCCAACTTTAACACAAGTTTATCAAAAAAGGTTTTGTTCACCTGAGACAAAAAACTCTCATTTGTGTCGTCGATTGATTCAGAATCGCTTTCAAGACGACCCGGTGCCGTCAGACTATCATATATTCGACCTATAAGTGTAACTAATTTTGACGAGTATCTTTTTAAAAAATAAATTAAAAGCGTATTTACCAGGAGGGGGTAATTTAGTCCGATGTATCACCAAATTTGGCAGTTTGTACCTCTGCGAATCTTCGATCCATATCGCTTGTTCTTTAATAGCATCTAGATTCCTAAAAAATAATTTGCAACAACTTATACTTGATTGTGTTAACATTACCTGTAATTGCATTCGTTTTTAAGCGTGCCGCACACTTTGTCCGCTATCTGCGACCATAGTTTGGTGTTTCGGTTCAATTTTCTAATTGTTTCCAAATAGTCGTTGCGCTCTACTTGAAACTCGCCTTGGATATCGTCGATTTCTTTTTCAAGCGATTTGACTTTGTGTCGGTACCTTCTTAACGCGTCAGTCTTAATATTCAATTCCTGGCTGATGTCTTTGTACTGGTTTTGCAACAACTCGCGGTCTTCGTTCATATCGATTTTAGCTAAAACATGCGCAATCGCGCTAAAACAGTTTACATAAACGTTAGTAATAAACCACGTGAAAAAACTTACCTCAAGCGTTTTTCCGAAGCCAACTTTTTTCTTTTTCTTCGTTCCGACAATTCTTTATCGTCGGCTTTTTCACCACCGATCATAGACGCTTTAAGGGTCTCAATCCGATTGAGGATTTCTTCTTTCGACGTGCTCTTTGGTTTCCTCTCTTCCATTTCTTGATTCAGCTGTTCTAAGTGTATTTGATATTCTTTTTTGATGCTTTCGATTTGCTTCAGGATTATTTCTTTTTCACTTTTTTCGTTTTCGTGTAAATTTTTCAATTTGGTCATTTCTTCTTGATACTCTTGAATGAGCAAATCACGTTTAGAGTCTATGACGTTTTTGTTTATTTCAAAAACTTCGTCGGAGATGTCTTCTATTTTTAAAGGGGTGTTTAATCGATTTTCGAGCAGGTTGCGTAGATGTACGATTTCTTCTTGGTACTGGCGTAGCATGGCGTCTTTTGGGTCCTAAAGGTGAGAGTTACTTTGAGTTTTGTGTTACTGGTACTTACTTCGTTGATGCGTGGTTTGTTGTGTATGTTTTTGGCTCTATTTGCGTATCGCAGAGTTGATAAAGTCTCATCGTAGTCTCGGCTCGCCGGGCTTATGCATGCGATCATTAAAGTTCTGGTGTTGCCTCCTAGGGAATCCTGAAAGGATGGTACTTTTGTGTTTGTACAACGTTGGGTTGTGTATACGCACTTGTAATAATCGGGTTAGTTTTGAGTCTCTGTATGGGATGTGTTTGGCTTTTCCATCAACAAGGGCGGATATGACATTCCCTAACGCGCTTAGTGAAAGATTAATTTTAGTGGCTTCTTTTAGGCGATCGCCAGTTGCACCAGTCTTAGCTTGCCGTTCAGATCCGGCCAAATCCACCAAGTTTAATTTTCCCTTTCTGATCGTTTCATTATCGTTAGAGATTTGTTCGATGCTTATCGTAAAAATACTGTGAGACCGCGAACTGACTTGGTTCATAAGCGTTGCTCCAATCATTCGATGTTTAGAACCAATATTTAACATTTCTTCGCATTCCGCAACGTTGTGCACTGGATGAATGGTTAGCCCAGGCACAGTAACACCTTCGTTAGGAACTTCTTTTAAATTTAAACTAGCTTCGTTGGGCAGCAACAAATCTCTAAAACTTTTTGTAGTACACACAAAAGAATATAAAATCGAATTACCTAATCTGCTCGTTGTAAATTTCTAAATAACTAACCAGCGCTAAATATTTGACGCCCGATGTAACCGAGATGGCTTCGAATATGTGTTCAAAAGCGCGCGAGATGATTCCCTTCTCAGGAGAATTTCCCGATTTTGTTCCTTCCATACTGAACGATTTTCCACAACCGGTTTGGCCGTATACGAAAATTGTGCTATTGTACCCTTCGAGAACGCTCTAAAAAAATTATAATATAAGCATTTATATAAGTGCGTTTACAAATAAACATTTTACCTCTATTAGTGGATAACAGATGTCGTTGTAGATGTTTTCGGTGTACGACTCTTGATCATAAACCGAATCGAAAGTAAATTGCTTTGGAAACGATGGCCCTTCTCTCGGATCCCATATTTCGGTCATGCAGTTCTTCATTTGTACAATGCATTTACATTTTAATTCAATTTCTCGTTGGTTCATGGGACGACATCTTACTATCACTTTTACGTTCTCGGCCATTGCGGTGTATCTTCAACTCATGCTGAAACAATAGGGTTTTATACCTTTTGGTATTACAACGCACCCTAAGATAAAGTCGTGAATAATAGAAAAATATAAGTTTGCATGTGTAACGACAATAACCGCATGTATTACTCATTTCCTACAGTTTTCTTGGTACAAATTAAATTATAACTTGTAACGTGGTTGTAAACACCGTTCTCGTTATCAGGTGAAGGTTATAGTGTTAACTTAAACTCTTTTTATTGATTAAATCATTAAACATTGATTTGTTTATAATTTTTTTGTACATTCGGTTTGTTTTCGTAAAGAGGACAAGGTTACAAGGCCACTTCTAATGTGCTGGGTAATAAATAATACGTGCAAAATAAAGATATCGATTATATTACAGTAGTTCCATGAACTTGAAATTGCCGCTGCTATAGCAACTCGACATTACAACAGTCATTACATTTGCATAAGCACATCAATTTTATAACGCAATCGGTAATTAGTTTAATAGACTTCGGATTTTTTAACAAGCAGTTTTTATTTAGAAAAGTTGGCTTATTGTCGTAAATTTAGTTAACTAAATAAGCGAGAGATGGCGTTTTGTAGCTTCAGCGTGCAGCACTATTTTTGTACATGATACTACTGTACTTCAATGATAAATCGAATAGAAAACTGGAAAATTTTGTAAAATGACGATGATCATCTGATTCAAGTAGCTGTCTTCAAACATACTCGAAAACAATCTAGCCTCAGATTTTAGCCTAACTATGATACGTTTCTTCAAATCTTTATTATATACTGCCTACAAATTAAGTCTTTAATTACAGATTAAAAAAATACCTCAGATTGTATTTATACTTGGAATAGACTGCGAACGTGTATGATTTACAATATAAGCTATGTTTCCTCCATTATTATAGAAATTTGTTATAAAATAATCTAACTTTGTTATTTAGTAAAGTAGAATGTATTTCTTTAAACTTTCTAGAGAATTATTCTAAAATACTGATCTATATAGTTAATAATTTGGTTTTCTATGGTTTGCGATAGTTGGCCATGGTTAACTATAGTGACTATAGCAGTTTTTTATTTAATAAATTTAACCGTGGCCTATATAACTATAAAATGTTTTGGCCCAAAATAGCTTTTTTAGTAATTAATCATTTTATCGGGTAAATCAGGTCATTTGGACATTTATTACGAATCTAAAATCGAAGTAGGCCATTTTTTGACATAAATTAATTTAGGATCGATAGAACAAATAAATATTTAAAAAACGCACATGATGAGTTCAAGTTAACTTAATCGAATGACAATATTGACGTGTGTCGACCTATTTAACCTTTCTAAAATGAGGTTATGTTATCGATATTACAATTACTCGTCTATTTGCCGACGGTTTTAATAACGCGATATTTACATTAGATTAAAATAAAGTTAGTTGAAGGTTATTGATGAAAGGCTTTTTTGACTGGCCTACTTAACATCACTAAAATTAGGTTATGTTAAGCAATTAGCGCTGTCTGTATAATTTCCAAATAATATTAAAATGTTAAAAGACAAAGAGTATTACTGGTCGTTGGCTTAGGTAAACGATCGCAAAATACCGTTTAGAAGAACAGTACAGATAGCGTGCAAGATAGAACATCTGCTGCACGCACATCGTTTTTCATTTTTTTTCTGGTAAGTACTAAACTTCAATTAACGTATAAATTCAAAAAAAATAAGACATGTATAAAATAACTTACCTTTAAGGATTTATGGTACTAGTGAAAGTGAAACCGAAAAACTTCACGAAAACGCGAAGAAACAGCTCGTATTGACCGTCAGACTGACCAGCGCGTACTTTGGTCATTTACTGTGACCCAACTGTGTATTGTCTTGCGCTTTAACCTTTTTCAATAATTGCCGTGCGTGACGCCACATAAATTCCAATTGATTTTATTAATATTTGTATTATTTAATTAAAATTTTTAAATTTAACATGTGCAACAACGCCACCTATCTTAAACTTATTAAAACTTTTGACAATGGTCTTAATAACGCCATAAAAGCTTTCAAAAAAATGTATGGCATTTACTCAAAATAATTCAACTTTTAATGATCCCAGATTCGTCCCATTTAAGGAAGAAACGTATAGCAGCTAGTGAATCAAAATGGGTTGGGCCGCAATTATGCGATGAATTAAAACTAAAGAGTAATGGCGCTATTAAAAAACACAAATTTTTAAGTAAAGATATGAACAAAGAAAAGTTGCCTTTGTTACTGTTGTATCCTTTTCTTAAAGACAGAACGTTGGTGAAGAGTTTGTCGGTTGCTAAATCGACTATTGAGTTGACTAGGTTGTTGGTTAATGAAAATGCGCGTTGCGTGTTTTTAAAGAAAGGCGAAGCAGTTTGTCCTTCGACTTTAATTCTACCAACAGTTTACGAACGTCTTAGCGGTAGTCTGTTAGAAGATGAACTGGAGTAATGCAACACCAATGTACTAATGATCTTAAATAAAAATGAGCAATCTACGACTTTTTTTATAATTTAAGTTAATTAAGACTGGTTTTAATTCGATCAAAGAGAAATTTAGAATCATTAAATAAAGTATCGTAGTTTTGTTGCAACAACCATATCGCTACACATTTAATAAAACGGTAGTTTTTATCGTTTATTTGAGTAGCACAAAGGTTAAGTAAACAAAGTCGTAAAATTTATTTAAGTTTCGATGTTAAAAATTAAATTGGCCACGTCGATGTTACGCCACTGGAGTTGCATTTTAAACGTGGCTGTTTTGGTTTACCACTCGAAATATTAAAATATTTACTAATTAATTATGAATAATCATAAATAAACTGTGATATAAAACGATATCGAAAAGCTTTAAATGAAATTTAACTGAAGTTTAGGTGCTTATAAAAGATTCGACGTCGATTTCCATTTAATTTTCCATATTTCCAAATGTTTTAGTTAAAAGAAATGGCTTTAAAGAAAGTCAAAGGCAATTTCGAACGTATGTTCGATAAAAATCTAACTGATCTTGTAAGGGGAATACGAAATAATAAGGAAAATGAGGTCTGTCGCTTATAGGTTATGATTAGTTTTTATTTGAAATTTTACAGGCTAAGTATATTTCGCAATGTATGGAGGATATTAAGATTGAGCTGCGACAGGATAACTTATCGGTTAAGAGCAATGCCGTAGCTAAGTTAACTTACGTATGTGGTTGATCATTTAACTGGACGAAGTTAATGCTTATTTTCAGCTCCAAATGCTGGGTTATGACATATCGTGGGCCGGTTTTAATATTATCGAAGTGATGAGCTCAAACAAATTTACTTTAAAACGTATAGGGTATTTAGCAGCGAGTCAATCGTTTCATTGCGATTCTGAATTATTAATGTTAACAACGAATATGATACGTAAAGAATTGAATTCGCAAAATCAGTATGAAGCTGGTTTAGCTCTAACATCTTTAAGTTGTTATATTAGTACCGATTTAGCTCGAGATTTATCTAACGATATTTTAACACTGGTATGTAGGTTTGTTCGTGTCGACAATTTTGAACGTTACTTTTTAGTTGAACTCAACAAAACCGTACATTCGTAAAAAAGCAGTTTTAATGATGTATAAAGTGTTTCTTAAGTATCCGGATGCGCTTCGACCTGCCTTTCCACGCCTTAAAGATAAGTTGGAAGATTCAGATCCAGGTGTACAATCAGCTGCTGTTAATGTTGTATGCGAACTAGCAAGAAAAAATCCTAAAAATTACTTAAGCTTAGCACCGGTGTTCTTCAAATTAATGACGACAAGCACAAACAATTGGATGTTAATTAAAATCATTAAACTGGTAAGTTTCGCCTTTTGCATAACTGCACAATAATTACATTTATTAGTGTGCGTCTTTAACGATGACTAATTATGAATTCGGAAGGAAATTGACTGTACCTTTGGTCAGTCTAATTGGCAGGTATTTATTCACTCGTGGTTTGTACGCTTGTAGCTTTACACCAAGTAACGCAAAACTTTGTTTTAGTTTGGAGCTTTAACACCTTTAGAACCTCGGCTAGGCAAAAAATTGATAGAACCTTTAACGAATTTAATCCATAGGTATTAAACACGACTGGGTATTATACTCGTTAATACTTTATCATTTTAGTACATCAGCGATGAGTTTGCTGTACGAATGTATAAACACCGTAATTGCGGTGTTGATTAGTATCTCATCGGGGATGCCGAATCATGCAGCTAGCATACAATTATGCGTACAGAAATTACGTATTTTAATCGAAGATTCTGATCAAAACCGTAAGTGTTTGTTCGATTTCGTGCATTGGGTGATTTTTCGATTGTAGTAAAATATCTTGGTCTGCTAGCGATGTCGAAAATACTCAAGACCCATCCGAAAAGTGTCCAGGCACATAAGGATCTCATTTTGCAATGTATGGAAGATAAGGACGAATCTATACGGCTGCGGGCTCTCGATTTGTTGTATGGAATGGTAAGTGCGGTGACTAAATGTGGATGTTGATATTTGTGAAAGTCACGTAGAGACGCCATTTAAGTTCTAATATTTGAATCTGAGACCTGGCCAATTTTGCGCCGGTTTTACACATTAAAAAAATCTTAAGTTTAGCCAGTGCTGCCAACTGACTATCGCGATTCCCCATGTAAACTAAAAATTCCACAATTTTATCTATAATTCCATGATAATTCCACAAACAAAATTAAAATTTATTTTTTTGGTTTGTTGGTATAAATGCCACATAGAAAAGTGAACCAGATTATAAAACATAGAATTTTCCTTTTAGGAATACCCGCAACTACATAAATCCGACAAATTTTGTGTAATTCCACTACAGTTGGAAACACTAGTCATATAAAGTGTGTCGAAATTAGTATTTTGGCGATGCACGTTATTTTGTTGCAGGTTTCGAAGAAGAATCTAATGGAAATCGTTAAGAAGCTCATGGTGCACATGGACAATGCGGAAGGCACTTTGTACCGTGACGAGCTCCTCAGTAAAATTATTTTAATATGCTCGCAAAACAACTACCAATTCATTACGAATTTCGAATGGTACATCACGGTGCTGGTAGAACTCGCCCAAATGGAGTTCGGCTCGAAACAAGGCAACGTGATTGCGATGCAACTAATGGACGTGTCAATTCGTGTCCAAGCGATACGTTCGTTCGCCGTATCCGAAATGGCGCAACTACTCGAAGTCTACAGATCGTCGTCACAAATGTGGATAATGCAAGACGTGCTTTACGCCGCAGCGTGGCTTTGCGGCGAATTCTCGAACGAATTGAAAAGTCCTGAAGACACTCTTAAAGCGATGTTAAACTACAAAAGCCTGCCGCAACATATCGAAGCGGTCTTCATCCACAACATCCTAAAGTTATTCGCTCGCCTACTCGAAAAGTTAGAGACAAACGAAAAGTACGACGAACTTTTAGCTTACTGCGATTTAATCGACGAGAAGTTAAACGAAAGCATTAAATCGGCCGAATTAGAAGTACAAGAACGATCTAGCACCACTCTCATAATCGTCAAAATCGTCAAGGAGGCGCTGCTCGAAAGTATGTTATTCAATCGAATCAGCAATAAATTCATTTAACCGTTGCAGGAAAACAATCGCAAAGTCAAAAAATTATGGACGATTCTTTTACAAACGGCCAAAGCGACGAAGCTCCCCTAGCTAACGAGCTATTATCTTTATTCGCGGGCGAATTAAACCCTGTCGCTCCTCGTGCACAAAAAAAAGTACCAGTACCTGAAGGGTAAGTATAATCCGCATTCGAAACTTGTACTAAACATTTTTTAGATTGGATTTAGATGCTTGGATACACCAACCTGTAGAAGATTCCGAATCGGACAGCGACAACGTTTACGACGATAATCTATTCGTAAAGTCCGATAAATCCGAGTTTAGGACCGAAAAGTATCAGCACGAACCGACCGAGGAAGAATTACAAAAGAGTAGGGAAGCCCGCAAGCAAGAACAAATGAACAATCCTCATTATTTAAAAGGCGTCTCAAAATCTCAAAAGAACGGTCAAATTGGTCAATTCGAAAACGTTGATAACATTCCAATAGCGGAAATCGACTTGCAGTTTAAATTAGTAACGGTCGGTCACAAGCGCTCTGATAAATACACAAACATAGATAAAACAAAGAAAAAGTCGAAAAAGAAAAAGACCAAGAAGGATAAACCGGAAAGCTCCACCGACGAAGAACGCGAAGTAAACTCTTTGTCTTTGATAGTTAATAAAAATATGGAATTGCCAGAGGGAGCCACCATGTCAGATTCGGAGAGCAATCACGATAACAACGACGATCCGCATCGGGCCCTCGACATCGACCTTGAAATGTAAGTATAGTTAACAGATTTATATCTCGAATAATTCTGATTATTAGAGTACCTACCCACGAATCGTCACGACCGGAAAAAATTAAGAAACCAAAGAAAGCGAAGAAAGATAAAAAGAAGAAAATTGAAAAGAGCCACGAAGAGGAGGTGGTGAATTTACTGGAAGCCGAACAACCGGTTATCAAAAAAGAAAAAAAGGCGAAAAAAGAGAAAAAGGAGAAGCGCAAAGACGGCGGTAAGAAATTGAAGAAACCCGGTTACGAAGAGGCGGTGGGCATCTCGACGCCCAGCAAGGAATTTCAATAATTTCGTCTGTGATTATGAAACAAATACATCGTCCGTGTTCGGTAACTCTCTTCTCTTTGTGAATGTTCGTCCGAAACGTAACCTTAAAAAATAAAAAGGCGCCATCGCGAACTTTTGCTATTATTACCTATTATTGATTTTTTGTAATCGCAATTGCGCCTTTTATACTTATAATTGTGCTTTAAACAGAGTTTATGTAGATTTATGTACCAATGTTAAGTTTTAACTACATATTTGTGTATTAATAAATTACGTATCACAAGTTTTCTTCTCTTCGTGTTGCGCCACAGGTTTGTTTCATTAAGCTGGAGCGCTGTAATACCTAAAGCGTAAACGCGCGAAATTTGTATTAATTTTTTAGTCAAAATTGCATTATAGGCACCTTGATAAACTCAAAATTTTATTTTCCAACATTTACCTGTTACAATTTTTTGTTTTGTCGGTAACTGTCAACAGCAAACTGTAATTATAAGTGATATAGTTGTCACGAGATAGCGTATTTGTAAAAATTACATTTTTGTATGTTTATATCATTAAATATAATGCAAAGCTTAGTATTACTTAATTAACATACTTTTAGATGTTTTTTAAAGCTTGGAATTTAGTGCTCATTTTTCAATACTGTCATATAACAAAGTGCGTAAAAATCAAGTACATTTGATGTATAAAGAATTATAAATTACGGTTTACACTTAAGAAACCTAAAAAAGTAATTATAAAACTGTTACAGTCTTGGTGAAAACTTTAGCTGCGTGTTTTACAAATTAGAAGAGAAAATTTAATTATGAGAAAGTTATGTTAGGAAGCAATTACACTTTCCGAATGCGACTTTTATCTGAATGACTGAAACAAACTTTTTTTCTTATTGAAGACAAATTCCTTTACTTCGTTTGAAAGTTTTTCGCGCGCGATTATTTTAAGCGTTGTCTCCCGCTACTGTGACGTATAATTTTGCGCCAGTTACGCCCTCCCTTTTCAAATTGAACAAAGCGTGTAAGCTGATGTTAGTGCGAGCGCAGCTTCGACTTAGTTTGGCGGCTAAAGCCGTTTGGAGAACGTGCGTTCCTCGATCTAGTGGACTGTGATATCGTAAATTCGCGCGGAATTTGAATCCTTATTAGTACTTAAAAAAATGCGTAAGTATATTTCGTCACTTTTTCGAAATAAAGCTTCGCGCTTATAACACATCTACCGGCGTTTGTTTTTTTAACGACCACGTGCTCGATTCCAATGATTGATACTTAAATTTTTTTTTTAATTCTTATCTGTGATTTCTGTTAAAAGGTCGTACACCTAAAACGAAAATAAACACGGATTTAAGTATTGCATTACACGCGTCCAGGGACGTACTCGCGTAAAAATAGCCGGCGCGAATTTTTTTAACGCAAAATTAATTAATAAAATTGGGTCATTAATTTAAGCCGAGATACGTTTGAATCGCGCTATTATCAGTGATTGGCCTTCGCTTTAATGAAGGAAAAAAGTGGCAAAATGAATATTTTATTGTAATTGATGCGACAAACGCGCTCACAAAAAACCGATTACTTCATTCACAGAAAAAACAAAGTCGGCGTTGTGCAACGCCCGCATTCAATTTTGTTTTTTCTTTGCAGGAATCCAATTTTTCGGTAACTGTGATCAATCGATGTAAAATGCAGATGGTCAATGCGATCGATGAAATCGAGCTTTGACCTTCGTTATTTATGCCTACGATTTGTTTCTCATCGTTAATCTTTCATTAACAGTATGGTGCTTCGTACTTAGGAAAGAAAATAATCAATTTTTACGATTTAAAATTCTTCGTTGGAAATTGTCTTGTAAAATGACCACGAAAATGTGTCAGAAAACCTCTACGGTACTCGCCGGTATCGCCATCATCGTGTTATTAACCGTAATTATTGTCGTGTGGGTGCAAGTCGATCACGGCGCGTTCAAAACAAAAGAAGGATACAATGGCACCTCGATGGACAGCCGAGCCGAGATGAATAAATTATCGAACACGAGCCAATCGCAAAAAGGTAAGAATTTTCATCTCGATATATATTGTAACGAATTTATTACTTAAAAACTAATTTATTTAAAACGATTAAAACTACGTTTACTTATTATAGAAAAATATGCACTTTTAAATTAACCGAACTTAATTAAATCTAATAATAAAAACACTTACACTAATTTATATATGACCGTTGTATAACACTTAAGATAACTAACACGAGATAAGATAACGTCCTCGGATATCACTCTTGTTTACACTAATTATCACATACACTATTATTCTCGATTTATTTATGTAGACAAACACGTGTTAACGATTTATTTATCTTCACTTGCTTATTTATTTAATACTGCATGCATTCACATTCCAGCAATAACTGACCTACGATTTCCATCTTCGGCTTTTATAGACATCGGCGAATCTTTCTCGATCGTTCCTCACTTTTTCGCTATATCTTCTAGAAACTAGATAACAGTTCTAGAAGGCTCTTGCATTTGCAAGTAATTTCTCGGACGTTTCACTGCCCCCTTTCTTAGGACTGTTCTGTCCCAGAACAGGAGACTGGATGCGACACCGGTAAAAGGGATCGTGGCGATAGCGGCAGCTTCCTCCATTTCGGCAACTTCCTTGACCATAAAAGTAACAGTCAATGGACTTTTCCTGACCCAATACTCTCCTCGGTTGGTAACTACAGACCAACACTTGAATGCCTGTTCCTCGGAAGACGACCTCCAACATGTTTCGAACTGTCCTCCAATTCAGTTGGTCTAAGCCACAACCAAGCTTGGGTACTGCCAATTTCTTAACATGATGGAACTCCATTTGTCTCTTGAGACTCCATAATGTTCGCCACAGATCTTTGTATAACGGCTTGACACGTGAGTATTTCTTGGTGACCAGATAGAAAACGAAGCGTCCGTCACCACGTAGTCCTAAAACCTTTCCGACTGCCGGTTGCTGTCTTCGTAATTCATCTAGCTGTCCAAACTTCTTTTTAAACACGACTGCAACCCCTTTGGACATGTCAAGCTCCTCGCTCACGCAATGTGCGATGGCGTAATCTTTTTGTGTCTGGAACAGGTCTTGTTGTTCCTCGGTGGTAACTCCGAACCTAGCTTTTCCAGAACCTCCGTATAAGTTCATAAACTTTTCGAACCCCATTTCTTCGATTGGATTCCTGGTTCTGCTACTTATTACTCTGGTTCGGACCTGAACTTGCGGATTGTGGTTATCGCCAGCAAACGGGGCTAGACGATCGACGTGGACCACTTTTGGCTTGCCTCTGGGCGGTTTTCGGATGCGGTATATAACGTCGTTAATACGCTGCACGACTTCATAGGGGTCGCGCCATTGCCGTTGCAGCTTCGGCCACAACCCACGTCTCCTTTGAGGGTTATACAACCAAACCATATCGCCAGGTTGAAACTCCACCATTTTGCGCCTTGACGTCATATCTTGTTTTCATCCTGTCGCTGGCAATTTGTGTGTTTTTACGAACCTCTTCATGTACTTCGTCTAGCCTCTTTGCCAGCTTGCTGACGTAATCTTCTCCAGCGACTTCTTCTTCCGGCCTTCGTCCAAATTGAAGATCGCATGGTAATCTTATCTCACGACCGAGCATGACACAGGATGGTGTTTGGCCTGTGCTTTCGTGAACGGATGATCGGTACGCCATTAAGAAGAGGTGCAAGTACTGATCCCAGTCTCTTTGATGTTCGGACACTACCTTGGCTAAGTACTTGCCCATTGTTCGATTCATCCGTTCAACCATGCCATCAGACTGAGGATGGAGAGGCGTTGTCCTAGTCTTTAATTCCTAACAGTCGGCAAACTTCTTGAAACAGCCCAGACTCAAAATTGCGGGCCTTGATCGGAGTGTAATTCCAACGGAACTCCAAACCGGCAGAAAATTCTTTACCAATACGTCTGCGACTGTAGCTGCTTCCTGGTTGGGTATGGCGTAAGCCTCCGTCCATTTCGTGAAATAATCCATCGCCACCAGGATGTATTTATTTCCCGAATCGATTCTGGGAACGGCCCCTGCGATGTCAATCGCAACTCTTTCCAACGGGCTTCCTACGTTATATTGTTTCATGGGTGCTTTGCGCTTTCTCGCTGGACCATTTCCTGATGCGCAGACTGTGCATTTACGGCACCATTTCATGACGTCCTCTTTGCAGCGTTCATCCAGTAGAATCGTTCTCGCACTTTACCCAACGTCTTCTTAATGCCAAAGTGTCCTCCCGATGTCCCATCGTGGAGATGCTTCAACACTTCGGTCACCCTGCTCTTTGGCACTACCAGCTGTAGTTCTGTTTCCCGTGCCCTCGGCACTTTCTAGGATCGCTTAAGAAGACCGTCTTCTACTATCAAGGAGTCCCACTGCGCCCAGTACGCTTTGATATTTTTGCCCAAAGCACTCACTTCTTCCCAGGGTGGTCGTCGGCCGCTTTCTTTCCAGTCGAGGAGTAGTGTTATTTCAGGATCGTCTTTTTGTTCGCGACGTAACTGCTCAGGTTCCCACTCATCATCAACCACCATAGCAGTTCTCCGGAGGCATTCGACTTTTCTTCCAGTCGCGAACAATGGCTGCAGTCCGCCGGACATGGTCTTCTGGACAAGGCATCAGCGTTCCGATGACTGCTTCCGGCACGGTGTTCCGTGTCGTAGTCATACTCTTGCAGTCTCTCGATCCATCTTGCCACTTGTCCTTCTGGGTTACGGAACTGTAGTAGCCATTTTAAAGCGGCGTGGTCTGTTCTCAGTAAAAATTTTCGTCCATACAAATACTTGTAGAAATGTTCGATGGACTTAACGACTGCTAACAGCTCCCTCCTAGTCACGCAATAATTCCTTTCTGGCCTGGACAAAACCTTGCTAAAAGTACGCGATAACCTTTTCTTGTCCATCTTGAACCTGCGAAAGGACCGCGCCTATGGCCATATTGCTTGCGTCGGTATCCAAAACAAACTTTCCATCTTCTCGTGGATAACTCAAAATCGGCGAAGTGACTAGGGCCTGTTTTAGTTGATTAAAAGAATTTTCGCAGTCTTCATCCCATCTAAATTCTGCTTTTTCTTCGGTTAGTTTTGTCAATGGTTTGGCAATATTGGCAAATCCGGGGACAAATCTTCTATAATAAGTGCACAACCCAAGGAAACTTCGGACCTGATGTTTGTCGATCGGTCTTGGCCATGCTTGCACTGCTCGGATTTTGTCTGGGTCAGCCCTTACTCCATCTCTAGATACGACGTGGCCAAGGTTCTTCCTTCTTAAATACGTGGCACTTCTTTGGGCTCAGTTTGAGGTTAGCCCCACGTAATCGCTGGAACACTTCCTTCAAGTTGTTCAAGTGCTCTTCAAACGACCTTCCAACAACGATCACGTCGTCCAAGTAAACCAAGCACGTCTTCCAAGACAATCCGCGCAAGATGGTCTCCATCAAACGCTCGAACGTTGCAGGAGCGTTACACAGGCCGAAGGGCATTACGGTGAACTGCCACAAACCAGTTCCGATCGTAAAGCTGTTTTTTCACGATCCTTGGGTTCTAATTCGACCTGCCAGTATCCACTCTTTAAATCTAACGTAGAAAACCACTGGGATCCTGACAGGGTGTCTAGCGTATCGTCAATTCTGGGTAAAGGGTAGCTGTCCTTTTTGGTCACGTCGTTTAGCTGCCTGTAGTCTACGCAAAACCTCGTTGATCCATCCTTCTTCTTCACGAGTACCACTGGGGATGCCCATGGACTACTTGAAGGTTCAATCACGCCTTCTCTCTCCATATCCGTAATTATTTGTTCGGCTTCGTATCGGCCGAGCGTCTCCGGTATTAATTTTATGTTTCACCACGTTAGTTCTTCCTTTGGAGCCACTCTCCAGCGCGAACACATCTTGGTACTCTTGGATCAACACTTTAACTTTAGCCAGCTGGTCTTGGCTGAGGTTTTCGCATTTGCGGTAAGAATGTGCAATAGATGTTGTGGACACTTCCTCAGCGACGTATCTCCGTTCGACTTCACGCATCTCACAATTTGTGATACTGGCGTGCATTGGCCTACCACGGTCTTCTTTTTAGCGTTACAGGATCTGAGTTGATGTTTAAGATCCTTACTGGCATCGTCTTCTTTACTCGTACTAAAGTTCTGCCAACGAGTAGTCCCTTTTCAACTAGGCCGCCCTCCATTGGTTCAATCGCGCGTATGTAGCCTTCCCGGAGACTTCCATCCAGGCGTGCCATCACCACACTTTCAGTCCTTGCAGGCAGAGTCACGTCTTCACTCAATAAGACTCGCACGGCTGCCTTCTCTGACGAATGCACAAGAATTTCTTTGATCTTCAGGACATCGTTCTTCATATGGAAATGGAACCCATACTTCTTTATCACGTCCATCCCCTGGATAACTCTTTTCGTGATGTTGGCTACCAGTACTTGATGATCGAGTGCTCCATTTCCCAAACCAATAGTCACTTATACTTGTTCGTAAGTAGGTATTTCTTTCCCGTCGCCGTTCGAAGTCGTACTGTTATTAGTGATGTCTTCTTATTTTCCAATAACCAATGATGGTTTTCGTCGCTCCCATGTCAACTAGTAACTGAACACTGTACATTGATCTTGCCATCGAGATAAATGCTATGTAATTGCTCTCTAGGCGATGCCATTTGGATTGTAACCTCCGGAGTTTGACTAGATGTGATTACTTTTGTTTCTTTCTGCTCGCCTCGTTCCAAATTTTCGAGGGCTCTTCTAGTCCTCTTCTTAGGTTTAGTACAACGGCGTCGTACGTGGCCCACTTCTCCGCAGTTCCAGCACGTCAGTTCTCTTCCTCGAGCTTCGCGTTCCCGGAAGTACCCGTCGCACTATGTCTTCAATGCTTTCTTCTGTGTGCGAGGATACTTCTGCAGCACAGCGGAGCTATGGCCGCCTCGGTGCGACGCTTGTTTCGCCGCCTCGAACTCCAAAGCATGGGTTAATGCGTCATCCAACGTCTTCGGTCGAGCTAACCGGAGAGTCTGCTGTGTTTCGCTGTCTCGAAGGCCGTCTACAAAGGTTTGAATAGCCAATTGCTCCAAGAAGGTATCTGGCGCTGTAGGATAGGCAAGCCGTGTTAGTTCACGATGTCAGCCTCAAACTCTTGAAGACTTTCGGCAGCTTTCTGAACCCGACTTTTAATTTGAGCCTGGTAAACTTGTTGAAGATGAGCATCCCATATCTCATTTCTAGTCGTGATATTAAGAGTTCGTAATTTTCTTGCAGGTGGTCCGGAACAGTTTGTAAAATTCCAAGCGCTTCTCCACGTAAGGACACTATTAAAGACGTCGCTTTCTGCTTGTTGCTCCAACCATTAGCAGTAGCTGCGGCTTCAAACTGTTTGTAGTAGGTTGACCATGGAACTTTACCATCAAAATTCGGTGGTACAACTTTGAACTTGTGAGTGTTTTCTTCTCGATGGTCCATTATTAAATCTTCACTCGTGACGCTTTCTTCACCGTGGCAACTCATTTGCTTCATTTTTTCTTCAATCAGTTTTATTCTGTCTTCTAATTTGTCCTCTATTGCTTCTATTTTCTCATTCACAGATTCTGCAAATTTCTTCTTTCAAATTTAGCATATCTGCTTCTGGGTTTCTTTCTTGAATTTTTCTATGCTCGTTCGTATTTCTTCTTTTAAACTTCTAGAATTTTCTTCCATTTTCTGAGAATGTTCGGAAAGTTTTTTCTTCCATTTTTCTAGAATTTTCTTCCATTTTCTGGGAATTTTCTTCCATTTTCTGCGAATTTTCGTGAAACTTTTCTTCCATTTTTCTATTCATCGATTCTTGACCATTTTTTATCGATTCAAGAAATTCAAATAGTTTTGCATCCATTTTAACTGCTTGCGAACGCGTCACCGGCATAAATTTAAATATAACACGAATATAAAGTTTTTAAATACACTACTTTATAAACAAACACGCGTATCGTATCTCGAGCGATAATAAAATACTTAATGGTATTTACACTAATAAAAATCGCGAACAGCTTTATCTATTTACACGATTTCCACGGGTTTAAAACCGAACACCTGACACCAATTTGTAACGAATTTATTACTTAAAAACTAATTTATTTAAAACGATTAAAACTACGTTTACTTATTATAGAAAAATATGCACTTTTAAATTAACCGAACTTAATTAAATCTAATAATAAAAACACTTACACTAATTTATATATGACCGTTGTATAACACTTAAGATAACTAACACGAGATAAGATAACGTCCTCGGATATCACTCTTGTTTACACTAATTATCACATACACTATTATTCTCGATTTATTTATGTAGACAAACACGTGTTAACGATTTATTTATCTTCACTTGCTTATTTATTTAATACTGCATGCATTCACATTCCAGCAATAACTGACCTACGATTTCCATCTTCGGCTTTTATAGACATCGGCGAATCTTTCTCGATCGTTCCTCACTTTTCGCTATATCTTCTAGAAACTAGATAACAGTTCTAGAAGGCTCTTGCATTTGCAAGTAATTTCTCGGACGTTTCAATATAATACAATCGTAAAAATTTTTTTATTGCGATACATAAGCAGAATTATCGATAAAAATAATGTAAACACGATTTATCAATGTCTTAAACACAGATTACTGATCATTAAAACATTTTCTCGTTTACTTTTGATAGAGATAAAAGTGCTTGTCGACACTAATTAATATTTTATTATTGAGTGACATGGCGGTTACTGTCTAAATCAAGAGAATGGTGATGTTATTAACGTGCCGATTATCGCTACTTCTTTCTAAATTCTTGTGTCGATTAGCAGTGATAACCAGGATGACCATTTTAGTAAGTTGCTAAAACACAGTTGGATTAAAATATTTGTGATAAATTGCCGGGAGTATTTTATTGAGCAAATGTCACACCTGCTCACTAAAGATTATCATTAGTATTTACAGTTATCGTTAATAGGTTAAATTACCTTTATTAAACCACTATTGTTTATTGTAGAATCAGCTGTTTTACAGGTTTTAAATATTATTGATAACCTAAATTATCAATACTTAAAATTACAACTATTCTATTATTTATTATCAGCAACAAACTATTTGGGAACATATAGTTCTTAGATATTTGCCATTAGCGGAAGTAGTTACATATTATTGCTAAAAGGCCAAATTATCTCTATTCAACTAAAATTATGAATACATGAAATTACTACTACTACTACTACTACTACTGTTTACCATTCAAAAATTATCAATTGCTGCATATCAAACTTATAATTCTTAATGTGTCAATTATCGTCGAGACAAATCACTGACAAATTATTTTTTTAACGAGTAAATGAGGTAGCCGTAATCATTGCAAAATTTTTGTTAGTAAATAAATTATCAGTCGACTTGTGTGTTATACTTAGAATACTATGTTTTGCTCGATTATTACCGATAATTTGGTAACAATTTTTTTTCTAATCTTATATCGGTATAACTAGATTATCGCTGATAACTGTGATAATTGTATAATTTACAGTTTACGAAATTATTGTTTACTATTGAATTAGATTACCTATTCTTTAATGAAAGTATTTTTCAAGATTATCATTTTTTAAAAATGTAATGACGTGTTATGTGGTGATAAATAGTCATTCTTTGTACCATTATTAACTAGTTGCGTTATCAATATTAATTTTTTATTATTAAGAAATATATTATCGATTATTAGTTTTCTATTCAAATTTATTGGTTTATTACAAGTAAAATTATTAATATTGATAATCTACTAAATCATCATTAATAATTAAAACCATTTTTTTATTTACGTAAACTGTTAGATATTGCAAGAAACGTTTACAATAATTGTCAAGTATCGTTTGATTTTATTGAGAAATACCACTGGTAAGTTAATTATCGCACATTTAGAATAAGTTATTAATTTTTTTAAATAATTACACCTTGACTTTCCAAGATTTGCTTACGTTTCTCTTACATAACGTTATTTAATTATTGATAATCATCTTCAACTTTTTATAGCAATAATTACATGTTTATTTTATCTTCGATATTGTTGCATTTTAGTGTGTAAGTAGTTTTAACGAAGTAATAAAGATTATCAAAATTTTTTTGCATAAATGCTTGTAATAATTTAATGTTTATACACCGAGGTCGATAGTCAGAATTATCGGTAAACGATAATGTATTCTTGCAGTTACTTTTGTGCATATTTATTAGATCCTAACACGAATAAGTTGTTTTGAATAGCTAATTCGCATCCGAAAGTAATTATTCTCGTAAGTGGTTTTAATGAATTTGTTTCACGTCCCGACAGTTCCTGTTTTTGTTACATAAAATTATTGTTAAATTATCATAACGAAAAGGTGACTTGACGCAAACGAATGTTCTTTTTTTAACGTGTTTATTTTAAATTCGTCTGTCGCATTCTATAAATTTTATTAGCATTGATCTTGGGGTCGTATTTGCGATAATTTATCTCTGTGTTAAAAACGTTGCTAGTTGGAACAATGTTAATAGCTTTTGTTGATCATTACAACGTTGAATTCAGACGTACGAGTAAATTTAAAAGTCAAATTTCGGTATAATTATTTTTTGGGACAACTGCTGTGACGTTGACGCCAAAGCCCACCCTTGAGAAGGACCGATTATCAGTAGTAAGAAACTTAGAATTTTGTATTTATTCCCGAAAAGCTTTTTTGTGTGACCAAAGGAAACGTCGGGATTTTAACCCCGAAATATTCTTTTTATTCCCGTCGAGTATCGCTTTACAGGTTCAACCACAAGCGTCGTGTCCGATAACCATTTACAAGGAAAAGTATCATTTTTCACAAACGCGAACCGTGCTGTTTTGTTCGTTACCGACACGTTTTCGCTTTTTTCGAATCATAACGAGAGTGAGAAAACGCACGCAGCGAAAGCGAGAGTGGAGCATTCGTAATGACTCATAATTAATTGTTCCAAGTTAAAAGTAAGGTTAAGGCCTCAATGAGTCTAACATCATCAATCAAGTAAACATGTGTATCAAATTAATCTGTTTTGAATTGATTTAACGTCAAGAACGTTCAACTCGGAATTTCGAAAAATCGACGAATTTGTGCCCTAGCCCAACTTGTCGATTCCGAGTTAAAATTCGAACATGTGCGAAAACCAGACGTCGTAACTATTTTCGGTGTCTTTATTTTTAGCTTTCTATTAAGGCGACCCTCAAGGATGACTTGACCGTTTCGGATTTATTTCGTTGCGCGGAAATCGCCCATTTTTCGGCCACAGCCAACTCGATGTTTTAATCGAATAGGCCGATGAATCGTTTTGCGGAAGTCATCGGCCTATAATTTCTTTGGAAAAAAAGTTACTAGTACGTTGAGGTCGTTGTTGTAGAATGCAGACAACAATGCGTGTCGTCTTCTACGTGCCCAGCATTAAACTTTTCTGCCCCCTTCCCTTCCCACAACACAAAAATTACACACTAAGCAGTTATTTTTACTTCGAAGGTTAATTGTTATATTTTGTCTTTAAAAAAGTGCGATAGAAAAATCGCGAATCCAGTTCAAGGTTGAACTTCTTACAATGTTTGGATTGCGGAAATTCGATTTGAAGAAAAAAAATCAATTAGTCAAGTTGGCAACAATTCGTTCGCTCACTTAACCTATTTTACGCCGAGCATTTCTGCGTCGTTTAGTTTCTCAATTGATTTTAAAATTTTATTATACAACAAATTAGCGTTTCACTTTCGATCTTTTCGCCTTTAATGACGTTGATCAAATTTATTGAAGCAGAGGCTTTGCTTGACTTAGCGGTATATTTTTTTTATTATTAGTTGGTAATCGTGCTCGGACCTAATTAAAATGGCAGTTGGCTTTGTTTCAGCAAATCGACTGAATGAACAAGCGTTTGGCAAAAGTAATGTTCATTTAATTGTTTTTTTTCTTGGTAACTATAGTCTTTGTGTTCGATTAGAGTCACTACTAAGTGAGTCTTTTCTTATCAATCTGGGTTTTAGATCAAATATTAGAAACATTTGTGGTCCTTCGATTCATTTTGGCAAAAATGTTCTGAAGCGGTACCTATATTTTTCAATTAAAAAGTTTAAGCAAGCGTAAAAATCGACTATTTTATATATATCTCTCGTTGTTCGTTTTTAGAAAACAAAAGCTTTGGTCAGTTCAAATGCAAACTTTTTAGGAAAAATGGAACATTTAAATTTGTGATTACAAAAATGTGCGTGCTTTCACGTTACCGCGGTCTTATTTTCTTCTAAGATCTTGTGTAAATAAAGATGCGGTAAGCCGGTTTTGTGTTTAGATTCACACATTGCTGTTAAATGAGACTTTGTCTGATAGCATTGCCTGATTGATGTTGTATGCCACAGCTATTAGAAAATTCTGGTTTTGGATCCGAACTAAAAGTACCGAAAAGAGATCGATGATTTTAATAAAATACACAAAAAGCGTGATTTTTACATGTGTGTGTGTGCGTGGTGTGTTAAATTTATGAATGAATGAATGACTGTTTTGTACAGTTAGTTGAATTGCTAATTTTATTTTAAAAGGATTGGCAACGACCTCGATTATTTTTCGTATGTCATCTCGTTCTCACTAATTACGAACATTAGTGTGCGTTTGTCTAGGCGGACAAAGAACAAATTCACGCTTTTTGACTTTGTATGTCTACTCGTTGATATTATGACATATGATAGGTGTGTTGAAATTTTCCGTTTTTTTAAATTTTTGTCGTTTTGGTTGTTTCCGTTCTAATTTTTCTTTCGAATAAACGGCGATTTCACCGCCATGTTCGTGTTGATACCGACGCGAATACGGGGTTAAAGTAGGCTTAGGGACCTTTTGTTTTTTCTTATCGCACTGTATTCTTGATTTTGTCCGCCAATTGAAATTACTTCTTGTGCTTGTTTATTTCTTTTGACGCTCAAATTTATTGGGGATTGGAGGATTGTATTTTTGACTAATTTTGTTACTTTACAATGCTTAATGATTTGTTTATTATTTCAAAACACCCGACAAATAGACGACACGGTTTTATAACCAAACTTTGAATTTAGGATTTGTTACATATTTATAAACGATTTTGTCCGCCAATTTCGACGGCAAAATTGAAATGTTTCATAATTGTTTTTTTAATACCTTGACATAATACTATAAACAACTGGTGATTTTGTTCGCTGGTTGAAAAAAAAATGTAGAATTACTTGTTGGCTTCAAAAGAATCTTATTGGGCCGCGTGTTTCTTTGTTTCATGTCACACTACGCGTTTTTTCAAGTTCGATCGATAAGATTTATTAATTCGCATAATTTTGTCATTGCTCAAGTTCTAAGATAATACGGCATTTTCTAAAATTAGAAAAACGTTTGCCAAATTACATAATATCTTGGCAAATACGTAATTTTTTAATTTACACAAGGAAGTTTTTTCCAATATTTATTTGCGTTGTTTCTTGGGACTGTTGCATATTTTAAAAGCCGGTTAAAAATGCATTCCGACACGAAATTCCACGTGCTCGCGTGTAATTACTTTGTTAGACAAGTAGGCTTGGCTGTTGCCGTGATTGTAGAAAAATGATTATGAAACTTTCTATGTTTGTTCGGTAGGATTAGTTTGCTTCAAAGTTATGTCATCGTTTATTTGTTCAATGCCATTTCCTACTTTCCCAAAATGTTTGCGCGCCTCTTTAAAGTTGGCGGTTTTTTGCCTTGAAGTTCGAGCCGTCGTGACGTCACGCTTTCGAATAACTATAACAGTTTTTTTTATAGACACTTCAATCCACGGTCAATGTTAATTGTTTCTTTTTGTGGTCGTAATCGACCTTGCATTCTCGTGCTTTCGGCAAGGCTCTTCGTCTCTTCCTTATCGGTTTTGCTCACTCTTCTGTAATAGTATGCCAATGACACTAATTTAAACGATGTAGAAAGTATAAATACATGACGAGAGCGCAAGTTTAAGTGTCATCAAGGGTCATTTAAGAAATATAACCTTGCTGACGATAAACTTTTTTTATACAAAAGAAGTCAGTAGTTATGACTTCAAGGAAATTGTTCGCTGGGGATTTGGCACCGATTTATAGGTTATGTTTTCGTTCGATTGACATTTGTTTTTTTTTTATTTGACGAAAACGCGAATGCATCACCACGTGTGTTTTTTTAATCGGAATTACAAGTGTTTACGCACTTCAAAACAAAGATCTATTTTTACGTTCACGTCAACCTTGATCTCATAACTAAAGAACAATGTCCGATTAATACGAATCGAATCAAAAAATCTATAACAATGTCAGGTCATGCGAACGACCTTATTTTATCTACACCGTATCGAGAGGGAAGAAAAAGCTGTCTTGTTTACACTTACGTGTCGGTGTCAAATAACTTTTTGAGGTTATTAATCTAGGGATGTTGGAATTTTAGAGCAGGTCAAGGATTTTATTGTTTTCTTTTGCAGGAAAAGAAGTTTTGGTCAATTCCCATTTAGAGGATTTGGGGATGCAGTCCGAGATGGAGTTCATCAAGCCCATTAAAATTGATCCGCCGCCCTTGCACGATCACGATATCATCTTCGATCAGCTTCACGATAACGAAGGTTTGCCGATTGATGTTTCTGTGGTTTGGTTTTAAGTTGCGTGTTGCAGATCACCCGGTTTTGCGGCACCACAGCGGTCATTTTCGGCACACAGCCGCTGAGGTTTGGGACCCGCATCCTCAGTACGAGATCCGCGCTTTTGGACAAGTTATGATTTTGGAGTTAAGCTTTAATTATAAGTTTGTGTCGCCGAAGCTGCATGTAAGATTTTAAATGGAGGCGTTGCCAAAATTTTCTAACAAGGCGTTTTCAGCTTACGCACGTTTGGGAAAACTACACTCGGAGGGCGATGCACGATGGAAAAACTTCAGGATGTTTCTACACGGGAAAAGTCAAAGGAGAGAACAATTCCGATGTTGCTGTTTCGCTGTGCAACGGAATGGTAAGTACGTTGTATGACACGGAGCCAAAACGGCACATGTCCGCGCTCGTTATAACCTGTCAGTTTTATGAAGTTATGGATCCACCTACGCTCGATTAATCCCACGTTAATTTACATTTTAAAACATTTGTGTGATGTGTGTATAAACGATTGTAATTAAATTACGTTGAACCCGAGCGGTCATCATAGCCTACGAAATAAAAAATAAAGTAGTAGGCGTTAGATTTAGTCTGCGCGAAATTGATTTATAGATTTGTTACTTCATAAAACTGCGAAAAAAAGGACGGAAAACTAGTGCAATTGCCGGTCATTAATTTATAAAACGCTTGTCTAGACTTTTGGCAATGTTTCGTCAACTGTTTTTTTTTCGTGCAAATTTATAAGCGATACGAAGTTTAATTGACTTGAAAGGATTTGACGTTACGTCTAAATTGAGGTTATGTACTACCCTTGGTCCGTGTCCTTTTACCCATGCGGCTATTAACAGTTTCTTTTAATTTTAGATAATTTACACGTTTTATCGCGTGTCATTAATTTTCATTTATTGGCAATCGCAGTTGACTGGTGTAAAATTTGACATATGGTAAATCGAAGTTTTTGTATTAAATAATTCATATTTTTTTTATTTTTAGCACAATTTTCGGTAAACCAGTCTAAGTAGGCTACTGTTATAATTCTGAAACAATTTTTGTTTATAGTAGTGTAGATTTTGTTTTTGACGCTTTTTTTGTTTTAAAACTTTTGTTTGTTCAATTATTGTAAATAGCAAAAAAGCACCTGCTTGGATTATTTGAATAAATAAAAATCCAATTAAAAAACTTCTACGATTAAATTTAAATAAAAGGAAATTAACCACTTGTTACGTTTACAAAAAACATAATTACAACAAATTTATTTATAGTTTGTACACACATTTTTTTAATTAGAGGATTGAAGTATGACGATAGGAAATCTGTTTTCTATTGATTTATTTAATTTTTTGTCCAGATGGATCCGGCATTTTTATACTTTGATTTAATGATCGAAGTTGGCATTAGTCTTTCATCTAAATTAATATTTTCCCGAAAGTTTCTCTAATTTTGAAGAAGTGGTAATCAATATAATTAATGATAATTTTTGACGCAAAAAATAAACTTTGTAAAATAAATTATGAAAGTTAGAATTCTATTCGGCCTACTTTGATTCCGTAATTAAAAGAAATATGAAAACTACGTGTATATATACATTTTTGTGAAAAAAATGGGAGGCCGCGTTTTTAATATGTACCTAAATTTTAATTTTTTATTACCAAAATATTTTTTTGTCATTGTTATATTTCTATTTTCAGCTTTGATTAATTTTTTTACGATAAACTAAACGCTACTGTCGAAAGTTCAGTGTTGTTTTTGATATTTATCAAATTAATTCAATTAAAGTAGGATCTTTTTAATTACTGTTATCTTTTTTTACGATTTACTATTTCATTTTTTTTTATTTTGAAAAAACAAATTTTAGATTTAGTTTACGCGTAAACATTCATTTATGTGTTTAGCTTTTATTTTTTTCTAAAACAAACCAAAGTAGGCGCTTTAATCAATGAATAAACAATTACAAGTTCAACATTTTTTAAGAAAATGTTTGCAAATGCAATGCAAATCTTATTTTTTATTTTTTTTCTTTCTGTTTTGTGACGATTGAAACACACTGTTTTCGGTATTCAGACTTTTTTTACCTGAAGCAAGTCCCATAACTTGTCGGGGTAAATATTTTTAATTTCAAATTCGCAGTAGGTGTTGCATCGTCTTTTGTTTTGAAATCCCAAGTCGACTTTTTTTTATTCAATATTTTTTGTTTTTTAACTATGACTAACAAATGCAACCTAAAATCGCAGCAATTATCTTAAAAATCTATTTTTATACAAGTTTTTGCATTTTTCGGCGATTAAATTTACGCTCCACGCCTTTATGTTTTTATTACGCACATTTTTGCATAAAACAAGTGGTATTAAGGACTTACTTTGGTTTTTATACGTTATAAAAAAAACACAAGAAAAAGTGTTTATTAATAATCGTAAATCTTTTGTATTAATTTGTGTAAATCTGCATAAAAGCCGCTATAACCGGTAATTAAATAAATTAGAACTAAAAGTAAGGTTAATTTTTTTCGGCAAATAGTAATACTAAAAACGCTGACGTCAACTTGTGCAAAAAAAACGACGTTGCAATTTTCGTTTGAAGGACGTTTTCGGCACACGGGGGCATTTACACACTTTTTTGTGTCTAAACCGCAGACATAAATATTTACGAGATTTTTTAAGTAGTTAATAATTTTTTATTGTGCGGCGAAATTGTGTTTGTTTTCTTTGGTGCACGTGCCGTTGCGCATAAAAAAATCGGGTATTGCCAACGTTGCAAATGCAAGGTTAACGCACTTGCAATTTATTGTTAACTGTAAAAATGGTATTTTCGTTGCGCTCGGGGGCTTATTTTTCTTTAATAACAGCTCATAAATTTTATTGGGCGTTAGGTGTCTTTAGGTTGCGTTTTAGGTTATGCAACTGACGCCCATTCGTTTCAAGTATTTTTTTTTAACCGCGACAACCTTCAAAGTTCGTCTACATTTAAGATTTGATTTAAGTGACTAAGCGTTTGAGTAACGAGCAGCCCTTTTTACCAAAAGAGGGCTTTGATTGATTAGTTTATGTCTTTTTAATAACTGCACTCCATCTGTGTGCATTGAAAGTATAATGCCTTGCGTTGATACATGAATGCGATCGAAGCATACTTAAATGCGAGAAGATGAAGGAAAAAACGATTAAATTATAGTTATTTATCGCGGCTCGTTAAGGCGTTGACATGCCTTTTCAAGTTACGCTTCTTTGAACGTAATCATTACAAATTGTTGGAAATTGCTTAATCGAAAGTTTTATATATTAAAAAGGTATGCGGCGTGTTGCGCAAGTTTATTTTATCGGTAATCACGAATTTAACAAAAGCGTCTTATTTAGACTTAAGCAAATAAATCACGACGTTACGTAAATATTATCGTTTTAAGTTGAATTCTTTTAGTTTAAATCGAATCGCAGTTGCATCTGCTTGCAACTGACGTTGTTTATACGCAACCTAAATTTAGGCGTCGACAAAATGACGTTATTTTGCTGTTTGAATTATTACAGTGCTGCAATTAGTATTGTGCAATTTTAAATAGACGTGTTCTTGGGTTGTGTTTAGATTATGCAATTATTATAACACCTACTTGCTAATTAAGATGACTGCGCTCTTTACGTTAGGTACAATTTTTTAAAGCTACGTTTCTCTTACTACAATTTATTATTTTGTTTAGATTTTCGTATCTTATGATTCGCTGATTTTATTACTCTTAACGACACACGTAAAAAATATTTGCGTAACCTAAGGTTAGTTGCTTCGATTTAGGTTTATAAACAAAATGGCGCGTATACTCATCGTGTTCATTCGTCACGTCAAAAGACAATTTTAATTTCTTTCTGTAACCTAAAAATAGAAGACTTGGTTTAGGTTTATAATCAATATTGTTCGTTTCCATGAATTGATTGAAAATATGGTTTGTACAGTGGGTTTCTAAAATGACTGTAAAACAAAGATCTAACCTCACATAGTTTCTGTTTTATGTTGACAAAATCTCGAAACTCAGTAGGCTTCATTTAGGTCTGTAAACAAGATTGCGGTTGGACGCAAACGTTTCCGTGAATTAATTGAGAGCTGCATTTTAAGTTGGCATAATGTTAACTTCCAGGCATTTCCCGATGCCAAGCTAACAAAAATATTTGATCTTTAGTTTTGTTTTGTTTTGACTTTTTATATTAGGTGAATAATGCACAAACTATGTTGCCGCAATGCTTTAATAAACTCAATTAAATACCAAATGCAGTTAATGTAGCGTATCTTTTCTACGAGTTTGGTTATGCAACCTGAGTTTAGGTATCGTTAAAAAAACGATGCCGAGTTACCGTATTTCCTCATTTCCTGCGTGAATTTTATTTACCGTTTTTACAACTACGAAATTTTAAAATATTTTTAGGTTTTTATAAGACAATGATGGTTGTCTTTTAGGTGTGGGGTAGAAACAAAATGGCGTTTAGGTTATTTGATTGTGCTTTAAATACATGTATGGGCAATATTATTTTAATCTAAATTGTATGAAGTTTTTTTATAAAATAGCGTTTAGGTTATTTAATTGGAATGCTCTAAATACGCGCGTGTATTATGTCATGTAATTGTAAATCCTAAATTAGCAACGCGCATTAGTTGGCGCCATTTAATGTACGTTTCGGCCGTTGCATTTTTTTCAATGCGCCGCCACGTTCGATTTTTGTCTCCGAACGTAGCGATGATATCAGAATTTTACGTGCTTATAATTACAAATTAAACGCCGCGATTACGCATATAAATTCGCTCAACCTTGAAATTAACGGAGTTTTATAATAAAAATTATTTTTAGGCGAGATGATGTCAAAAGCTCGACACGTGCGAAAAAATTCGAGTATCTTATAAAACCTGCAATTTTTTTTCGAAATACACACGCATATACAAATCGTAAAATTTATTTACGATTGTATTCAGGAGCGTACTTAAGATTAACGGCGCGCCATCTGTGCGTTATTCATTGTACTTGTTTCTTTTTTCAGACTGGTTATATTCGCACATCAGAAGGAAATTATTACATAGAACCTGTCGAAAAGTTCCATAACGATTCGGTTACCAGTATTTTGCATCGCATTAAAAAGTTGGTGCATAAAACCGAAATTACCGATAATGATGTCCGTGCAGCTGCATCAGACGTATGCGAAGTAAAAGGTATGCAAGACGAGACTGCTGGTCTCTGCTTTCAAAAACTACGCATAAATACATACATTAACAAAGAGAGAAAAAAGTATACCAAGGAGAACGGCTTAAAGATTTGTTCTTCCCAATAAAAACTGTTTTTTTATTATGGGAATTGTTTTACAACAGCCTAAGGCGCAACACCTGGTATTGCATCGAATGACAAAGATTTTTATACATTAATTGTTTTAATTATGGAATTTATTAGTGTTTCGTATAGCGATAGGCACATGTTTCAAGGCAACCTTAAATCATTGCGAGACGTTAATGGCCACCACATCGAATAATTCTAATAAATCTTGACTATTACATGATCGGAAATGTTCACAGCCGGTGTCTTCCGCGTGCCGAGTTATTTTCGATTTTTCCTACGCATGTTCTAGCAAGGACTATTATAAAATTTGTTGCACTTTGTGTTTATTTCCAATGCGCCATCTATCGTTTCACCACAGAGTTCTTGACTAAGATTGTTATTTCCTTGTTTTAGAAAATACGACTATAATCAACGATGACTTCCTTTTCGGCAAGGAAGAAATCAAGCATTTTATTCGTAAGCGTGATTTACAATTTAACGAGGCCCGCATTACGTTTGAAAACCGCCGGTCAACTAGAGACATTCTATATGAAACTGACAACATTGAGTTTGTACCAGTCGCACCGATACCCAGATCGGGGAACCAAGAATTTCACATTGAAACCTTAATAGTCGCAGATAAAAGCATGGCCGAGTATCACAACACTGATGAAGATTTAAATCATTACATCTTAACTCTTATGTCGCATGTACGTTTGTGGGTATCATCCGATGGTATACTAAAGCGAAACTATTTTTCAGGTAGCTTTACTATTTAAACACGCAACTATTGGTAATCCAATATCGCTTGCCGTTGTCGAAATAGTTACTTTAAAAGAAATCGAGTTTACTAGCAACACATCAGATGGTAATGTTATAATTTAGTAAATCCATTGGTTAACGATTATTTTGCAGAGAAATTGAAGAAGTTTTGTAATTGGCAAAAAAAGCATGCCGAATACACTCGGCAACAGTATGATACGGCATTATTACTCACACGGTGAGTTTTTGAACATAGTGGTTTTTGTTTAAGAAGACGTTTTTTGCAGCGATTCAATTTGTAAAAATTTCACTGCTCAAATGTGCAACACGCTAGGTGTTGCCGAGGTTGGGTCCATGTGTAACCCGACTACTAGTTGTGCGATCGTTCGTGATAAAGGTTTATCGACGTCTTATACAATTGCGCACGAATTAGGACACGTTTTAAGGTAAGTTGTTATTGATAAAATGCTTTAATTAAATGGCACATTTTTAGTATGCCGCACGATGATGATGAAAAGTGTGTTAAATATAATAAAGGAGAAAAGGCTAATATAATGAGCAAGGTATTGCAGAACGACACTAAACCGTGGTTATGGTCATCATGTTCGAGGCACTTTCTCACCAATTTTTTAGAGTAAGCTTGAAATAACCAGTCTTACCCTTATTAATATTTATAATGTGTAGTCGTAAATATCCATACATGGGTGTTTAGTAACCGGTCCAAATTATGTAAGATGTTATCATAGTTCTCAGTAATAATTTTTTCACCGATTGCATTTATAGTAACTTTCAAATTCTTTTGAGATAGGCATTGCAGCTTACACAACTTAATTGACCGTATTTCAGAACATTTTTGGACTTTTAGTCAGTTTTTTAAATTTCTCACAAAATATTTTAAAAACAACGTATCTGTTTGTGTGATTCGACAGTTTAAGAGCCAATTAGATGAAAGATTTTGTGAGGGAAATTTAAGAAAAACAGGATCACCAACTCAATGTCAATAAAGTTGAAAAACATTCAGGAATATGGTCATTATGTGAACATTTTTAAATGAATTATTTTATTATTACAGATCTAGTAAGTCTTCGTGTCTTTTTGATGAACCCAACCGTGATATAATCACATCACAGTTTATTGAACGTCTACCCGGTGAGCGTTTCAAAGTCGATCGACAATGTGAATTAGAATTTGGAATGGATTACAAATTGTGTCCATATAGCGAAATAGTAAGTGCAAATAATTGACGCTTGCGAAGATTTTAATAATCGTTTTAGGCTTATTGCGGTAGTTTGTGGTGTACAACAGATGATATGGAAGGATGTAAAACGCAACATATGCCTTGGGCAGATGGTACCAAATGCGGTGACTATAGTTGGTGTCATCAAGGCGAATGTATACCGTACAATCGAAACCTTCTTGACCCAATACCTGGAGGTTGGGGCGATTGGATGCCGTAAGGTTTTAGTAATTGTTTTGAACCAAACTGAATTGAATTTGTAGATGGGGTCCATGCTCGCGCACTTGTGGCGGTGGTGTTAAAATGTCGAAACGTAACTGCGACTCGCCGCCACCAGCTAACGGTGGTGCATACTGTAAAGGGAAAAATGTGCGTTATGCTTCATGTAATCACTTAGTGTGCGATTCGAAACAACCTGATTTTAGGTAAGCACTATTTTATTCTCCGACGTTTTAACATTTGTCGGTAAAGACATGGTCCTTTGTTTGCGTTTAATTTTAGGGAGGTGCAATGTTCCGAATTCGATGGTCTAACTAAAGGTATTCTCGGTTTGAATAGTGATGTCAAGTGGGTACCTAAATACGGGATGGGTTTGTACTAATTCTTGTAAGGTTCATTGACTGTACCTTGAATTACAGAACATCCAGATGATTTCTGCAAATTGTATTGTCGGGTCAAGCACTCCAGCTCATATTATTTACTTAAAGAGAAAGTAATCGATGGGACCAAATGTGGTTTAAATACCTTCGATTTATGCGTCAATGGGAATTGCCGACATGCCGGTTGTGATAATCGTTTGGATTCGACTACAACATTAGACGAGTGTGGAGTGTGTGGTGGAGATAATAGCAAATGCGAGGAAATTAGAGGCACGTATAATATTAGTTTGTATGGGTATAACCGTGTCGTTCGAATACCGAAGGGAAGTTCCAATTTGTTTATAACTCAGCGAGGTTATACCGATACAAGTGCTGACGATAACTTCTTAGGTGAGTGGTTTTTTACATGCCTGATGTTATAATTAAATCGTTTGTGCAGCTTTAGTGGACGGTGAGACTGGTGCTTATATTCTCAATGGTAATTTTGTCGTGTCCCAGTTTCCAAAAGACGTGATCTTTGGTGGTATGACTATATCATACAGTGGTTCTGAAACTTTAATGGAATACGTAAAAACACCACAGAATCGAAAACTAACCAAAGATTTAGTATTAGAAGTTTTATCTGTCGGACGGTTACGTCCACCGGATATCACTTACCGATATATGATTAAAAATGACCGTGCACCAAGGTAATTATAATTTGTAGTTATTGTTTTATAGTCGACGAGCTTAAAATTACAATTTTTTGTGCTACCAACATCGCAAACGTAAATATATCACCGTAGAAATCCACATAAAGCTGTGTTCAAAGTTAATTATCTCGGAATTTCATTGAAATTTAAAAAAAAATGTTAAACTTGACAGATTTGGTAATAAATGTAGTACCAACATTATATTTCTGGTGACTTAAAATTTTTGCAAAAGTGAATGGCTGCATTCAAGTAGAGTCAGCGGCTGGCAGTAGATAAGATATAGCAGTGGATATAGCGTAAGCAGCTTTGCTAAAATGTTTTTAAATATCTGGTATAATAAAGCCCGTTCTATTTAAAGTATGTAACTTTAAAAAAAAAATTTACTCTTGTTAATCTTCTAGAAAAAATTTTAATTTTCTTAAAATCATTCATTAAAAAATTAACTAAAACATAAAGTAAGCTGAAAACATTACGCTGAGTAGTTCAAATAGCGCATTATTCAGCCGCTGAGTCTACCTGAATGCATGTAGTTCTACAAAAGGCAACACAAAAGATAATGTACGTTACTCTCGTCGAAAATTGCATAGCATAACTCGCTCACATAGTCACATTAACGCTTGTTATGCCATGTTTTCGACGCTGGTTACTTAAATTACTATTACGTACGTTGCTGTAGATACACCTGGCGGGTGTACGAGCACCAATGGACCAAATGCAGCTCAATGTGTAGCGGTAAGAAGTACTTGAGACCAATTTGTGTCGAGTTGGCGACAACTCAGCGTGTTCACGAGACGTACTGCTCTGATCTCGACATGAACAATTTAGTACAACAAAAAGACTGCAATACTCACTGCCAATTTTTATGGAACGTTGTGTCTCGTGGACAGTGTTCGTCTCAATGCGGAAAAGGTTTACAACCGGTGTTTTATAACTGCGTTAAAGTCGATACTGCCGAAAAACATTTGTACCAATTGCCAGTTAATCATAAGCATTGTGCAATACTGCCAAAACCACCTGAAGCCGAACCGTGCGAAGGTCGTTGTCTTAGTAATCATTGGAAGTATGACGAATGGTCTGAGTGTAGTAAAACTTGCGGCGGCGGTGTTCAACAAAGAAGCGCAATTTGTTTAGGTGATAATCACACTGTTATTAGCAATACCTTATGTAGTCAACAAGAGAGGATCACTGAACAAATTTGTAATGTACAGAAGTGCCCATCGTGGACTTTCGACGAATGGAGCTCGGTAAAACCACCTTCGTTTTAGTTAAATGAAATTTTTACCTGAAATTTTTAGTGTTCGGTGTCGTGCGGTAAAGGTGTAAAAACTAGGCGATCGTATTGCAACATCGACGGTCATATTTACAATGTCAGTTTGTGTAATCTTAGCGAATTGACTTTGCAAAGCGTGACCTTCACCGAAAACAACCACATTGCTGTGCTACAAGAAGATTGTAACGATCGGCCTTGCGTCTTTTGGTCGACGGATACATGGGGTGATTGTAACGTTACTTGCGGCAAAGGTATTCAAAAACGGGAGGTTTTTTGTCGTGTCGACGATTTAACTATAGTGAATGACGATTACTGCAAAACGTTATTAAAACCAAACACTACAAAGCTTTGTCACAGACCTAAATGCGAGGAATACGCCCCATACAACCGAGAATACGAAATTGATTATGATTTTGAAAACAATTTAATTAATCCGAGTGTGCGGACCGATTCCGAGTATAAATGGATCACTGCCGCTTGGAGTAAGGTGATTTAAAAAAAGTTGCGAATTTTTTTTCGAAACTTAATTATATTTTGTTTTAGTGTACTAAATCTTGTGGAACCGGGACTAAATCACGTATGGTCGTATGCCGCAATAAATTAGGAGTTGAAAACGTGTTAAAGTGCGACCAAAGAGAAGTGCCGATTAACATCGTTACTTGTAACACACACGCATGTCACAGTTGGAACTTTGGCGCTTGGGGTGCTTGCGATTCTCAATGTTGGCAACATCGCCAAGTCAGTTGCCAAAACGACGCAGGCCACATAGTCGACGACGCTCAGTGCGATCTAAAAATGAAACCGCACAAATCGACCACATGCAACTCGGCTCATTGTATCCGAGCCGTGGCCAATGACCGACGCAATTACTACAGCATCGATAATCAGCAAGATAAGCGTTACAAATGGAAATTCGAGAAATGGGGCCGGGTTAGTACCCTTTGCTTTGTCGTCTCTGTGTGTGTCATTTACGTACTGCTTTTAGTGTTCGAAATCTTGTGGTAAAGGTGTCAAAAATCGAGTCGTGAGGTGTATCGACACTGCGAATGCCGTCACGGTTGTCGATCAGTTTTGTAATCGGTTGAAGAAACCAAAAACGACGAGAGATTGCGAAAAGAATAACTGTGATTATGTGTGGGTGGAAGGTGTATGGTCACAGGTAACTAGATTTGTTTTGTTTTGCTTTTCTTTAACGCGATCTTTTGTTTTGCGGTGACGGAGTTTTGAATTTTTTCTATTAAATAAAATCGTCCCTATCCTCGTCTTATCTTAAATTGAAACTTTTTTACATTCTATCTACATTACAGTAATTTTTTCTTCAAAGTTTTGAGTATAATGAGTCCTGGTCTTCCCTTCACCTCCAGTCAACACGTTTATGCTACCGTTGTGACGGAGCTTGACGCACCAAGCGCGTCTTTTTTTTGTTTTTCTGTTTCTAGATTTTGGTTTTCTAATTTGTTGAACGATATCGCTTTTAAGGTCAGGGTGAGCAAAAAATATTACAAATTTTTAAACTTGTTACTCCGTTTGTGGTACCGTTGTGCTTAAACACGCATAGGGCGAGTTGCAAAAAAATATTTTTCCAAAGTAGGATCATCAAGAGATATTTAAAATCTCGAGGGTTTTGGGTGTTAGGTAATTTTAACAAAGCCGCTTACGCTTTTTCTCAACTTTTGGTTATTTTGTATAATTTAATTGGTTCGATTGCGAGTGACTGTTTTTTTATTGTGCTTTTATTGCTAAAACAACTGTAGGTGTGATGTATGATCGAAGTGTGCCATTGAAAAAAACCGACAGTAGTGTTTTTGTTACAGTGTTCTCAATCATGCGGCACGGGCTTCAAATACCGCAACGTCACTTGTCATCGCGTTCTCAAAGGCGGCCTAGTCGACCCCAATCCTTTACCCGAATTCTACTTGCACAACACAAACTACTCCGACTACTGCGAACTACACTCGAAGCCATTCACTAGGGCTAAATGTCTCGACAAAAATTGCGACGACAAATTTTCTTGGTCTGTAGGACCTTGGAGTAAAGTAAGTTGTTACGGTCATCGTCTCTATTATGTACAGTTTTAATTTTAGTGTTCGCATCCGTGTGGTAAAAAAGGGCGACAAGACCGCGAGTTGTATTGCGTAAGTAGGGACGGTAAAAAAATAAAACCGGGAGCGTGTCCGAAAGGGCTTAAACCGAAACGGAAACGTAAATGCAACAAACAGATCTGTCTCTACAAAAGTTGCAAAGAAGTCAAACACTACCAACAAACGAGCAGCAATAAAGATTACTACATTTTGGTGAAGAACAAACCAGTCTTAATTTACTGCTATAAAATGGACACGCCTAGTCCCGAAGAATTTATTAGTTTGAAGTTCGATCAAAGGAACTTTGCCGAAATGTACGACAAAAGGTAGTCTTTATAGTTCGCAACGAATTATTTTTATCGATTTGTTCTGTAGTCTCAACAATCGAGCATCGTGCCCGGCTAACGGTGATAGAAAAGAAGACTGTGATTGTAGGTCGTTAGGACCAGACAGATCCGGTTACACCCTATTCTGGAAGATTCGAGTGAACATAACATCGTTACAAATTATTGGTAAGGTAATCGCTTCCTTACATTAAAAAAAAATTAACTAAACATTTGTAGCTGATGATTATACGTTTTCGCGACAAATTCACGGCCAGAAGGTTCCTTACGGAACAGCTGGAGATTGTTACAGTGAACAAAAAGGTTGCGTACAAGGTAGATTTTCGATTGATTTCACAGACACTTCGTTTCGGTTATCGAATAGTGTTCGGTGGATTGAAAATGGAAATTTAGTGAGCTCGTACATTCATCGTGAAGACGTGATGGCGAGAGGAAAGTGCGGTGGGTATTGCGGTTCATGTCTGCCCGATCCTAATGTAGGTCTCGCTGTGGAAATAACGTAATGATAAGTGTCCTCTGTGAGGATTTAGATGTACCGTCTTGTAGATTTATTTTATAACCTGCAAGCTGCCCACTATTACGTGGATTAGTAACGTTACGTTGCGTACCTAACAGTATTCATACACACTGATTTTTTTTGTACAGGTGAATCGTTCTATTTCGTGTTCGTCGCCTGATTAAAATTTTGATTGTACATAACGGCTTTTATACGGTTCAAAGCCAAAAAAAAAGACTGTCGCGTTAATTCTTACTACGAAATACTCATCGATAAGATTTGGGTACAATTAAGCTCTCTAATAGTTATGTTTTTTTTTGTATCAATTTTTATTTATTTTTTAATTCGTATCGGTTTTATTTATTACGAAAGTTATATATATGTCGAGCTTTTTATTTATCAGCAACTGCCTTTTCTAAATGTTTGTAATTGTTGTTTTAACATAGCGTTCATATTACCATTAAACTATGTAAAAGTTTCTGAATTTGCTTTACCTAACACTAATAAAATATTGACTAGCGTTCAAATTTGGCGCGCAGTTGTTTGTGATTTTAGAATGGGAATGTAGCACCAGTTAGGTCAGTAGCGTAGTAGAATTGTTAATTTTCAGTATTTCGTCTCGTAATAACCATTTTCCGATTTTAATATGTTCAATTGTCAGAATTTCTTTTTAATTTAATATAAACAATACGTAACTGACGATAACTTTTTTACGTTACGACAATGAATTCTTAATCACTACTGAACTAGCGGGAAACTCAAACGTTTGTTAATAATCTCTTTAAAATACGTTAAATCTTGGATAATTACATAGATATGATATCGAATAAGTAAATTGGGACTTAAATTTATTAGAAGAATAGTGGGGTTTTCATCTTACTACATTTATATACAGAATGGTACAAATTATTTTAGTTTTGGCAAACAACAAGGCGTTTTTTCTCCTTTTTTAACAATACTACCAACAGTAACTAGAGTAATGTGGAATCCAGTACCAGGTTCTAATGGCGTAGGTAGGTTACCCATGTATTTTGCAACCAAGTTGGTTATAGTTTCGAATTTGATGACGCAGGCAACTCCTTCTTCCTCACACTTATTTCCTTGGACGTTTCTGTCGTGTGGGTCGAACAAGTAGTAATAGCCTTCTTTGAAGAATAGCGCAACGTGTTCTTTCATGGATGAGAGTATTGCGAACTGTTCTTGTTGGAAGTAGTTGATTAGTGCCAGTTCTAAGTTGTAGGCGTTAAGGACGTTGCTCATTACTGGCTTGTAGACTTCGAGCGATACTTGGACTTCTTTAATATAGACCTTGCGGAGCACGTTAGCCATGCCTAGCTTACGGTTTTTGGGACTATACGTGACGTAGGAGTCTTTATAGAGTTGGTCGCCGACGTCCAAAATCATATCGATGTGTTTAAAGTGCCAGGTACTTACTGGAGATAATCGATGCACGACAAACGCCGCAAAACAATTTGGAATGTCTTGATACCCGCGCGAGTGCTCACTATAATGCTTAGACGATTGACTTCTAGTACCGCGTAAGATTGCATCTCCGCCAGACATAACAAAATAATCGTTCCTTCCAATTTTAGCCAATCGCATCGCCTCCTTCTTTTTACGCTCACGTTCGGCCATTTTGCGTAACTGCTTCTTATCGCACGGAGTTGTCGGTTCTCTCTTGTTCATATCCACCTCGTCCGCTTTACAACAAATATTTTTTTTCTTTTTAGTCTTAGTCGCCACGTTTCCAACAACAATTTCCACCGGCGTGATAACAAACTCTCCCGATCGCTTAACTCTATCCGTAACGTTAGACAGAAAATGATCCGCAGCTAATTTACTAGTTTCAAAAATCAATAAACAAGCGGTACCATCGTCCATATACAATCCGGCTGGTCCTCTAGGATTCGGATCGTACATATAAATAAATCCGGGCTGCTCCTTCTCCTCCCAGACGGCAACAGTCAACGTCTCGGTTTCTATAACCCCGTAACTATTCTCTTCGAAAAATTTCTCAATACCTTGACGTAAGTTCAAAATTTTCGGATGTTTTATATCGATCACGCCTCTTTGATCGGAAGGACGCACTTCGAAGTTGGCACGCAGCGACCCGACGCGGTAGTCTTTGTTTACTAACGACACTGGTAGCCCTTGCTCCCATGGATTGTACTCGTAACCTAATTTATCTAACGTTGCGCCATAAAGCTCATCGCCTAAGTAAAGTATATCGTCAATTATTGGTACAGTCCACGTGTACGGTTTATGAATTAAAGACATACTAAGCGCTATGATTGCGATTGTGGCCGATTGGGCATTACGCCCACGTCCGAAGGTATCATGTTCTTGGTTTAACGTGCCACGAAGTATGCACTTACCGGGCATTACACCTGTTATACCAGTATACTTGGGCGGTTCAGCTGGAACTTCTTTTTCTTCCGGCTTAAGCAACCTCGGACACGGCACAATACGAACTTTAACTAAATGAATGGAAAACCCGGATATACCTTCTTTGACGAGGTTTTTTACGAAAACGTCCGATACGACATCGGTGTTTAAGTACCGGGTGATACACGCCTCACCGCTGGGACAGGCGTGTCCGCAAGGACCGTTGGAATTTGAATCAAACATGTAAAAGACGTTAACGCCACGCCACAACCCAACGGCTAAATTCTTGCATTGTAAAATCCCATACTTGTAACTGCCGAAGAATTCGGAAACACCGCGCGGCACGTTTAAAATATCTGAAGTAGCCTTCGCATTAACATCGCCAGTGTAAACATTCTCAACTACTTGTATTTGGATTTGATCGAGTCCAATGCAAAACGCTCGAATTAACTCGCGCACGCCGTATTGTTGCTGATTCAGAATTTCTTCAATCTCTGCCCCGCTCAAGCCTAAATTTTTATTATTCCTCAAACCGTCCATTCGGATTTTTCTAGTTGCCGAATACAATCGATCTCCGTATTTTAAAATATCGTTTATAGTCGTAGTGTTAAAACGACTAACTGCAAAACGTTTGACGTAGCCAATCGCAGCGAAGCACATCGCCAGCTGCTGTTTCCCGCGATTATGCTCCGGAAACATTATATGCTTATTATAAAACGACGCTCTGAGTATCCATCGCCCATAATCAATTTCCTTAAAATCGTACCAATCCCCTGCGTAATTATCCTCCCTAGTAGACGATGGATCGTGACATTTCTTTAACTCAGGTTTATTGACCACATTCACCGGGTATAAATTAAACTCTAAATCCTGTCGTCGATTCGGTGGAGTGTTTTCGTAAACGTGCTCGATTAATTTATCGGACGTTACAAACCACATAACACAAGCTAAACCATTTTCTTCCTGAGAACGCCAATACGAAGGACTATGTTTCACGGCGACCACAACTTCTTCTATCGACTCTTTACTAAAGCTGCCATCACCTTCTCCATCGCTTCCACCTAACTTCTCCATAACCGCTTCTTTTAAATGCTCCAAATCGAAATCCGCACATTCCCCTTCCGCTTCCGGCTCGGGTTCTATTTTGGCGCTCCACTCTTCTTTACCATAAACCTGTCCGCATTCATCGCGCGGTTTTGGATCAAACAAATAATAAACATCACCATCGAACCACGTCATCACGTTATAAAAATTACTAGTGATGAACAATTCCTTATCGTCGTTAAACCTATTTGCAGGCGTCGAGTAAAATTCCTCCATCTTGCTTTTAAAATGTTCTTCGAAATTACCAATTAAAGGCGCTTTGTACTCTATTCGAAACCGATTCACTCCGATGTTAAACTCCATAAGACAATTCTCGGCGTAAACTTCGTCGATGTCGTTCTCTGCTGGAAGATTATCTTGCCGCTCCCTATCGATCATAGTATCCGTGAATAACTTATCTCCGACCGTTAAAATCTCTTCCATTATGTCCACGGTCCAAACACTCGCCGGGTAAATCTTCATCATAGCAGCCGCAACCAAACACATAGGAATCGTCTGTTTACCAGAATTCAATTTAAACCTAGCCGATTTTACGCTAGAAATCGTGCGAAGAATAGAAGTATAAGCATTAACTTCCTTATAGTTATATAACGGTGGTTTCATAATTCCACCTTCTTCTTTTTGCCACACTATGAATCTCAAACTGCTAATGTTAAACATATTGTTGGTGCCAGGTTCAAAATTCGCCTCCAACGTGCGTGCCAAATCCTCTACCGTTAGCAATCGCAAAACGCACGCAGTGCCATAATCTACAATAAATATAAAAAAGTAATTAACGATTATTATAAGCGATACGTACTGTTTAAAACGCCATCTTCGTCACGACTATGAGAATCGTAGTAATAATAAACTTGGTCGCATTGCCAAATCGACACCGCGATTTCGCGACAGCTAAGTATACCATAATCGTTCTCGCTAAAAAAATGGCGTATGCCTTGCGCTAAATCGAAAATTGGCATTTCATCGCTACCTTCGATCAAACCATTAACGATGCAATCGCGTATGTCGAATGTAATTTCGTTGCCTTCGACGTTGAATTTGCGCAACAGCTCGTCGACCAACAATCTTGGATCGTAATACAAATTACGACTTTTTAGGGATTGTACGGTCGCTTTGTAGTAATCTTCGGATATGATTAATACTTCGTCGACGTCAGATGTTTTCCATTTTTTGATTGGTTTTAAAAAAGCCATGGCTAAAGCGATTGCAGCTGCTGCTGTGCACTGTGTATTCCTTACATCTTTGTCGAAGCGGCGGTCGTTCTGATTGAAAGTGCCTCGTAATATCCATTTAGTGTGGTTTACACCTAAAACAATTTTTGATCGACAATAAAAATCATGCATAAATTGACTTTAATACTCACCTACGAAGTTGTACCAATCATCAGGTTTGTACTCGTAGTCTTTGATGTGAATTTGACTCAAAATAAACGGTTCTCGTCTTAACGCCGGTTCGATATTAATCATATACAGGTCGACCAAGAGCTTCAAGTCGGTAAACCAGGTAACGCACGCAACGCCAGGTGTGTAATCCAACACTTGTATCTCGGACCCAATCTGTATACTTTTTACTACAACATGTCCTTTAACATCGCGCTCGTTCGGGTCAAACATATAAAACAACCCATCTTCAAACCAAGTGGAGACAATTAACGGTCCGGTTATAACACAAGTCTGACTGTTTCTGAAGAATTCTTGAAGAGCAGGTAGAAGGTCCAAAACGTCAGATTTGGTCGATTGGAGTACGCCAATCGTTGTATATTCGTCGACTATTGGTGTAAACTCGTAATTATACAACGTGATTTTATTGGCAACGTTCGATACTTTTAACGGTGTACCGCGTGGAAGTTTCTTAATCGTTTCGCCGTAGTATCTTTCACCAAACTTCAAAACGTCGTCTAAAATTTTACGAAACCACTCTCTGGATTTATTCAAACGAAGCATCGTTAGCGCCATGATTGCGTTGGCAACGCTTTGTTTTCCTTTTTGCAACGTGTAGCGCGTGTCGCATTGGTGCGTCGACGCTCGTAAAATCCCCATCTTGTCGTGCAGAACACTAGCAAAGTAAGTGACGCTTTCGGCTCGTGGTTTTTGAACCGGAATTTTAGAGTTTGATATCACGTTGCGATCGATAGGTTCGACTTCGGGAGCAAATTCGTCATTGGCGTCTAACTCGGTCGCCGGCAATTCGTCGTCGGCGAATTCTTCGTCGGGCGAAACCGCCTCGATTTCTTTTTCCTCTGGCGGTTCCTCGATCGATTCGCGTGAAGGTACATGCGGAAGTTTTTCGGGAACAAATTCTGGGTACTGCATCGGGCAATGTTCTTTCATTACGGGTAGTTGCATCACTAACTTAACCAAGCGGATAATCGAACAAGGCGTGATTACAAATTTCAAGTTTTCTTTAGTGCCGAAATATTCGTGAACAACGCCTACTAGATCGTTTGTGTCTTGAAAGCGTAAGGCGCATGCGTACCCGTGACCACGGAGACCTCGCCAAGGATGAGCTTTGGTATCGTGCTCGGTTGGATCAAACATGTAATAGGTGTTACCTGAAAGTACAAGATTGTATTGGTTTTTAAGCCGCGTGGTTTCTACCTGTCGTCCACAACGATAAATGTCTTTTATTTATTGTTAACACTCCGGATGCGTGTTCTTCGAAGAATTTGGTTATGGTATTGGCTAAGTACGCGCATGTGTCTATGTCTTCGAAGAGTTTTCCGCAATGTTTATTACCTTTAAGAGTTATGGTTACTTTGGTATCGCCGTAGTAAAAAGACGGGTAAACTTCGCATAGTAATAGTTCGGTTTTGTTCCTATTACTTTGGTGATGAATTGTGCTCATGTATAAATCGTTGCCCATGTATAAGATGTTGTCGATTGTGTAATAGTCCCATTTTTGCATGGGGATGAAATGGGAGTAGACAATTGCGACTACACAATTACAAGGCGCTAAAAGAATTTGGCTTAAAACGTAGATAAAAACAACTGTTTTAACTTACTTTGGTATCCGTTGCTTCTAATACGAAATCTTTTGTGGGTTTCGGCAAAACTCCCTAACAACACTTGCCTGTCCGAGTACACGCGAAACTTGTTCCAAATCTTCACCAAGCTCGATACCAGCAATTTTTGAGTAATGCCTTCTGGTTTCACGTACCTAGGCTTGCGTTTTTTCTTAGGCCGTTGATCGGGAGGAATCCATTCTTTAGTTTCAAAAGCCGGGTAATCAATTTTTGGTCTTGGGTTAGGCTTTTCCTCCATTGCTTTCAAAAAGGTCTACGTAAAATTTAGTCGTCAAAATTAATGACAATCAAAACATCGTTTACATTCAAATTTTTATTTTGACAACTTCGAATAAATTTTTTGCGTTATTTTTACATAATTACAAAACAAAATGGATTCTAAAAAGGAAATAAAAAAGAAACTGTCGCCTCCGAGGATTTTCAGAGAAAAGCCCGTGGATGGTTTGAAAGATCCGGTTAGGGCGAGTGATTCTGATCTAATGGTAGACGTCGGTACGAAAAAAAAGGCAGTGGATTTTCGCATAGAACCTGATATTCCGTAAGTTGTTTCGTTTGGTTATTTTTTAAGTTTAAACGAACGTTAGGAAACGTTTACAATTGGGGGTGCCACCAGGGCCGATTGTGTCGAGTAACGTCGTGGCGACTACCGAACCGAAACAAAGAGCAAAAATCGACTTTTGTAAGTGGACGATGGATATGCCGCGTCCTTACGAAGCTGAAACTGTTGGCACTGAGGTAAGTAATCTAACAAAACAACGGCATCGGTTTGATTTTGTTTTAAGATCAAAAGTCCTAGTCCCGATGTGAGTGAGTGCAAGATTAAACCAGAAGAACCGGTAGGTGAAATACCGGATTTACCCGAAGTCGCCGAGCTTAATTTACGTAAACCAAAGAGCGGGATTTACATTAATAGCAAACGAGTAGTGTTCGACGGTAAAGACAGTTTTGATTTGGTGTACGAGCGGAAACTACGCCCTAAGTGAGTTTTCCTCTGTGTTGTTTTTTTATCATAATTTATATCTAGACAACCGGGTATCACCGACGAAGAAGAGTTTATAACGCACGAGCCTCAGCCTGAGATCCCAACCCAGAAAGAGGAAGACGAAGAAGAATTAACCGTGTTCACGAAGAAAGTGTCTCAATGCTCGGTCGCCACTTCTCTCAATACAAAAGAACTCGACGAGTTTCCGGTTTTTAACGAAGAGGATTTACAGGGTGAACCTTACATAAGTAAAATCGTACAAAAATTTCGTCGTGATTCGGAAGCAGAGCGGTATAAGCCACCGCCCAGGAAAATTATCCGCGGTACTTTAGAAAGTCACTCGTTTACCAAACTGGATCAACCGGTTTTGAAAGATTTTTATTACGGCGTTGTTATTGGTAGCGTGAACCAATCCGATAGTCATTTTCCTGCAGGTGTTAAAGGTTTGCAAGGTATATGTATGCCGGTTGCTGCTTATTGTTACTCAATGCTGCTGCACCCGAATAAATGGACCGAGTTAGTAATCGACGATATTCTTGAAATCGGTACTAAGCTATACCAAGAAAGTATCTCCATGTTACATATGCACAGTACCCACACCGAACTCCAGTTCTACCAGTTAGCCAAATATTGTGTAATCGAAACTAAAAAACTTAACTTTCAGGTTTATGAACCTGAAATCGTGGGACAAATCCGTTCGACCGATAAAAAAATTTATAACATCAATAAAGGTCTTCAAGTATTTTTCAAACGTCAACGGGCAGGTGTTATAAAGAGTCACGGGCTGAATGTGGTCGTGTGGAAGGATAAACACTACTATTTTTTTGACGCTAAAGGGCGAAGAAAGGATTTATACGTTGATGTTTCGGGAGCCGCAGTGCTTGCGCACGTTTATGATATACCGGCTCTTAGTACTATACTTCTTAAACATAGCGATTTAGGCAACCGCCCTTTCACCATTTCAAAAATCAGCGTAACTAAAATTCTCGAAAAGGACGAACCGGAAGAGGATGGTTCTTACGATGTAATGCCAGAGCGAAGCCACTACAACATAATCGATGAAAACAAGGCTGTAGTCTTAGGATCGTTCGATTTAGCCGATCTATGCTTCGACTTTTCACGAAACAAACAAGCAATCGCCATGGCCACGGTATGCTTAGTCTACTCGCGCATAACCCCTCCAAGCTCGTGGCACCGAAAAACAATCGACAAAATTATGATCATAGGCAATCAACTCTACCTGGAATTAGTCGAAAGCGAAAATTTGCTCGAAATGATGCTCGAACACATCCCGGCGATTTTCACTTTAGGTCCTTATGTCGTTGAAATTTTGATCTACGCGAATATCTACGCTGACCTAATGATCAAAAAAGGCGTGTCTGTGTTACAAAAATGCTTGGAGAAATTTTTTTCAACGAACACCATGGCGATCGTTTTTATCGACAAAGCCGCGTTGGCGATTTGGACCCAACGCAACATGTTCTATTGTTTCGATCCCTATTCGAGAAACGCCGAAGCGTTTAAATGCCGAAACGGAAATGCTTGCGTTTCCATGAACTCGACCATTGAATCGGTGGCGCGTACCGTTGCTACTAACTTCGATAATCCCAACGATATATTTTACATACACGCCCTTAAAGTGGTTAAAGTTCACCGCGATCCCGAACCAGTTTTTCCGAAAACTATGACCATGGACGACGCCTCTCCGGATAGTTTTAAAGAATGCCGGGTGAAGAAAAGCAAAAGAAAAGCGGTTCATAAACCGGTGACGGCCGATTTTACTGAAAGCGCTGTTAAGGAGTTGACACCTTGGGATTATTTAGACCAATCAATTATTGAAGTAGGTTCTACCGTTGGTAGCTTAACTCCAGAACAACTGCCACATATGGTGCACAAATTCCCTTCGAAAATTGTGTTAAAACCTAAAGATATTCCTCCTTATGGAAAGGCTATTGATTTGGATTCGCCAAGCTTATCGGATACTCAAATTGAGCCTGATCGTCCCGAGCCTATGAAAAATGAAGGAGAGCTCGATATGACTTCTTGGGAGTTAACGATGGAGGAACTGGAGCTGGAGGACGGTTTGGAGGAGGACCAAATGGGACAAGAAGGTGAAGGTGTTGTGGACGAGGAGATTGAGGCATATATGGCTATGAACGAGTTCGCGCAAGTGCAAGCCGAGTCTACCGGTGGTTACTACAGATCTGCGCAAGTCAACACTGACATAACTGTTAGTTTTTTGCCGATACCTAGGGACATTTTGCCACTAACTGATATAAGATTGAAACAGAAGTTGTTGAAACAGAAAGAAATCGAAAGGAGGAGGCAGATGGCGATTATGCAAAGTTCGATGGGCGCGCCAATTATTACACAATCGATGGAGTTGGCTAAAGACAGTAATTTTGTGGATTTACCCGACAATACACAAATAATCTTGGGATCGTCGGATATTACCAACCATGGCGGCGACGTCGATTATATGGCGCCGTTTATCTGTATGATGGCGTCAGCCGTTGCCCAAAAATACCTTTTATCGTCGTGGTCGAAAGAAATAATCGATTATACGCTAAGAAGTGGTGCAAAATTATACAGTTTGGCTAAAGTGCGTTACGATCAAGTACCGATTCTAGACGTTCCGAAAGTGTCTTTAGGCACCACGAAGTTTAGTATTTTAACCGAATACTTACACGACACAGTTTTAAAGCAACGTGTTTTGGAGGAAACTCTTATAAAAGTGTTGTTTAAGAAACACGAGTGTGGGTTAATCGCTACACCTTCGTACGCTTGCACGGTGTTCCTGAAGAATCGTTTGTTTTATTTATTCGATTGTTTTGGGTGTAACGAAGTTGGGTTGGGCGAGGGACCAGGAAAAGGTGGTGTTGCGTGTTTGTCGCGGTTTAAAAACATACACGATTTGTGTAAGCGGATCATTTATAATAAGACTAAACGTGACGATGCCGAGGAGTATGAGTTTAGTCGTTTTGTTGTCAGCGCCTGTACGTCGAAACCGATTCCGCCTAAGCCTGGCATGTATAAGTTTAAAGACGAAGATGCGGAAAGCGGGGCTGACACGACCGCGTCTGAAACTTCTACTCATCCGCTGAGAACCAACAGGGTCGGGTACCAATTAAACGAGGATTTTTTAACGCTACAAGGGACGAAAGCGTTAGAAGGTCGGAATGAAATTGATTACGATGAGTTAAAACGCGATCATTTTGTCTGTATTTGTGCGTGTTTGCTTTTGCTTAACTACCCGATTTTACGGTGGGATACTAAGCGCGTTGATTATGTCATCGATCAAGGTAACCACATTTATGACCACGCTGAAAATTTATCAATCAGCGAGAAGCGTATTATACGCAACATTTTAATCTACCAAAACTTCTTTGACATCATCATAACATCGGTTAAAATCCCAGGCGGGAATAATCGCAACTTAGCTATGAGTAATTGGTATTTATACCAATAATCCTGTATACTTAAACCATGTTTTTAGATTTGGAGTGGATTACCAGTAAAAGAGACTACGTTCTATTACAGTTCCCGAATTGTTGTTACGTTATTTATAAGCACAACAAATATTTTCACGTTTTCGATCCGTATCCTTGCACGCCTAACGGCGCCGCCGATGAGTCCGACGAAGGTAAAGCCGGTTGGTGTATTTTCAACACCGTTCAAGAAATGACTTCGCGCATAAAGAAACAAATAATTAAAGACGGGGAACATTTTTTATTTTATACGTTTGAAGTAACTTCCGTATCTAAAGCTCCTAAATCGTTAATCGTAGGACAAAAATTGTTAGATTATGAAATGAACAAAGCCGATAAACCTGAAAAAACTGGTAGCCAAGTCTTAATATTTTGTGTTTAAATTTCATAATTGTATTTTTCAGGTGCACCATTTAACGAACGTGATGTTTGGTTATTGAAAGACCCGCTGCCGTGGTCGCGCGTTAGGTTATATTCGGCGAATAATACTCCACGAGGACGGGGTAATTCCTGGCACTGCTGGGATATAGAATTTCCAAACGATTTATATTCGTTAATTGGTACTTTCCATCAAAGAGATGAGAGATTCTCGGATGTGACTCGCGGAAAACAAACTTTAGCAAACATCGTAGTAGCTATTGGAATGACCGAGATTTATCCGTTAGCCGAGTGGACTGCCGCCGTTTTAGATTCGATCTTAATCAGCGGGGATAAGTACTTCCTCGATTGCATTAATCAAATCAAAGAAAAAGATTATCAATTCGACACTGACGATCTACAACCGAAATGCGTTATTTTCCCATACACTTTTGAAGTTACTTTAATACCAGTAATCGACGGAACTATGTTTATTATGCGTCCGAATCAGTTCAATTTGTACAAAGCTTTAAAAGTTTTTTTCGACAACTATGACAAGCGCAAAGGTATGTTGTGTTGCGATCAGGGACGCACCGAGAAGCGTTTTGTTGGTTTAGGTAAAACCAAGATGAATGAGTATTTTATGTTTGATTGCCAAATTAACGGACTCCCGATGTTTATGGAACATCGTGGCGCAGCTTATATTTTACGATGCAAAACTTTAAAACGGTTATTATACGTTTTAACACTAACACTTCGCGGCGGTGATTTCTTTATTTTTGAAATTGACATATCGAATATAATACCCATACAATAAAAGTAAGCGATGCTTTAACTTTCGTTTGCTTTAAAACTTGCTGAAACTTGTTTACTTATTTATGGTTAAGTGCCACAGCGTGGAGGACGCATTAAAATGATTGTCCCGTACTTTTGTATATTTTTTGTAGCAAATATGTGTACGTCTTTACCAATTACAAGCACCGCAGTTACGTTAACTACACAAACACCTGTGCCGGCGTTACTTGAATTTTTTAAACAGTACCGTGTGTTTATTCGTGTGAATTGCGTAGTCTTACTGATTTTATTGTATTTAGTTATAATCTACGCTTGCTTTGATATTAAGAAAAACTCTATTTTAATAAATGTTTAAGTTAGTTAACGCCATCTGTTTAGTGACGATACGTTGTAGTAAAGATTCGTAGAGGTAGAATAGACACTGCCGCTATAATCCGATGTAAAAAAAAAGTACTATTTAAAAAAGTCTAAATGCCCAAAAAAGGCGAACAAATGTCCGCAAGCTATTATTTTGTGATTGTGGGTCACAAGGATAATCCAATTTTCGAAATCGAATTCACTAACATTAAAGAACCAAAAGTAAGCGAAAAAAGTGAGGTTAAGTAGTGTTTACTAATATTTGTAGAAAGAAGATCATCGACATTTGAACCAATTCATCGCACACGCCGCGTTGGATTTAATAGACGAACACAAATGGAAGACTCACAATATGTATTTGAAATCTGTCGATAAATTCAACCAGTGGTTCGTGTCGGCTTTCATCACTGCTAGTCACATACGTTTTGTGATGGTACATGACAATAAAAACGAAGACGGGATTAAAAACTTCTTCAACGACGTCTACGAACTTTACATTAAGCATTCCATGAACCCGTTTTATGAAGAAGACAAGCCAATTAAATCGAACGTTTTTGAAAAAAAGGCCCAATTCTATGGAAAAAAATATTTATCTTGTTAATAAATAATTATATCTTTAAATACTTTCCTTCGACGATTTAATTAAAACTGCTATGGGGAAACAACTTTAATTAACCTAATTTCGATACATTGATTATTTGTTCTCTGTCGTGCTTTCGCGAATGCACTTTTAAGTGGTAATTCCGATATGCTTTGTAATCGCACAATGTACAATGGAACGGTTTTTCCTTTGTATGTATGAACATGTGTTTTTTTAGGTAACCCCGCACTGAAAAAGTCATATTACACTCGGCACAACGAAATGGTTTATCACCATTGTGTATTTTTACGTGCGTTTTTAACGAACCGCGCCAAATAGTTGAAAAGTTACACTCGTTACAAGTAAAACGATTCACTTCGGTGCTCACTCGACCCGTATGTGTTTTCATGTGGTCTTTTAAGTAACCTTTCTGTCGACATTTAAAGGGACACAAATCACATGCGTATGGTTTTTCTCCGGTGTGTACGAGCATGTGTCTTTTTAGATCTTTTTTTTCGGTAGCCGTGTAATTACAAATATTGCAAAGGAATTTGTCTTTGTCAAAATCAGGTAGATGTTTTTTCAAATGTCTTTTCAAGTATTTCTCGTGTGAAGTTGTGTACGAACATAAAGTACAGTACTGGTAGGAATCGTTGGGATCGTGGATATAGCTATACGAATCGTTGCTTGGTGCATTCACAATTTCCAAAGGTTCGGCTTTGCATATTGGAAGCAACACTGGTTCAGTTTTTACATCAGTGTTTACAGTAACTAAAATTTGTTGTTGTTTATTAAGAAAAGCGTGAAATTTACTCACTTGGTAAATATACGTGAGTCGTTTCTTCGTTTTCTAGTTTTATGGGAATTTTTTCCTTATAGTCCATTTTGGCATTGAAAGTTTTTTTTAACTTTTCAGATTTTTAATGAAATTTCCAATTCTTTGGAAAGAACCTAACTTTTCAGGATACTCGGTATGCGTGTTTACAAATGTTTTGTGAAATCCAGGATGCAGCTTAAGTAGAATTTTTACCAACAGATGGCGTTTAGGATAGTATTTTATTTTTAAAAAGTTTGAGATTTCAAAAAATATTCATGCTAGTTTGCTAGTTATGATGTTATGGTCTTATAATCTCAAACTAGTATACTACTTGCTGATATCGTTGTCGTCCAGTTTGAACGATTCGGTTTTACGAGATTTTTGCGGGAAAAAAAAATCTTTCGTAAATAAGTTAAATCTTATTCAGAAGCATCTTTTTTTAAATCGTATACAATTGTCAAATACGTTTTGATTGCGTTTAATCATAATGACACCTGTATTTTTACAAAAATAATATAAAAACTTGTTTATAAAACAAAAAAAGTGTTTGTTTTTTAAAAGAAATCTAAGATATTCAGATTGAATGAATGTTCGCAATATTTACTAACATAAAAAGTTGAAGTTTAATTACGTTAGCGTTGATACCATTTAAGAGGGAAAAATTATGATTGGTCAGTTAAAATACATTCAAAGCAACCCCGATCTTTTAGTAGTAGCGTATATTCATACTTGCGTGTGCACCATTAATTTACATTAGCGAAATTTCTTGTTCGAGTTAAATTAATCACAACTGTTAATTATAATTGCACCTATAAATTGAAAAGAGCGTGATTATGTGAGGTGTGTAGAACTTTCGTCAGCTTATTACCACAATATTTAAAGGTAAGGTTAAACTTTAAAATTTTGAGATAAAATATGTGTACATTACTTGAAATATAGACATTTTGTACAATAATAAAAAAAATATTTTGTTTTCAAGATGGATGCATAATACTAATTCAAATGCTGCTAGCCTACGTCAACTTAGATAATCAGTGTTGAAAAATAGTAAATTGACAGAATTTAAGTAAATTTGTTGTTTTAAATGAAATTTGTAATGGAGCATAATTTCAATTGTTCTTTGTTCATCTTTATATCCAAATGTTAAATACTTTACATCATATGTGTCATGTACAAAACTATCATAATCTACGTGTAAAAAATGTAGTTTTATACATACAATAATGTTTGCAAAATCTTTCTAATGTCATCTTGAATAGTTTGCAAATTACAACGAAATGTTCAAAACTCACAACTGTACGATGTACTTTCCATAAAGTACGATTCTGGTTAAATAAAAAGTAAACGCCTACCATTTGGGCAACACACAATACGTGACGTATCATACGCAGGATTTCCCCAACATGATTAACATCGTTATCCTTGTAGTGGAAAGCGCAAATAGAAAGTCAACGCTAGAAATTAAAGTCGCATCCTACTATGAATAAACAAGAAAAAAAACCACCTCGTGCCAAAACAATGTAAGTATGAATAAACTGGCTTAAACTTTTTGTAACGAAACTTTTAGTAAACAGGAGTATTTTTGCGCACACTGCCCGTATCGCACCACTAACAAACCAACTCTAAAAGTTCACGTGAAATTCCACTCGAAGGAAAAACCATTTGTTTGTAACTTGTGCGATTATAAAACCGTAGATAAGTCAAATTTGAAGTCACATTTAAAAGTACACACTGGTGAGAAACCTCATCGTTGTAAACACTGCAATTACGGAACCACCTCAAAATACTATCTGAAGCAGCATGAGTCAATACACCGCGGTGAAACGTTGTTTAAATGCTCATATTGCGGCGAGGGTTTTAGATATAAAAGTACTTTTAATAATCACATACGGAAACACACCGGGGAGATTTTTAAATGTGAACAGTGCAGTTACTCGACTACAGATAAAAGAAGTTTAAAGGAGCATGCCGTGACACATAGCCAAGAAAGACCATTTCCTTGTTCGAAGTGTCCATACCGAGGTAAATTAAAAAATATGCTTAGGAAACACGAACGTGCGGCACATAGACAGTCGCCGGAAGTAATAAACATCGACAATCATTACGTGTATGTTAAGTTTGGACCTGGTTGCATTAACCGGTACAGTAAAGATGCGCTACCTTATGATTATGACACTTACAAAAACAAAGACAAATTTGTTTACGAATTAGAAACGGTGCCTTATGACGAAGTATCGTTTAACACTAATGATTTCATCATTAAAGAAGAACCGAAAGATGTCGTAAAATACGAGTGCGATGTTACGCAGAATTTAACGTTTGTCAATGGTCTACCGAAACCAATCGTTACTGTTAAACGAGAAAATTAATTTTAAGGTTACACTCTGTGCATGTACAAATTATATATAGTGTTACCAATTTTCTATTAAAGATTGATTGACCATATTCTTAAAAATTTTTCTTAATTTCCACTTTGATATTACAGTTTTGTATTTTCTTCATTTCTTTGATTCAACACGAACATATAGGTTACTTTTTTTTCTGAGGGAAATTTAAAAAGCAGTGTGACCAACTCAATGTCAATAAACTTAAAGTCCAAAAATATTAATCTTATATACAGTCAAACTCAAAATAATAAATTTAGGAATTACTTTAGATATATAGGTGATCTATATTCAGTGTTGTGACGTATCTAGATACAAGTATCTAGATACTTTTGGAGTATCTAGTTACATATCTAGATACACTGGACAAAATGTAACTGTATCTGTATCTAGATACATTTTTCGTAGTATCTGAGTGGTTTAGATACTTAGATACTTTTTCTTGCTCAAATTGTAAATAATAGTAAAAATTTTTACTAAACACCGTGGTAGTTTTTTCTGTCAGTTTATCATGTACATTACATTTTGAATTTGGAGATTTTGTATTCGGTGTTTTATGAGTGCAATTCTTTCACCGTCGCCAATTCTAGTGGAATTCTGTCAAATTTAGAGATTTTATGTAGTAGCGGGTATTTTGTGAGTATTATAAACTGTTGTAGAATTTTGAGGAAAATCGTGTATGAACCTACATTTTATATAATCTAGTATTACTTGAGAAATGTGACGTGTTAGCATTTATGCCATCAAACCAAATTCATACTTTAAAAAAAAAGAAAAAAAAATTCAACTTTGTAGAACTATGAGTACAATATTATAGTCATTATGGAACTTTTATAGTTTATGCAGGGAACGCGACAAAGTCAATTGGCAACACTGAATTTCTTCATCAGCTCAAATATAGAGCAAAGAAGTGGAGAAACTTTTTAGTGTTAGTAGTTTACTATTAAATCTACGTCGAAATATAATGACGAGACATTTAACATGCTATTAATTTTAAAACAAAATAAGCTTTATTTGTAAATTTGTATTTTTTTAAGCGATTAAGGTTGATAAGGTAATGTCTTGCTTAATACCCAGGCAGCACACTGACGTCATATGACGACACTGACACGTCTTAATGAAGTCTTGTAATTTTGACGTCAATGAGACGTAGTGCTGCCTGGGATACAGCTATTCTGTTTTTAGCTGAACCAAATACACTTTTTTTAAATTTTATTTTAAGATTTTGTTAAAAATGTATCTGACATGTATCTAGATACTCTTTTAAAGTATCTGTAACTGTATCTAGATACTTTTTTTGAAAAAGTATCTTATCTGTATCTAGATACAATTTATGAAAAGTATCTGTATCTGTATCTAGATACTAGAAAAAAAGTATCTGTTACAACACTGTCTATATTGTTATTAAGTACGACACGTTACAATATTTACTGAAACTTTTAGATCATATCCCACGGTGCACGTTCAGCCGATGCCCATAAATCAAACACAAGGGTTGTTAAAACTGTCAGCGTGAATATAATCCAAAATATAAGTGTCCATTGAACCAAAAGATTCTAAAGAAGAGAATGACACGATTAAATTTTTTTTTATTTCTTAAGTTACGTCTTTAGCTATAGCTGCAATCATATACGGTATGGGGTAATAAGAAATCGATCCGGCTCCGTTAGCAAAAGCTGCTACAACCCCAGCGTAATTTTTCGATATGTCTAAAGGATTGACGCGTAAGCCGGGGTAAAATGGTCCTTTGAAAAACATCGACAAGATAAACATAGCGGCAGCGGCGTTTCGATCGCAACCGCAATAACCAGCTAGTACGACAAAGCCGCTGGGTATAATCGAAGCTGGAATTAACACATTATTTCTGATTATTGAGCTGTTAGTTACTTACCAATCGTTGTGTAAAGTTTTCTTACATTCGTAATGGTCATGTAATTATTATTGATGCACCAATCGGCTATTATGCCAGAAATCGCCCCACTAATCCAAAGAGCGGCGTAAGGCAAAGACGTCAACACTCCGTTTTCCTTGATATTAAATTTGAGTACATCTTTAAAATACTTAGGTAGATTAACCACGATGAAGAAGAATAAAATGCCGTGACCGGCTTCGGCGGACATTAGAGCAATCGTCGGTTTATAACAAAGTAATCGTATCCAAGGTACTTTTGGTATAACGGTTGAAGTAAGCTCGGCTTCTAATTCTTGCTTCTCAGCTGGTGTTATATTTGGGTGTTGCTCAGGTGTCGAAAAACATAAGATTAAGAAAAAAAAATACCAAACCATAGCCACCAATGCCCAAAAATAATACACAATTTTCCAAGTACCAGTAACTGATATTAGTAGACCACTAATTGAATTGCATAAGATGCTACCAATTTGAGGACCAGTCAGCACTAATCCAGCTAATCTAGAACGTTCTTTTTTGGGCACCCACTTGGATAACAACGTAGTCACGCTAGGAAATAAAGCACCCTACATCAAATTATAAAAAAGTTCTTTTTTAAACGATACCTGAACCAATCCCATAACAAATCTATTCACGCATAGTAATTGGTAACCACCTAACTCTACAGAAATTGGTACTAACGCTGATAATATCGCCGATATAACTACTCCAAATCCAAGCACGTGCTTACCTCCATATGCGTCTGCTACAAACCCTCCGGGAATGTGGGTGATTACGTAACCGGGAAAAAAAGACGCTAGAATTGACGCCACTTGTTCTTTGGTCCAATCGTAACCAGTTTCCTTAACACAACTATAGAACTGACACCGCGTTATAAGAAATAATCCAACACGTACCGAAATCTCAACAGTTTCGCTTAAATTCGGACACTCGCCTTCGCTACTACTATCTGATGATTCGCTTTTGACCATTTCTGTTATGGCAATGTTTAAACAACCGCGCAAAGTATAATCGTTGACAATTCCTAGAAATGCCATAAAACACAGTACATAACGTTGCTTAAGTACATATTCTGAAACATATCAATTAGTTCGTGTAATGTAACCCGTAATAACTTTATACTTCCGTAAACGCACTGCAAACAGTTTACAGTCATTCTAAATAATAAAATTTATATATAAACTTTCAAAAACCGCGAATACGTAAAATGTTTGACAACAAAAACTGACGTTGCTATCAGGGGGGTCAATCTTCAATAGTTAAATTTAAATCCTATTATAGTTTTGACTACACTCACCAAGCGTTAGCAGTTAATTAATGTGATGTTGGTATCAAACTTAATAAATTAAATGCCCTAACAGTGAATGTATTTCGGGTTGCATAAAAAATCGAAAAACTTAAATTTGATTAAGAATATTTTTTTGTATTTATTTCAAAAACAAAAGTGCTTAGTAATTATTATATATATATATATACATATACAAATATATATATACAAATATGTTCTAAAAATAAGAATACCTTGAACAAAATGAAAAGTTTAACAATGTCCAAGCACAAAACTCACAAGGAGTATTTAAAATTTAAAAAAAAATGCACAAGTGCATATTTATAATATACTACAACAAAACTTAATCTATTTCTATTAAATACAAAATAGTATTTATTAAACATTTTTACATATTTTTAGTTTTATCTCTCTTGGTAACTACAAGATGGTTCATTGGTACCTACAATCCATTAAATTTAGCGTCAAATTTGTATAGACTGCACTTCTTTCATCTGAAGTATGATTTTTGTTTCAATTTTTAAGTTACAATTGTATCTTAACATACCTTCTAGTTTTGATATTTTTTTGTATATTCTTAGGTTCAAATTTAAGAATGACCTCAGATGTTAAATCCTCATGGTAATCTACAAAGTAATAAACATAATTATATTCACTCTAGTTAATTACAACTTGAGTAAATCAGCAGTCTTGATTTCATAAATTACATTATGTTACTTTTAAATTCTTACAAAATACAAAGAAAAATTAGAAATCTTGAACAATAATTGAATAAACATGATTACTACATTATGATAAAAAATTATACAAGAATAAGAATGTTTTCTCAAATTACTGTGTTGTCATCAGTTTTCAGCAACAGCCAACATCAATTTAAGGTTTCATATAAGTGAGTCATGAATAAATTATTAAATCAACTTATTCAAATAAGAGTGTAAAAAAATAACACATAGCTTAAGCATTTAGTTTCAGTTAACAGCCACATAAAAAGTATTTATAGTTGAAAAGTTACCTAATGCTATATTAGGACATGCTACGATATGCTTAATGCCAGAAAACATTCTTATTCTAATAGTAGTGTAATGTAAACTTAAACTTATGCTATAAAATATAGTTAATTAATTATACCTGGTAACTGCAAAACCGGCAGACTTCTTAAAATCAAAGTCTTTTTATCGTTCACAACGCAATGTTTACTAAAATGTGCACTACACACTCGATAGTTTTTCTATACAATTTGTGTGTCTAAATTAAATAATTTAATATTAGTCATCAGAGTCAACCAAATGTTGTAAACGTATAACAGAACATTAATATTTTTATTTTAAAGATATGTTGTATCTACCTCTTCGTCCAAGTATCCTTACTGCGATGCATTTGTTCCACTTTATTCGTGTTATTACATATTGGCACATAACATTTAAAAACCATAATGTACTTATATGAAACACCGATTAAATCAAAGAATTAAATAAGACGATTCAAATTTAAAATGATTATAACACTTTAGATTTTAGATAAAAACGGAGGGAAAATTATGTAGTAACTTTCATTTTGCCACTATTACCCAAATTAAGTTTGCTCGATACTAGCGCTTAGTGAGTGTAGTTACGACTATAATAAGATTTAAATTTAACTATTGAAGATTGAACCCCCTGGTTGCTATGTAAGGAAAACATTTAATTGGTTTAAATTTCCTGATTTATTTGTGTCAAGTTTAAATGGAACGCTTATATAAGAAAAGACAAAATATTATAATGAAGGACGCGGCTTCAGCTGCCTTATATGTACCATCTCTTTAGGTAAGTCTTCTTCCGGCGTCAGTCTATAATCACATACGCGCACGCCAAAATGGAGTCCAGTGTCAATTTCGACGCCTGAACATTTTCTAAAACTCTGGAATCCACATTAAAGAAAGCATGTTTTCAATTAAATTGATTTGATTAGTTAAGATTAAGTAATTTAATTATTTTTGAAAACAATCATTAAAAAATTTTCTTTTAATTATTCAAATTTTCGTGCAAGCCTCAAAAATATTGAACCCACACATCTAAGAAAACCTGTCACCGTCGCTGTCTTGGATTCTGAAGATTATTATCTGGGCGCTAAACGATTCCAAAAAAGACAGCAAAGAGCCTGAGGCAACGATTTTTATCGACGAGAGAATGTATGTAAACAGAGTCATAAGGAACGCACTGACTGCTAATCTAAATTGGTATGCCATTAGCAGTGCTGGGCAGTAACGAATTACTTGTATTTCAAATATAGTATTTAAAATACAATTGTATTTTGTAATTTGTATTTAGATACAATGCAAAATAGTATTTTGTAATTTGTATTTCAAATACATTGTTTGATGTATTTTGAGTATTTCAATTACTTCAATTACTCGAGACTAACGTAAATCAGTAAACCGTTAATTTTATACGTTATAACCGTTTCTTAATTTAAAATCATATCCAACAGTAAAAAAAATGTTAATAAAATTCAATTCAATACAAGTTTATGTTTTTCGGCACAAGTGGAACGTCTATTTTCATTTGCAAATTTTATACATTCACCAACTATTCGTAGTTTATCATACAAACAATTAAAAAAATTAGTTTTTTTGAAGGAAAATAATTTTTTTTTATTAAAAAAAGAGAAGTAGTTAAATCTGTCAAGTGAATGAAGATTATTTACACGTTACTTTTGTGTTACGAAGTAATTTGCATTTTTAATTGTAATTGAAATACTATTTTATATTTTGTATTTTCGACATTTTGTATTCTATATCTTGTATCTAGTATTTTAAATACAGAATATTAATGTAATTTGTATTTTGTATTTCAATTACCTAACAAGGTGTATTTTGCCCACCCCTGGCCATTAGGCCAAGGTGCAAGTTCTGATCCCAGTCTCTTTGGTGTTGGAACACTACTTTGTATATGTATTTTCCCATTGTTTGATTAATCCGCTCAACCATGCCATCATATTGAGAATAGAAAGACGCTGTTCGAGTTTTCTTAATTCCCAACAGTCAGCAAACTTCTTGAAACAGCCCAGACTCAAAGTTGCGGCCTTGATCGGAGTGTAATTCTAACGGATCTCCATACCGGCAGAAAAACTCTTTTACTAATACGTCTGCGACTGTAGCTGCTTCTTGATTGGGCATGGCGTAAGCCTCCGTCCATTTCGTGAAATAATCCGTCGCCAGCAGGATGTAATTGTTTCCCTAATTTGATTCTGGGAACGGTCCTGCGATGTTCTTCGCTATTCTTTCCAAAGGGCTTCCTAAGTTGTATTGCTTCATGGGTGCTTTGCGCTTGCTCGCTGAACCAATTTCCTGATGCGCAGACCGTGCACTTACAGCACCATTTCCATGACTTATTCTTCTTTGCAATTCACCCAGTAGAATTGTTCTCAAACTTTTCCCAATGTCTTCTTAATGCCAAAGTGTCCTCCTGATGTACTATCGTGGAGATGCTTCAACACTTCTGACACCCGGTTCTTTGTCACTATTAACTGTAGTCTGTTTCCCGTGCCCCGACACTTTCTAAAGTTTGCTTAAGAAGACCGTCTTCTACTAGCTATCAAAGAGTCGTACTCGTACTAAAGTTATGCCAACGAGTAGTTCCTTTTCAACTAAACCGTCCTCCATTGGTACAATATAGCGCGTATGTAGTCTTCTCGGAGATTTAGATCCAGGCGTGCTATCACTACACGACTACACTTTCCGTCCTTGCAGGCAGAGTCACGTCTTCACTTAATACGACTCGTACGGCTGCTTTCTCTGACGAATGAAAAGGAATTTCTGATTGTCGATCTTCAGTACATCATTCTTCATATCCAAATGGAACCCATACTTCTTTATAACGTCCATTCCCAGGATAACTTCTTCCGTGGTGTCGGCTACCAGTACTTGATGGTCGGGTACTTCATTTTCTAAACCAATGGTTACTTTGACTTGTCCGTGAGTAGATATTTCTTCGCCCTTCGCCGTTCAAAGTCGTACTGTTAAGCTGAATCCTCATGCAGCGCAAAGCAGGATGCCAACTTATTTATTTCTCAACACTGTTTGGTTTTTACGTTTAACCTGTGATTTCAAATTTATTTTAATAAAACATGAGTAATCAATGCTTTTTAGAACAGTTAATACTGTTAGTGAGCGAAAGTTCGCATTTGTACAATCTTCAAGATAAAAATTATAAAAATAATATTTTAAAACAAAAAACGTGGATAGAAATAGCAAACAAGTTGGATTGCACAGGTAAGTTTGATTTAAATTTGTCATTAAATATATAATATTGAAACGTTTGTAACAAACCGTTACTGAAATTAAGTTAAAATAGAGAACGTTATGTTTGATTTATTTTGTTTTGTTATTTAGGACCGTTGTTTAATTATTATTATTAAGAATTGTATTTTATTAATTAAGTTAATTAAGTTTCCGTACCTGTGTAAATAAATAAGGGATTTCCGCTAGTACCGAACGCGCAACTAAGCTCGCGCTATCCCCGCTTAGCGGCGCTTCATCCGTCAGAGCGCATGTTATCCCCGCTTGAACCGTTCTCCCACTTCCGGAGTCACAAATAAAAGCGGAACCCCGACGCAGGAACGCCAGTTCCAGTTGGAGCTCGCATCGAAGAAGATTCCGGGGTTTCAGTGCACCAGCTGGAGTTTAGGGTAAGCCGTTTTGCTTTTATTAACCGGACCTCCGGGGGAGATACCGCTCCCCTCCTTGTCTGCTCTTCCCTACTCTATCCTTTACCGAGCGTCGTATTCGTAGTGTTTGGCTTTGGCCTGCGAATACGCCGTCACCACGTCGTATCCGTAGTGTTTGGCTTTGGCCTGCGGATACGCCTTCCCCATCCGTACCGAGCGTCGTATTCGTAGTGTTTGGCTTTGGCCTGCGAATACGCCGTCACCACGTCGTATCCGTAGTGTTTGGCTTTGGCCTGCGGATACGCCTTCCCCCATCCATTACCGAGCGTCGTATTCGTAGTGTTTGGCTTTGGCCTGCGAATACGCCGTCAACACGTCGTCTCCGTAGTGTTTGGCTTTGGCCTGCGGATACGCCTACCAGTACCGTGCCCAAATCCTTTCGCCTCCCTCTCCAGTACGAATCCAAGTAACCCCGTCTACCGATCCAACCAACGGAGGTTGCTACCCTAGTGCATGCTTGCTCGCTTAGTCACCGACGTCACCGCTTGTCGAACGCACGCTAATCACTCACTGGTTTATAGATCACCTTCCGCTTGCTTGGTTGTGGCCGTCGCTTCTGTACCGTTCGCTGTTGATTTTGAGAATAAATAAAGTTATTTTGATTTACTATTGTGTATTTTATTTCCATCGCCTCGCTCCACTTTTAGGTCCGTTTGAAGCCCTGGACAACCGTGTCTTCACTGTAGTTACCCGGACAGTGCCGTCGAACAGGAGAGTAAACTCCTCGAACAAATCTGGCGCCCGAGAACCGTTCCGTCCACTAGCTTTTTATTACAGCGAAGCAGTGCAATCCGGAGTAAGCGTCACACGTTCGAGAAGTTATTTGCAAATGCAAGAGCCTTCTAGAAGCTGTTATCCATTTTCTAGAGGATATAGCGAAAAGTAGGGAACACTCGAGAAGGATTCGCCGATGTGTATAAATACCGAAGAGAGAAATCGTAAGTCAGTTATTGCCGTAACGCGAATGCAGCAGTATTAAGAAGATTATTCAAGTGAAGATAAATAAGTGATTAGCACGTGCGAAGTTTTAAATAAATAACAGTGTACACCGAATCGAGTGGACGTGACTTATAGTGTAAACAAACAAGTTAGTGGCTTTATCTTATCGTCGCGTAAGTGATAGCATGTAATAGTTTTATATAAATTACTTTAGTTTTTATCCTTAGATATTTAAATTTAATTAGTTCGGTTAATTTAAAAGTGTACATATTTCTAGAATAAGTAAACGTATTTTTAGTTGTTTTAAATAAATTAGTTAATAATATATAAATCCGCAACAGTGGCGTCAGTGTGGAGTATCGAATAGAACAAACCGTTCGCGATTTTTAGTGTGAATACCATTAAGTTATTTGATATCGCTCCCGTAATAAAAACATTGATTACGTAAATAACTTTTAAGTTTGCGATACGCGTGTTTATTTATAAAATATAAAATAGTGTTTATTAAACTTTTTCTTTTAACAAGTGCGTGATCGCGATATTAATTAAATTCGTTTCCGTACACTAGTGGTTTAATATTAACAAGTGGATCGTTATTAAAATTTTGTGTTATTCAAAAACTGCATTTTAAAAAGTAGTGTATTTAAATTTTATATTCGTGTTATATTTAAATTTATGCCGGTGACACGTTTGCAAGCAGTTAAAATGGATTAAAAAATACTTGAAATTCTCGAATCGATGAATAGAAAAATGGACAAAAATTCACAGAAAATTGAAGAAAAACTGTCGGAAAATTCTAGAAAAATGGAAGAAAATGCTAGAAGTTTAAAAGAAGAAATACGAGCGAGCATGGAAAATCAAATAAAGACTATTGAGGAACAAATACAAGTTAGTGTAGGAAATCAAATCAAAATTGCGCAAGAGGAAACCCAAGCAGATATACTAAATTTGAAAGAAGAAATTTGCTAATCTGTGAATGAGAAAATAGAAGAAATAGAGGACAAATTAGAAGACAGAATAAAACTGATTGAAGAAAGAATGAAACAAATGAATTGCCACGGTGAAGGAAGCGTCACGAGTGAAGATTTAATAATGGACCATCGGGAAGAAACCACACACACGTTTAAAGTTCTTCCACTAAATTTTGATGGTAAAGTTCCATGGTCAACCTACCACAAGCAGTTTGAAGCCGCAGCTACTGCTAATGGTTGGAGCAACAAGCAGAAAGCGACGTCTCTAATAGTGTCCTTGCGTGGAGCGCTTGGAATTTTACAAACTGTTTCTGACCACCTGAGAAAATTACGAACTTTTAATATCACGATTAGAAATAAGATATGGAGATGCCCATCTTTAACAAGTCTATCAAGCTCAAATTAAAAGTCGGGTTCAAAAAGCTGCCGAAAGTCTTCAAGAGTTTGAGGCTGACATCGCCACATTAACACGGCTTGCGTATCCTACAGCACCAGATACCTTCTTAAAGCAATTGGCTATTCAAACCTTTGTAGACGGCCTCCGAGACAGCGAAACACAGCAGACTCTCCGGTTAGCTCGAGCGAAGACGTTGGATGACGCATTAACTCATGCTTTGGAGTTCGAGGCGGCGAAACAAGCGTCGCACCGAGGCAGCCATAAGCTCCGTTGTGCTGCAGAAGTATCCTCGCACACAGAAGAAAGCATTGAAGACATAGTGCAACGGGTATTTCGGGAACGAGTAGCTCGAGGAAGAGAACTGACGTGCTGGAACTGCGGAGAAGTGGGCCACGTACGACGCCGTTGTACTAAGCCCAAAAGAAGACCAGAAGAGCGTCCGGAAAACTAGAACAGGTCGAAAAATGGGGCGAAAGTCGACCTCAACGAGGCATGCCCCGGAGATTACCATTCATATGGCATCGCCTAGGGAGCAATTGCATAGCATTTATCTCGATGGCAAGATCAATGGAAGAAGCGTCCAGTTACTGGTTGACACGGGAGCGACGAAGACCATCATTCGTCCTGACATGTTATTGGAAAACGAGAAGACATCACCAGTAACAGTACGACTTCGAACGGCGACGGGCGAAGAAATACCTACTCACGGACATGTCAAAGTAACCATTGGTTTGGGAAATGGAGTACTCGACCATCAAGTACTGGTAGCCGACATCACGGAAGAAGTTATCCTGGGAATGGACGTGATAAAGAAGTATGGGTTCCATTTTGATATGAAGAACGATGTCCTGAAGATCGACAATGAAAAAATTCCTTTTCATTCGTCAGAGAAGGCAGCCGTGCGAGTCTTATTGAGTGAAGACGTGATTCTGCCTGCAAGAACGGAAAGTGTGGTGATGGCACGCCTGGATGGAAATCTCCGGGAAAGCTACATACGAGCGATTGAACCAATGGAGGGCGGCTTAGTTGAAAAAAGGACTACTCGTTGGCAGAACTTTAGTACGAGTAAAGAACACGATGCCAGTAAGGATCTTAAACATCAACTCAGATCCTGTAACGTTGAAAAAGAAGACCGTGGTAGGCCAATGCATGCCAGTATCACAAATTGTGAGATGCGTGAAGTCGAACGAAGATACGTCGCTGAAGAAGTGTCCACAACATCTATTGGACATTCTTACCACCAAATGCCAAAACCTGAGCCAAGACCAGCTGGCTAAAGTTAAAGTGTTGATCCAAGAGTACCAAGATGTGTTCGCGCTGGAGAGTGGCTCTAAAGGAAGAACTAACGTCGTGAAACATAAAATTAATACCGGAGACGCTCGGCCGATACGACAACATCCACGCAGATTTTCTTTGGTGAAAAGAGAAGAAGCCGAACAAATAATTACGGATATGGAAAGAGAAGGCATGATTGAACCTTCAAGTAGCCCATGGGCATCCCCAGTAGTACTCGTAAAGAAGAAGGATGGATCAACGAGGTTTTGCGTAGACTATAGGCAGCTAAACGACGTGACCAAAAAGGACAGCTACCCTTTGCCCAGAATTGACGATACGCTAGACACCCTGTCAGGATCCTAGTGGTTTTCTACGTTAGATTTAAAGAGTGGATACTGGCAGGTAGAATTAGAACCCAAGGCTCGTGAAAAAACAGCTTTTACGATCGGAACTGGTTTGTGGCAGTTTACTGTAATGCTCTTCGGCCTGTGTAACGCTCCTGCAACGTTCGAGCGTTTGATAGAGACCATCTTGCGCGGATTGTCTTGGAAGACGTGCTTGGTTTACTTGGACGACGTGATCGTGGTTGGAAGATTGTTTGAAGAACACTTGAACAACTTAAAGAAAGTGTTCCAGTGATTACGTGGGGCTAACCTCAAACTGAGCCCAAAGAAGTGCCACGTATTTAAGAAGGAAGTCCAATACCATGGCCAAGGCCAATCGACAGACATCAGGTCCGAAGTTTCCTTGGGTTGTGCACTTATTATAGAAGATTTGTACCCGGATTTGCCAATATTGCCAAACCATTGACAAAATTAACCGAAGAAAAAGCAGAATTTAGATGGAATGAAGACTGCGAAAATTCTTTTAATCAACTAAAACACGCCCTAGTCATTTCGCCGATTTTGTGTTATCCAAGAGAAGATGGAAAATTTGTTTTGGATACCGACGCAAGCAATCTGGCCATAGGCGCGGTCCTTTCGCAGGTTCAAGATGGACGAGAAAAAGTTATCGCGTATTTTAGCAAGGTTTTGTCCAGGCCAGAAAGGAATTATTGCGTGACTAGGAGAGAGCTGTTAGCAGTCGTTAAGTCCATCAAACATTTCTACAAGTATTTGTACGGACAAAAATTTTTACTGAGAACAGACCACGCCGCTTTAAAATGGCTACTGCAGTTCCGTAACCCAGAAGGACAAGTGGCAAGATGGATTGAGAGACTGTAAGAGTATGACTATGACATAGAACACCGTACCGGAAGCAGTCATCGGAACGCTGATGCTTTGTCCAGAAGACCATGTCCGGCGGACTGCAGCCATTGTTCGCGACTGGAAGAAAAAGTCGAATGCTTCCGGAGAACTGCTATGGTTGATGATGAGTGGGAACCTGAGCAGTTACGTCGCGAACAAGAAGACAATCCTGAAATAAGATAACTCCTCGACTGGAAAGAAAGCGGCCGACGACCAACCTGGGAAGACGTGAGTGCTTTGGGCAGAAACATCAAAGCGTACTGGGGGCAGTGGGACTTCTTGATAGTAGAAGACGGTCTTCTTAAGCGATCCCTAGAAAGTGCCGACGGGAAACAGACTACAGTTGGTAGTGCCGAAGAGCAGGGTGTCAGAAGTGTTGAAGCATCTCTACGATGGGATATCAGGAGGACACTTTGGCATTAAGAAGACGTTGGGTAAAGTGCGAGAACGATTCTACTGGATAAACTGCAAAGAGGACGTCATGAAATGGTGCCGTAAATGCACAGTTTGCGCATCAGGAAATGGTCCAGCGAGAAAGCGCAATGTACCCATGAAGCAATACAACGTAGGAAGCCCTTTGGAAAGAGTAGCGATTGACATCGCAGGGCCGTTCCCAGAATCCGATTCGGGAAATAAATACATCCTGGTGGCGATGGATTATTTCACGAAATGGACGGAGGCTTACGCCATACCCAATCAGGAAGCAGCTACAATCGCAAACGTACTAGTAAAGGAGTTTTTCTGTCGGTTTGGAGTTCCGTTGGAATTACACTCCGATCAAGGCCGCAATTTTGAGTCTGGGCTGTTTCAAGAAGTTTGTCGACTGTTAGGAATTAAGAAAACTAGGACAACGCCTCTCCATACTCAATCTGATGGCATGGTTGAACGGATGAATCGAACAATGGGCAAGTACTTAACCAAGGTAGTGTCCGAACACCAAAAAGACTGGGATCAGTACTTGCACCTTTTCCTAATGGCATACCGATCATCCGTTCACGAAAGCACAGGCCAAACACCATCCTGTGTCATGCTCGGTCGTGAAATACGATTACCATGCGATCTACAATTTAGACGAAGACCGGAAGAAGAAGTTGCTGGAGAAGATTACGTCAGCAAGCTGGCCAAGAGGCTAGACGAAGTACATGAAGAGGTCCGTAAAAACACACAAATTGCCAGCGACAGGATGAAAACAATATATGACTTCAAGGCGCAAAATGGTGGGTTTCAACCTGGCGACATGGTCTGGTTGTATAACCCTCAAAGGAGACGTGGTTTGTCGCCGAAGCTGCAGAGGCAAGCCAAAAGTGGTCCACGTCGATCGTCTAGCCCCGTTTGCTGGCGATAACCACAATGCGCAAGTTTAGGTCCGAACCAGAGTAATAAGTAGCAGAACCAGGAATCCAATCGAAGAAATGGAGTTCGAGAAGTTTATGAACTTATACGCAGGTTCTGGAAAAGCTAGGTTCGGAGTTACCACCGAGGAACAACTAGACCTGTTCCAGACACAAAAAGATTACGCCATCGCACATTGCGTGAGCGAGGATCTTGACATGTCCAAAGGGGTTGCAGTCGTGTTTAAAAAGAAGTTTGGGCAGCTAGATGAATTACTAAGACAGCAACCGGCAGTCGGAAAAGTTTTAGGACTACGTGGTGACGGACGCTTTGTTTTCTATCTGGTCACCAAGAAATACTCACGTGTCAAACCGTTATACAAAGATCTGTGGCGAACATTATGGAGTCTCAAGAGAGAAATGGAGTTCCATCATGTTCAGAAATTGGCAGTACCCAAGCTTGGTTGCGGCTTAGATCAACTGAATTGGAGGACAGTTCGAAACATGTTGGAGGTCGTCTTCCGAGGAACAGGCATTCAAGTGTTGGTCTGTAGCTACCAACCAAGGGGAATATTGGGTTAGAAAAAGTCCATTGACTGTTACTTTTATGGTCAAGGAAGTTGCCGAAATGGAGAAAGCTGCCGCTATCGCCACGATCCTTTTTACCGGTGTCGCATCCAGTCTCCTGTTCTGGGACAGAACAGTCCTAAGAAGGGGGCAGTGAAACGTTCGAGAAGTTATTTGCAAATGCAAGAGCCTTCTAGAAGCTGTTATCCATCTTCTAGAAGATATACCGAAAAATAGGGAACACTCGAGAAGGATTTCCTTATGTGTATATATATACCGACGAAACAAATCGTAGGTCAGTTATTGCAGTAATGCGAATACAGCAGTGTTAAGAAGATTATTAGCGCGTGTCGTGTGTGTACATAAATATACCGAGAATAATCGTGTACGTGATTTTTAGTATAAACAAGTGTGAAGCTATCCGCGGACTTTATCTTAACTTAATTAGTGTAAGTGTTTTTATTAAATATTATTAGATTTCATTAGTTCGGTTAATTTACAAGTGTACATATTTCTAGTATAACTAAAACATATTTTTAGTCGTTTAAATAAATTAGTTTTAATAATAAAATTCGCAACAATAATAAAAAAAATTATGGTTTTCAAGATGGATGCATAATACTAATTCAATTGTTGCTAGCCTACGTCAACTTAGGTAATCAGTGTTGAAAAATAGTAAATTGACTGAATTTAAGTAAATTTGTTTTTGTTTTAAATGAAATTTGTAATGGAGCAATTTCAATTGTTCTTTGTTCATCTTTATATCCAAATGTTAAATACTTTACATCATATGTGTCATGTAAAAAACTATGATAATCTACGTGTGAAAAATGTAGTTTTATACATACAATAATCTTTGGAAAATCTTTCTAATGTCATCTTGAATAGTTTGCAAATTACAACGAAATGTTCAAAACTCAAACTTTACGATGTACTTTCCATAAAATACGATTCTGGTTAAATAAAAAGTAAACGCCTACCACTTGGGCAACACACAATACGTGACGTATCATACGCAGAAGGATTTCCCGAACATCATTAACATCGTTATCCTTGTAGTGGAAAGCGCAAATAGAAAGTCAACGCTAGAAATTAAAGTCGCATCTTACTATGAATAAACAAGAAAAAAAAACCACGTCGTGCCAAAACAATGTAAGTATGAATAACCTGGCTTAAACTTTTTGTAACGAAACTTTAAGTAAACAGGAGTATCTTTGCGCACACTGCCCGTATGGCACCACTAACAAACCAACTCTAAAGTTAACGTGAAATTCCACTCGAAGGAAAAACCATTTGTTTGTAACTTGTGCGATTATAAAACCGTAGATAAGTCACATTTAAAAGTACACACTGTTGAGAAACCTCATCGTTGTAAACACTGCAATTACGGAACCACCTCGAAATACTATCTGAAGCAGCACGAGTCAATACACCGCGGTGAAACGTTGTTTAAATGCTCATATTGCGGCGAGGGTTTTAGATACAAAAGTACTTTTAATAATCACATACGGAAACACACCGGGGAGATTTTTAAATGTGAACAGTGCAGTTACTCGACTACAGATAAAAGAAGTTTAAAGGAGCATGCCGTGACGCACAGCCAAGAAAAACCATTTCCTTGTTCGAAGTGTCCATACCGAGGTAAATTAAAAAGTATGCTTAGGAAACACGAACGTGCGGCACATAGACAGTCGCCGGAAGTAATAAACATCGACAATCATTACGTATATGTTAAGTTTGGACCTGGTTGTATCAACCGGTACAGTAAAGATGCGCTACCTTGACATGAACTCGTTTAAATTTAAATAGCATCCCACTTGTTGGTGGTAGAAGTAGAAATTGCGCAAAAGCACGGATAGATTTCGAGGGTACAATTTAAAAAAAAAGGGAAAGTTGAGGAGATTGCTATCGACCTCGCCTTAAGTCAGATCGATATCAGTGATTTTCAAAGTTTTGTTTACATTTTTTTTTGTGGTGATTGTGTACTTGTAGGTATGTAAATACATGTAATAGCGTTAACTAGTGTAAAAGATGCTCGATGTGATCGCAATGTTTAAATTTTTTTTTTTGGTTTCCTAAATTTAAATATAAGAATGCTTGGGCGTAGCCGTAAAAGGGACGCTTCGGCTGAAATTGCGATTTATCGTTTCTTTGTTTGGCAATTTTAATAACTTCATTTAGCATGTGTAGTTTTGTATAAAACATTTAGAATTAGAACTGTAACTACAATAATTAACCGTTTATTTTTACGTTTGAACATTATGAAACTGTAAGAGGCGTGTACTAACTGTTCCTTGTTTTAAAAGGGACGCTTCGGGTGAAATCTAATTTAACGTTTTTTTGTTTGCCATTTCAATAACTTTATTTAGCGTGTATAATTTTATATGAAACATTGAGGATTAGGAAGGTAACATCAGTAATTAACCATTGTATTTGTAAATTTAAATGTTACCAAATGCAAGGGGCGTGTATTATACCCGTTACGTAATAATTCCTTTGTTGTTAAAAGGACGCTATTCATACTTCTAGCTTATTTGTTTTTGTCATGTTATTTTTGTTTTTACACTATTAATTAATAATTTCAAAATGTTCATCCTTGATTTTAATTCTAATGTGGATGGGCGTTCAATTTCATAAAAATACTTTCTTTGTGTTTATACTGTATATTTCTTAAAATATCTAATTGAGACATAATCGGACCGCCATTTTTCTTCTTAACTAAATGCGTCCTTTCTTAACACATCATCAGATACATAATGGATACATAATAATTCTTGTTCATAACATATTATCAGCATAATCTTTTCCAACTCAACAACCATCAATCTTAACTCCCTACTTTACCGACACTCTGTTCGTTGTTGTCATATTTATGCGTTGTTGTCACGTTTACATAAAATACTAAAAACTAAATTTGCCTACAGTCGGCCATCCTGACAACTACGATCGTCCCTGATCGTATAACATAATTTTCTTAATCCTAACTTAACAACATAAACAAAACATACATAAAGTACAAGATTCGTGATACAAATTAATACATAAAATTTTCTATTTAATGTGTTTCATAATAGCTATTTATCAATGACATGCTTAATACTAAATTTCTTATTGTAAACTCAAACAAGCGTCTAATATGAATGTTTATTTTTGTTCATCGTCAGATTCGAGAAGCATATCTGAATCATCCATATTATCATAAAGTTTAATTTGCTCTGGTGAATATATCGACTCATAAGGTGTTTGTGAGATTTGGAAACCCTTAATGTCTCCTACTACATATCTTTCCCTGTCGAGTACGCATTTTATCTCATATGGCCCTTTAAATTTTGGTGTTAATTTTTTTATTCCCTTGGGACGTATCAATGTTTTGAACCATGACGATATCACCCATTTTATAAATTTTACTAGGTTTTCTTCGTTTATCGAAATTTCGTTTATTTTGTTCTTGCACCCTTCTGTTTATCGTAACCGCTTTTTCACGTAATTGTTCCAAACTTTCATTCTTGTCCCGATCTCCTTCTAAAAATATTTTTATCGGATCCTCTACTTCGCCTAACTGATCAGTTCCAAATAATAGTCTAGCTGGAGTTGTACCTATCGATCTGTTCATTGTGTTATTTATACAAAATTCCACTTTACTTAATACTTCTGTCCACCTGTCTATTTCTGGCGCCAGTTTCGCCAACATAGGCACTATGGTTCTGTTACACCTCTCAACTTGCCCGTTTGACCTTGGCATGTGACTCGCTATTAAGGTCAACTTAACTTGATTCTCATCTAAGAAGGTCTTAAAAGTGTTCGATGTAAATGCTGTGCCTCTGTCCGAAATTATCCTCACCGGTTTACTGTAAGCTCTAAAATAAGATGATACGTGCTTAATAACCTCACTGGTTTGCGTAGTTTTACATTGAAATAACCTAATAAATTTACTGAATGCGTCGACGATTACTAACACAAACTTATATCCTTGGCTTGTCTTTTCAAGAGGCCCTAAGTGATCAATATGTAGGGTGTGAAATGGAGATTCACCTTTATCTATTGGGTTTAAATAACCTTCAATCCTTCCTGATTTCGCTGAATATGCAATGCATTTCAGACAGTTACTGATATACTTTTTATCTTTTCAGTCATGCTTGGGAACCAGTAAGTTCTTAACACATACTCTTTTACTTTGCCTAAACCTATATGTCCTAATTCATCGTGACTACATCTTAATACATTCCGTTCCATAGATTTGGGTACATAAAACAAAGATTCTTCATCGCCGTTCTTTGGTTTGCGGTATACTAACCCGTTGCGTAACTCGAAATGTTTCAATTCGGTTTTTTCTAATTGCTCCCTAATTTTGACAATTTCTGGATCGCAATTTTGTTTAAATACAAGATTTTGCTCTAATGAATTTTCTTCAATTACCATAATTGGGCTTAACCTACTCAACGCGTCAACATGTCCCATCTTTTCCCTACTCTATGTTCAATTGTGTAATCATACTCTTGTAAGAATAATGCCCACCTGGAGATTCTGGGATTTATGTCCCGTTTTGCTAGTGTCATCTTAAAACTATCACAGTCTGTGATGATTTTAAACTTTATCCCTTCTAAGTAAATCCTAAATCTTTTTATGGCGTATACGGCCGCTAAACACTCTAATTCAAAACTATGATATTTGGACTCCGCCGGACTAGTCCTCTTACTAAAATAAAACACCGGATGGAATTTATCATCCGTTTGCCTTTGCATTAATATTGCCCCAAAACCCACTGAGCTCGCATCGCAGTGTAACTCAGTTTCTACCGATGGTGAATAGATACAAAGAATTGGATCTGACAATAATTCCGCTTTTAAAATCTCGAAACTTTGTAACTCGATTTCGGTAAATTTAAAATCCGCATCTTTCTTTAATAAATCGTACAGCGGTTTCGCCTTTGTCGCAAAATCTTTAATAAATTTTCTAAAGTAACTAACTAGCGATACAAATCTTTTTACACTATGAGTGTTCTGTGGAATCGGATAATTCTGAACTGCTTTTAATCCTTCCCTATTTGGTCTACATTCATTGTTCTTAATTATATATCCTAAATAGCAAATTTCATCCGTTATGAATTCACACTTATCTAACCTAAATTCTAACTTATATGTAGCTGCTAATTTAAAAATTTCTTTTAATACAGTGATATGTCGTTCTAAGGTATTTGTTGCTACTAATACATCATCGATAAAGATCAAAATTTCGTCAGTTTGTAATAATTCCATAAATATGTTCCAAATGAATCTCTGGAAAACTCTACCTGAATTCTTCAGTCCAAACGGTACTCTTAAAAATTCATATTGGCCTAATGGGGTTATAAACGATGTATATTTTATAGACTCATCGTTCATCTTAACGTGATAAAATCCGTTGCGTAAATCTAATCTCGAAAAATAATTTTTACCGCGTAATTTATCAATTTGATCTTCGATCAAAGGTGTTGGAAAATTTTCTTGCGTCGTAATTTTATTCAATTCGCGGTAATCAACACATAACCGTAACTCATCATTCTTCTTTTTGACAAGGACTATTGGACTAGCATACTCGGAAACGCTGGGCCTAATAACTTTCCTCTCTAACAAGTCACCTAAGAGTATTTGCAATTTTTCCCTATCACGAAATGAAATTCGACGCGGTCCAAAAGCAATAGGTCTATCAGTATTAACTCTAATATTCATCTCAACTTCAGACGATTTTTCATAACTACCAAATTCATTTATGTATTTGTCATAAATTGCTACAACAGCTTGTTTGGATTTACAATCTGCAATGTTTCCGAACTTTAATTCATCACGTTCACCCTCTGCAATATGATTAACATTTAATATGTCATTACTATCACTTTCATTCCGATAAGTACAACCTTTTACATCATCATTCGACTCATTCTTACTTATTTTAATGTTATCACCTCTTAATTCTACAATTAGTTCGTTTTCACTAAAGAAATCTCTACCTAAAATACAACTACACGTAATAGTATTGTCTTCAACAACTAAAAAATTTACATTTAACTCTAATTCATTTATATTTACACACTTTTGAAATGTTCCTCTTATATCTAATTTTGATCCGTTTATACCCGTCAAGTTTAAACTTTGATTAACGTCTATATTAATTTCCGTGCTAGGTACGTAACCTTCTCTAATTATGCTAACCGGACTACCTGAGTCAACTAATGCCTTTAGATTGTAACATATAACATTCTCACATTTATCATAAACGTCAAATTTTATGTTCAAATAATAAGGTTTACTTAACTTACGAATCTCGACCAAATGCGTCGTACTTTCCGGTGTTGTTGTATCTGGCTTAACTTGTGGTCGTTTGGAACATTGCATCGCCATATGACCCATAGTTCCGCATCTAAAACAACTGCCTCTTTCTCGTCTTGGTAACCTGCAGTCTTTGATGATGTGCCCTGACCTGTTGCAGTTAAAGCATCGTCTCGTATCATGTTGATGACCCTCTTGCTGGCTACTTAAATATTCACGCTTATTATCTTCACGTTTCGCTACTGGAGTTTCATCGACGACTACATATTTCATCGTCTCCAACATTTCCTCAATCGCTGAAAATCTTGCCATTCGGGCCTGGTTTCGTAATTGCTTATCGTGTATTCCATCTATCAGATATTCTAACATATCTGTTTCGCTCACCCTAGCCTGGTTTCCCAGCACTACTTTTTCATAAAAATATGTTGAAAAATCTTCTTTTTTTCGCCATCGTCAGTAACTCAAACTCTTTCATAGCTCTTAACTTCGATGGTCGGCTTTCAAAGAATGCACACAGTCGTTGTTTCAAATCTTCCCACGACAAAGAGATGTATTCCGGTTTTGAGTGGAACCATCTCAAGCAGTGCCCTTCAAACTTTCCAATGGCCATTATCTTTATCACATCATCGTCCACTCCGTATGTATTCTTGATCAAATCGACTTTATTCACCCATTCTAATGCATCATCATTCATGCCAGAAAATATTGGCAATAACGCCGAAAGTTCCGCATGTGATAATCTGGAACCTTTTCGTTCTTCATTGTTCAGGTTAATAGCTTTTATCGTGGTGGCTATGATCTCTTCCATCGTCATCTGAACAGATTCTCTTTCCTCGTGTTGCGCCATTGTTTTCTTAAAGTAAATCTAATTTAATCTTAACGATCGTACCTTGCGTGTATTTCATATCCCACTTCTGAATTCTGTGGATGGGCGTTCAATTTCATAAAAATACTTTCTTTGTGTTTATACTGTATATTTCTTAAAATATCTAATTGAGACATAATCGGACCGCCATTTTTCTTCTTAACTAAATGCGTCCTTTCTTAACACATCATCAGATACATAATGGATACATAATAATTCTTGTTCATAACATATTATCAGCATAATCTTTTCCAACTCAACAACCATCAATCTTAACTCCCTACTTTACCGACACTCTGTTCGTTGTTGTCATATTTATGCGTTGTTGTCACGTTTACATAAAATACTAAAAACTAAATTTGCCTACACTAAAATATCTTAATAATTTGTTGGTTTTTTTGTTGTTGTTTATAACGTGATGATGCGGAAGTCGATCAAAGTTTGGACATACTTTTTAGTCGTAACATTTACCTATTGATGGTGATTATAATAGGTTTGATAACAGATATAAAGACCGTTGTGTGTACTGCCTTGTAGAATGTAAATCTAATACTTTTCTCTCGTGATTGGCCACAATTTTTTTTATGTGTAATGGCGCAAGCTGCTTCCATGCTATGGGACCTTGCACATTTGTGTTTTCGAGTCGCGGTAGGTTGCTTCCATGTTATGGGGCCCTACTTTTTCGTTTACTTGTTTATGTATAACTTTTATTATGTGCATTACTGATTTTACCTATATGTCTTGGCCTTACTTGTTGTTCCAGACTTTCAACTTTAGCTGGGTTGATTCGTAACCAGGACTCCAGTACCTATTGGCGGGGACGCCGATTATAAAACACGTCTTCAGTTTAAAATGATAATGTTTGTGCACGTGTTTATATATGTTGGTATTTAAATCTGTTATCAGGTCTGTTTATTTGTCTAATTAACTGTAATTTGAGATGTCCTTGTTTTGCGACATGTGTTAATAGTTTTGATCAACCTAAATTATGTAATGATTTTGCATTTTCATTCAGTTAGAGGGCCGGAGGGGTTTCTTCGCTATGTTCTTCCTCTCCTGCGGCGGGTCCCACCGAACAGGCAAAATTCCGGTCAAAATTGAACTCAAATAAAAATCACAATTCATCCTTTTTATTGTGTGTTTTACTTAACCTACTACAGCCTTCCCACATATCAAGAGTAAGCAGTGTATAACGAACTTAATAGAACGTAGGAAGGGGGGGTAACTAGACGATCACAGCCACAGCGAGATGTCGCTGCTTTTGTTTATTCGCGGGTTTTAAATATCAAACGCGAGTGGGTTACATCACAACCTTATCATTATGACACTTACAAAAACAAAGACAAATTTGTTTTCGAATTAGAAACGGTGCCTTATGACGAAGTATCGTTTAACACTAATGATTTCATCATTAAAGAAGAACCGAAAGATGTCGTAAAATACGAGTGCGATCTTACGCAGAATTTAACGTTTGTCAATGGTCTACCGAAACCAATCGTTACTGTTAAACGAGAAAATTAGTTTTTAAGGTTACACTGTGCATGTACAAATTATATATAGTGTTACCAATTTTCTATTAAAGATTGATTGACCATATTCTTAAAAATTTTTGTTAATTTCCAGTTTGATATCATTACAGTTTTGTATTTTCTTCATTTCTTTGATTCAACACGAACATATAGGTTACTTTTTTTATTGAGGGAAATTTAAAAAGCAGTGTGACCAACTCAATGTCAATAAACTTAAAGTCCAAAAATATTAATCTTATATACAGTCAAACTCAAAATAATAAATTTAGGAATTACTTTAGATATATAGGTGATCTATATTGTTATTAAGTACGACACGTTACAATATTTAGTGAAACTTTTAGATCATATCCCACGGCGCACGTTCAGCCGATGCCCATAAATCAAACACAATGGTTGTTAAAACCGTCAGCATGAATATAATCCAAAATATAATTGTCCATTGAGCCAAAAGATTCTAAAGAAGAAAATGACACGATTAATTTTTTTTTATTTTTTAAGTTACGTTTTTAGCTATAGCTGCAATCATATACGGTATCGGGTAATAAGCAATCGATCCGGTTGCGTTAACAAAAGCTGATAAAATCCCAGCGAAATTTTTCGATATGTCTAAAGGATTGACGCGTAAGCCGGGGTAAAATGGTCCTTTAAAAAACATCGACAAGATAAACATAGCCGAAGCGGCGTTTCGATCGCAACCGCAATAACCAGCTACCACGACCAAGGCGCTGGGTATAATCGAAGCTGGAATTAACACATTATTTCTGATTATTGAGCTGTTAGTTACTTACCAATCGTTGTGTAAAGTTTTCTTACATTCGTAATGGTCATGTAATTATTATTGATGCACCAATCGGCTATTATGCCAGAAATCGCCCCACTAATCCAAAGAGCGGCGTAAGGCAAAGACGTCAACATTCCATTTTCCTTAATATTATATTTGAGTACATCTTTAAAATACTTAGGTAGATTAACCACGATGAAAAAGAATAAAATTCCGTGACCGGCTTGGCCGGCCATTAGAGCAATCGTCGGTTTATAACAAAGTAATGGTATCCAAGGTACTTTTGGTTTAACGGTCGAACTAATCTCGGCTTCTAATTCTTCCTTCTCAGCTGGTGTTATATTTGGGTGTTGCTCAGGTGTCGAAAAACATAAGATTAAGTAAAAAAAATACCAAACCATAGCCACCACTGCCCAAAAATAATACACAATTTTCCAAGTACCAGCGACTGATATTAGTAGACCACTAACAAAATTGCATAAAATGCTGCCAACTTGAGGACCAGTCAGCACTAATCCAGCTAATCTAGAACGTTCTTTTTTGGGCACCCACTTGGATAACAACGTAGTCACACTAGGAAATAAAGCACCCTACATCAAATTATAAAAAAAGTTCTTTTTTAAGCGATACCTGAACCAATCCCATAAGAAATCTATTCACGCATAGTAATCGGTAACCACCTAGCTCTACAGAAATTGGTACTAACGCTGATAAAATTGCCGATATAACTACTCCAAATCCAAGCACGTGCTTACCTCCATATGCGTCTGCTAAAAACCCTCCGGGAATGTGGGTGATTACGTAACCGGGAAAAAAAGACGCTAGAATTGACGCCACTTGTTCTTTGGTCCAATCGTAACCAGTATCCTTAACACAACTATAGAACTGACACCGTGTTATAAAAAATAATCAAACACGTACTGAAATCTCAACAGTTTGGCTTAAATTCGGACACTCGCCCTCGCTACTACTACCACCTGATGATTGGCTTTTGACCATTTCTGTTATGGCAATGTTTAAACAATTGCGCAAAGTATAATCGTTGATAATTCCTAGAAATGCCATAAAACACAGTACATAACGTTGCTTAAGTACATATTCTGAAATATATTAATTAGTTCGTGTAATGTAACCCGTAATAACTTTATACTTCCGTAAACGCACTGCAGACAGTTTACAGTCATTCTAAATAATAAAATTTATATATAAACTTTCAAAAACCGCGAATACGTAAAATGTTTGACAACAAAAACTGACGTTGCTATGTAAGGAAAACATTTAATTGGTTTAGATTTTCTGATTTATTTGTGTCAAGTTTAAATGGAACGCTTATATAAGAAAAGACAAAATATTATAATGAAGGACGTGGCTTAATCACGTACGAGCACGCCAAAATGGAATCCAGTGTCAATTTCGACGCCTGAACATTTCCTAAAACTCTGGAACCCACATTAAAGAAGCAATTTTTCAACTTTTATTAGTTAAGATTAAGTAATTTAATTATTTTTGAAAACAATCATTAAAACATTTTTTTTAATTATTCAAATTTTTGTGCTCGTCTCAAAAATATTGAGCCACAAATCTAAGAAAACCTGTCGCCGTCGCTGTCTCGGATTCTCGAGGATTATTGTCCGAGCGCTAAACGATTCCAAAAAAAGACAGCAAAGAGCCTGAGGCAACGATTTTTATCGACGAGAAAATGGATGTAAATCCAGAGTCATAAAGATCGCACTGAAGGCTTATCTAAATGCTCTAAGTTATTCAGATAAATATACATCACTGCAGGACAGTGACACACGGTGTTCATATTATTCTTGTTGAAACTTGCCATTTTGTGCCTTTTTGATGTCATAACTGGTCTTCATTCTGTTGATAACAATTTGTGTGTTTTTACAGACGGGTTCATGTACTTCGTCTAGCTTATTGGTCAGCTTGCTGACGTAGTCTTTTCCAACAACTTTTTTTACGGTCTTCTCGTCCAAATTGGAGGTCGCATGGCAGTCGTATTTCGCGACCGAGCATGACACAGGATGGTGTTTGGCCTGTGTTTTCTTGAACGGATTGGTATGCATTAGGCAAAGGTGCAAGTTCTGATCCTATACTCTTTGGTGTTCGAACACTATTTTGGATATGTAAGTTTCTATTGTTTGATTCATCCGCTCAACCATGCCATCAAATTGAGAATAGAGAGGCGTTGTCCGAGTTTTCTTAATTCCCAACAGTCAGCAAACTTCTTGAAACAGACCAGACTCAAAGTTGCTGCCTTGATCGGAGTATAATTCTAACGGAACTCCATACCGGCAGAAAAACTCTTTTACTAATACGTCTGCGACTGTAGCTGCTTCTTGATTGGGTATGGCGTAAGCCTCCGTCCATTTCGTGAAATAATCTATCGCCAACAGGATGTATTTGTTTCCCGAATTGGATTTTGGGAACGGCTCTGCGATGTCCTTTGCTACTTTGCTTCCTGCGTTGTATTGATTCATGGGTGCTTTACGCTTTCTCACTGAACCATTCCCTGATGCGCAGACCGTGCACTTACGGCACCATTTCATTACATATTTTTCTTTGCAGTTCGCCCAATAGAATTGTTCTCGAACTTTTCCTAATGTCTCCTTACTACCAAAGTGTCCTCCTGATGTACTATCGTGGAGATACTTCAACACTTCTGACACCCGGTTTTTTGACACTACAAACTGTAGTCTGTTTTCCGTGATTCCGACACTTTCTAAGATTTGCTTAAGAAGACCGTCTTCTACTATCAAAGAGTCGTACTCGTACTAAAGTTTTGCCGAGTAGTTCTTATTCAACTAAACCGTCCTTCATTGGTACAATAGCGCGTATGTATCCTTCTCGGAGATTTCGACCTAGGCGTACTATCACCACACTTTCCGTCCTTGCAGGTAGAGTCACGTCTTCACTCAATAAGACTCTCACGGCTGCCTTCTCTGACGAATGAAAAAAAATTTCTTCCATTGATCTTACCATCGAGATAAATGCTATGCAATTGCTCCCTAGGCGAAGCCATTTGAATTGTAAGCTCCGGAACCTGACTAGATGAGACTAACTTTTGTCTCTTTTGGTCAACTCGTTCCAAATTTTCGAGCGCTCTTCGTGCCTTCTTCTTGGGTTTAGTACAATGTCGTCGTACATGGCCTATTTCACCGCAGTTCATAGTCGTCACTCCTCTTTCCCGAAGTATTCGTCGCGTTGTCTTCTCGATGCTTTCCAGTGTCTGCGCTGTTACTTTTGCAGCTCAGCAAAGTATATGACCGTCTTGTTGCGATGCTTGTTTTGATACTTCAAACTCCAAAGCATGCACCAAAGTGTCATCCAACGTCTTTGGTCGAGCCAACTGAAGAGTCTGCTACGTTTCGTTGTCCCGGAGGCTGTCTACAAAGGTTTGAATAGCCAACTGCTCCAAGAAGGTATCTGGAGCTCTAGGATACCCAAGCCGTGTTAATCTGGCAATGTCAGCCTCAAACCCTTGAAGACTTTCGGCAACTTTTTGAACTCGACTTTTAATTTGAGCATGGTACACTTGTTGAAGATGAGCATCTCTAAATCTCATTTATAAACGTGAAATTAATTTTCTTGTAGGTGGTCTGGAACAGTTTGCAAGATTCCAAGAGATTCTTCACGTAAGGACACAATTAAAGACGCCGCTTTCTGCTTGTTGCTCCAACCATTGACTGTAGCTGCGGCTTCACACTGCTTGTAATAAGTTGGCCATGGAACTTTACCATCAAAATTTGAAGGTACCAGTTTAAACTTGTGAGTGAATTATTCCCGATGGTCTATTATTATTAAATCTTCACTCGTGACGCTTCTTTCACTGTGACAATTCATTTGGTTTTCTTCTTGAACAATTTTGATTTGTTTTTCTATGCTCGTTTGTATTTTTTCTTTTAAACTTCTAGAATTTTCCAGCAATGTTTTTTTCTATATTTCTAGAGTTTTCTTTTATTTTCTGCGAATTTTCGTAAAACTTTTCTTCCATATTCTGCGAATTTTCATTTTCGTAAAACTTTTCTTCCATTTTCTGCAAATTTTCGTAAATCTTTTTTTCCATTTTTCTAGAATTTGCTTCCATTTTCCGAGAATGTTCTAATAGTTTTTCTTCAATTTTCTGAGAATTGTCGCCCATTTTTCTATTCATCGATTTTCGATCATTTTTTATTAATTCAAGAAATTCAAATAATTTTGCAACCATTTTGGTTTGATAACGTGTACTGGCATAAGTTTTACACGTTACAAACAAACCCGCGAATCCCAAACTAAAGCTTTATTTATTTATGCAAGCAATGTGAGGTAACCAAAGAGTAGCTGTTTACGAAATTTTGCAAGCTTTGGCAACATACAACACGATTCGGCAACAAGTGGCAACATCGCTCTTGCGACATTTTTGCGCGGGATGCATCTTTTTCGACTGGAAAGGATCATCTTTGTTCGTACTTTCGAAGTGTTCACATCATATTTTTTTGTTCTAAGTATTCTTGTTTTATTGCTCTTTGTGTGTATATCACCACGTGTTTTATTTCAAGGTAGTACTGTTTTTATTTTAATGCATATCTGATTTAGCTAACTATTTAATTCATTCATAATTTGTTTATTTTTAAAATATGTTGTACATGCAATTTCTTTCTAGGGTGTAACAGTTGTTACCTGCTTTTGTTTGATCGCGTTAATATTGTGACTTATTTACTGTAGATCTGTCGATTTGCGGTCTGCTTTAATTTTAAATTGGGTATTGAATTGGGCATTTCTAACAATGAACAAAGTGTGAACTGACCTGTTATGTTTTGTACTAACATTTTCCGCCTTGAAGACTACCTTTCAATACGGTGGTAACTATCCAAATATACTTAATTAAAGTCCGTATTGCTTGGTAGCAAATCATCTCTAGCCCACGTTCGCACAAGATCGTGTTATTGGTACCTATGCGGGGGGCCGTATTAAGACTAATACTACTTCTGTTTTAATTTTATATGTTTTGAGATGTTAAATGTGTGTTAATTGCTAGAAATGCCAGATATCAACCCTTTGTGTTCATTGTTTTACTTTGGTTTTACGGGCCAAATAGGCAGACCTATGGTTTAGTATAACGATTCATGATCGACAATTATTTTTCTATCCCTTTTGCCTAAGCAGGGAACAAGTGTAGACCTTTGCAACTTTGTGGTTCTTTTTGTTTGCGTTTATAACATTATAACTGTACAACATGTTTTATGTATCTATTTTGTGATTTTATGTCTGTTTTGGATTTAATTTGTGTTGCCAATTGCTATTTTATCACTTGACATGTTTGATTTGTGTTTTGAATATTTGATCAAATCAGGGGTACAGGGTTGGTTTGGGTTCTTTGTTTATGTAAGTGTTGGTATCGTCATTTAAACGTGTATTTTTAACGACAGGCTTTGAGATTGATCGAAGTCCTGTTCAAATTTTCTTGTCTTATGTTAAATGTGCATATTTTTCAACAGTTTTGTGTGATTTGTATACTTAAATTTGTTCAGCGTAATTAATGTGTATTTAAGTGAGTAGTTTTTCTTGGGAGTTCTTTTCTGCTCGCAAATCGTCGTTGAACTGCCCATTCTCCTTTTTGGCCTTGTGTTGCTAATTAATAAATTAATAATTACAAAATTTTAGGAAGCTTTTAAATAAATATCTTTTTGTTTACTGTGTGTTTTGATTTTCCCTTCCGATTACAGTTCTCTGCAAGTGTATTCGTGTCTCTTTAAGACAACAGAGGGCCTTACTAGACGATCACGTTTGTGTGGGGTTTTTGCCGGGTAATTTTAAACTTTACCGCGTTTTCTAAATTTGGGGCGGGTTTGTTTTGGCGGGAAAGTTGGTTTTAGCCGCCATTTGAAGTTTTTCCCGCTCTGATTTGAATTTTAGTAACTGTAATGTGAAGTTAGCGTAGAATCTGGGGTTAGAACATTACAAATGTTTTTATTACGGCAGCGATATTAAATTACTTAATGGTATTTACACTAAAAATCGCAAACGGTTTATTCTATTCGATACTCTACACCTGGCACCACTGTTACGAATTTTATTAAAACTAATTAATTTGTTTATACTAAAAATATGTACACGTTTATTATTATTAACCAAACTAATTAAATTTAAGGATATTTAATAAAAACACTTACAGTAATTTATATAGAGCGCTATCACTGACACGAAGATAAGATAAAGTCCTCGGATAACTTCACACACTTGTTTAACACTTATTGTTTACGTTAAATTCACGTACCAGGTTATTTATCTCACACGCGTTAATTGCTTATTTATTTAAACTTGAGTAATCTTCTTAAGACAGCCGTCTTCAAATTACTGGAAATAACTGACATCTGATTTGCTTGTGCCGCATTTATACATTTTGGAAATTCTTCTCGATTGTTCCATATCTTTTGGTATACGTTCTGAAAATGTACAAAAGCCTCGCCAAGGCTCTCGACGTTAAGAATAACTTCTCGAACGTTTCACTATCTATTTGTGTTTCACTAGAAAGCAAATTAGAAAGCGATTAAGCTGATACACTAACAATACATTAGACAGCATAGCGAGTAATATACTATAGAAATTGTTGATTCTTTGAAGCTTAAAATATAATGAAATTATACTATACAAAATCTATTCACGCAGATACTGATACTTGGCGCAAATTCGGTTATTAAATACTTAATTCAAATTTGCAAAAAAGTTTTTAGAAAAACGAAAAGGCTTATTATGTATTTATTAACAATATGTAACAAAATGTTATGTAGTTGTGTTTTTATGTTACAATATATATAAAAGAAAAAGTGTATAGGTGAAAGCAAGCAAAAGTATAATTTCTAATGCAGTAAAAACGTTTTTTATGTTACTAATAAAATTTTAATACATCTCAAAATCAATGTTTAAATAAAATATTTTTAAAACGCAATGGTGATTGCACAGATTTCTGGTGGAAGCTGGTTTCCATGTGACGTGAAATAAATTTAATCGCAAACGAGGATTGAAGAAGAAGCCGATGAACTAGTTCATTGGGGTGTTTGATGCTGAGATGATGCATCTTGTAGAGTAGAGCGCGATGCCTTTTCGAACGCCTTCTCGATGTAGAAGAAAACAGCGCAGGTTGAAACCATCGGTGAATTGCTCAACTATATATGGAGGGCTTGGTGAACGGTGGAGCGTTTTTTACGAAAACCGAACCGTTCTTGGGAGATGATTTGCTTGGTGTTGAACCATATGGTTTTTGTGGTATATGATGCAGAGTTTTTTTTTCGGGTTTGAGAATTACTATGACGTTTGCGGTTTTCCATTGATATGGAAAGTGTCGGGGCTTAGGCATGTGTTGAAAATCGCGGTTAAGGTGGCTATACCTTTTTTGGGAAAAAGTTTTAGGGTTTGATTGGAAATGCCCTCGTTCCCGGGATCTTTACGCGATTTCTTTGTGAGAGTTGTGTCGGATGTGTTCGTTTGGGGTGAACGTAAAGATGCTTCTGATTTTGTGGTGGATGGCGTTGGTTTGCTCTGAATTTGAGCGTCTCGGCGAAAGCTCCGGCTTTGTATAGACCAAACCTCGTGGGTTGTAGATGGCAAGCATGGTAGACTTTTAGAGGATGTCGGTCATTTTTCAGACGCTGTGGTGTTGTGGATTTAAAAACTAAAGTTTGTCTTTGAAGAATTTCGATGTTGCTCGATCTGAGTCCGGATGGCGGTTTGAGCTGAGTTAATGGCTGACTGACACTTCTATGATGAGTTTGCAGAAGTCGATGTCTCCGTTGGCTGCCGTCTTAAATTCTGCAGTTGGTGAGTCGATGCGTGGTGTACTTACGTATGTTGGGGTTGTCACAGTTTCAAAGATTGGTTTCGGAGACGAGAGCGATGTCGATGTTGCGGCGATGGATGAATTTTTGAGATTCAAGCTTCATGTTAAAGATACCGTTAGCGTTCCAAATTGCAACGAGAAGAGAATTTGTTTTTTTCTTGGTCATACAGGCATTAATTTGCGGGAACGCACGTGGGCGAGGAACTCTTTGATGAAGACGTGCTGGTGAGTGTTTTTTGTTGAAGAAGAATCTTAACAAAGTCTCATAGAGCGCACCCGAACTTACAAAAATGCTGAAAAAATTCAAATTTTTAAAAAAGCTCGTAAAATTAACTTTACTATTGTAGTGTAGTGATTATTTTAAATTTTCCACTAAGCTTACCGATGGTCAACCAAGAGACACAGCCATTTTAGTTTTTACGACATTATTTATCTTTTTATATTATTTTTACGTTTATTTAAATATACCTATTTATTTTGAAGTCATCCTGTATCGCTCGAGACATTCCACATATTATTTTTTGCTGATCTACTCTTATATTAGATTTTTTTCAAAATGTTTGCTTTATTTACTTTTGTGTTGTTTGTTTAAACTTTGTTTTAAAATTTTAATTAGAATGCTATTTTAGCCGGTTGTACTTCTATTTATCGGTTTTACCAGCGATATGCAATTTATTCAGTTCTTTGTAATAACGCTTTATTTAATTTTTTTAGTTTTTAATTATAATTTGGACTCACTCGGTATATCTATAAATAATTCAAAAATAGGCATAGTAGTTTGAATAGTTTAGTTGAAACACAATCATACAGGATCAATAAAAAAAAAAACTTTCTGAAAATCTGCATCGTTTAATTTCACTTAGTATCAACAAAACTTATACTTAAAATAATTAAATTTGCTTACTCCTACAAAATAAAACCTACAAGAACGATGTAAGAATAAAAAATTGTCATTCGAATGATTAGGAACATCATTTACAAAGTTCCACGTAAAAGTAACAAACAAAAAGTAATATTAAATTATTGGTACATAATACTCAAATTTCGTGGCACAAACTGCATGCGAGTCGTGTAAACTAATAATTAGTATTCTTCGCTGTGCACAAACATGTGCTTTTGAAGAAAATAGTCTCTCGTAGCGTTAAAAGTACACAGTTTGCATTTAAACTGCCTGTTGCCGGTGTGCAGAGTTAAATGATACTTCAATTCCAACGGCCTATTCACCTTGTACGGACATTGAGGACACGTTACCACGGTGGCCTTACGTTTCAATTTTAAAGTGTTGTGAACTGCAAGATGTTTAAACAAACTATTTTTATTCCCACAAACAAAGTCACAGAAGTTGCAATTGAAACCGTTTGAAATGTGGGTACGTAAGTGTTTTTGTAATGACGTCGAGGTCGACGATTTGTAATTGCACTTAGTACACTTATAATGGTTTTCGGGTATTACGGTAATCGGTTCAGGTTGTTTCTTCACAACCTTAATGGTGAGCTTAAGGTCATCTTTTGGAAGGGAAGATCGCTTAACACCGTGTTTCTTTAGGTGGCTGCTAAATCCGCACGAACGACGTGTTTTAAAATCGCACATAGTGCATGCATACTCTTTATGGTTCTCTTGATGATTCTTTAAAATTAATTTTTTCGATGTCTTAAACGGGCACATAACACAAGTGTATTTTTTTAATCCGTTATGTTTGATTTTAGGTACCAACAACTTTGGTTTCATACTTTCTTTATGATTGGGTTTATGAGTAACTTTGTGTTGCTTTAAAAGAAAACTACGCGATGTTTTGAAATTACATTGAGAGCAACAGAATGTGGTTTCATGTTCCTTTTTGGTAACGTATTTAACTTGGGATTTCAATCTTAATTCTTCTACACTTAACCGAGATGCATTTAACGATTTCGATTCTAAAAAAAACACATTATTAATATAAAAGGTATAATAAGTTATGTATCACCTGTTGGTTGTGGTTGTTCTTTGTCTTCTAAAAACGAATGTACGTAGTCTGTTATGATCGAATCCTCTGCAGTCATTTCTTCATCTTTAATGTAGATTATCTCCATACCTAAATCCGTTTGTGCTACATCATACATATCTGGGTACGGTTTAAACACCTGCTTAATATGATCGAGGTCCGGTGTGTTATTTCCCTGAACATGATTACGTATGATTTCTTCGGTATGCAAGCATTTCTGCTTGAATTCGTATGCGTTGTGGAGCGCCTGTGCACAATACGTACACAGATAAGCGTTTGGTACTAAACTCAAGTCCTGTAAACAAGCAATTCCGTTACGGCGTCATTGGTTCGAATTCGGGTGCTTACCAATTCGGGTATACATTGAACTATTTGGTCTTTAATATTACCGGCGTCATCGTTTAATTCTATGTAATTTAAGTCGATAATTTGTTCCAAACAGGTTCTACAAACATGAGACATTTTGTTGTCGGCGTCCATTGATTTTTTGAGGTTGTAAACGTCACAATCGCGGGGGTTTTACTACACCTACTTTGCGCACACGCGGACCTACTGAATGTTCATCGGACCTACTTTTTTAAATCAAATTTTGCTTTTAAAAAATTTATCAATTAGAGGCATTTCATTATGTCGTGAACTGTGACCTTGAGTCGAAAATCGGAATTAATATACTAAAAGTCAAAAATTTGACAAGTCTATCTGAATTCCAAAAACGTTAGTCTACTTAAAAGGCACTCACGCCAATAAAAATTAAAAATAATCGGATATTTATTTATTAAATTAAAATCAGTTTACTCATAATAATACCTAAACACTTATTAACAACAAACACAACGATAAAAGTAAAGATAGGTTAGAAAAAATGTACCGGCGAATGTTTGTAAGACGGGTAATAACAATATTTTGACATTGCAGACTACAGCGCCACAGTTCACGAGATCTTGAAAGACGTCTACTACGTTTACCTCGGATGCAAAATGTATCTGGATCGTATCTATTCACTTAAATTGTACAACATAAATTTAATACATCTGAATTTTAATCGGATTCGACGCGAGAAATCGATCCCATAATTTTGTCGGCTTGAATTGAGCGAAGCAATTAATATTCTGTAATAACATTAACAATATGGCCTTTTTTGTGAAATAACGTACTTTTCTATCAATCGGCCATATTTGAGAGCGATTTTGAACTATGATTTGTTTATGCTCGAAGTAGAAGTTATTGGTTGAGGTTATGGTAAAATTTGAAAAGTTTATGCTTTCTTTAACGATGCATATGCTTGATCCCTACTGTTTCTACTCTAGTCGATGTGAAATCTCTTATAGCGTTTTTCACTGGTCATTCTAGTGCGCACTTTTACGCACTGAGTGTTCCTGTTATTTTTCACTGGTATTTTTAATGCATACTGATTCAATTTTATTATTTTTCACTGGTCTGATACTATATGCACTTGATTCTGTACTAGTGCAGATTTTGTTGCACTGACAACAGATGCAAGTGCAACAGATCCAGTGCAAACATGGCGAATTTAAATGATTTGAATGTTGTCAATATCCGCAACATGTGAAAAATTGTTTGATACTAATTCGTTTATGTAATTTACTGTATATATATTATCAGCTAAAAACCCATTTGATATATGCAAATTCTAGATAAATGCATTTTAACTTTACTCATTAGCTTAAACTACGTTGATTGGTCTGGAAGTTGTAAAGTAACAACGTCGTTACTAATTTAAAGGGTAACAATAAAAAGAAGTTCACCCATTATAGACTACGTTTATCTCGGGGCCTTCCATCCGATCGAAAGTCCATCCGATCGTATGCATCAACTTCAATTGTACGAGATAAACAGGTGTGCTTGACTTCTCCATCGGATGCGCCGAGACAATCCGATCCTCTAGTTTTGCCGGCTTGAATTGGGTGAAGTGGATGTAAAGATTGCGATTGACGACATCAACGCTATTGGATTGAAGTATAATCAGCTGTTGTTACCTCTGCCTACATTCATTCTTATTCGTTAAATTAATATTTATCTCGAACAACATGATATTAAAACGGAAAATGACTGCTATGGTTTTAGTTTTTAATCTATACCTTTTAATGTGTAATATGATGAATAATAATATTATACTTTTGATGAAATGGCGTCAGCGTCATAGGACAAGGATTAATGCCCTACTACAGTAAGACTAAGAAGTGAAACAGTTTTAGTGAATTTTTTTAAATAAAAACCATTTTAGATTGCAGCTACATGCCGAGAGTGAAATGGCTAGAGTAATTGTGAAAAGTAGAAAATCACGAGCAGCAAATAAATGCTTTAATTAAGCTAATAAAATAACGGACTTCTTCACTTCCCCACTCCTTCCTCTTTTTGTTATTACAATATCTCTTCTTTACGTCCATACTTAACCAAACAACACAGAGATCTACGAAAAAACGTGTTTCATACACTTCGCGCCCAAGTGAAGTTAGTTATAAAAATTATAGCTATCTCCTTTTTATGTAACTTCCATCTTTTTTCAATTGAAATGGCCTGAAACGAAGATTATCCAATCGGAACAAGCGCTTGTCGACAACAACACTTTAGTTTGAAATGAGGATTGATTTGACTCAAGCGGATGGAGTTTCGATCGGATGGAAGCCTCCGAGATAAACGTAGTCATATATTATATGGTGCACTGTTCAAGCATTTCATTTTTCACTGGAAGTGCAATGTTAATGCACTGCTGGTAACACAATTATAGTGCACAGTAAACTAGCCCGGTGTTAGTGCGCATTCAAATTTGTTCAGTGAAAAACGCTATTATTTAGAACCATCGACCTGAACGTATACGCGTATACCCCGTACACGGTACTTTTACAACTGACTTGACGCTGAGCGCACTTGAATGCGGCCATTATTTTCAACAAGCAAAGATTATTTTGGTGTAATGGATTCAAAACGAATGTTAGGCCCCCTTGCCTTTGACACTACTTCATTAAGTCTAACTAACGAAGATACACAATGTTTAATGTGTTGTACAAAATATAATTTAAAACAATCTCTACCATCCTTTCTCAAACATATCTTTGATATACATCACATCGTCATCGAGAAACCACAGCACATCGACGACTTCGCTTTGTAAGTAACCCCGACCTAACTCAACCCACTAACGATTTGATCACAGGTATTTATCACACTGGAGGGAACGATTCAAAAAGACACCGATTGAGCAAATAATACCTGCCGTGATTGTAAAACCGAGTAATCACAAATACTTTGTGTTATCCGATCTTCTTAAAGAAGACAAAGTATTAAGGCACAAATTGAAACTTGAAGCGATGCTACGAACACAGGAATTCGAAAGGGAAGACACAACGTTTAAAACACCTTGTTTATTTTGTAAACTAATGTTCGAAGGTAAACGCAGCTGTTACCTAACGCATTTATCGAATGATCATAACGTCAGACTTGGTAATCCACAAAATTTGGTTTATGTCGACGATTTATTAAAGCAAATCGAGAAAAAATTAAACTTGTTGCAGTGTTTATATTGTGAAAAAACTTTTACAGATCGTAATGTTTTAAAAGACCACATGAGGAAGAAACAACACAAGCGAATTAATCCAAATAATCGATTTTATGATAAATATTATGCTGTTACTTATTTGGAAGATCATCAGTGTAATACCCATGTTGAGGATCTACCACTTGAAGAAAATTCTGATAGGGAATATGCTGATTGGAATGAAAGCGAATTAACCATAACATGCTTATTTTGCAGTCATAGTGATAAAGATATAAGTAATGTTTGCTTGCATATGAATAGTAAACATCGGTTTAATTTCTACAATGTTAGTAAGCATTTAGATTTTTATCAAAAAGTTAAACTGGTGAACTATATACGGCGACAAATACATTGCCTGCATTGCATTTATTGTGATGAGTCATTGCAAGATAGGGATTCTTTAGAAATGCACTTGAAGATATGTCAACAGGGACATTTACCAGATTCAAAGTTATTCGATCAGCCCGAGTAAGGAGTACCCATTTATTGAATTTCTCTAATTGATTTTGTTTCCAGGTTTTATTTTCCTACGTTCGAAAATGATTGTTTTTTACATTATCTTGATGATATCGATGATTAGATTTTTTTGTTAAATTAAAATAACACTTAAAAATCAATGTTTAATTTAAATTACCGTTTATTTACACATACTTGCAAAATTTAATTTAAACTCTAAGCCAATACATTGAACTGCGAACCCTATTATAATCAGGTAATTGTTCGATGGGTCCAACACCGACAACAGCCGGGCAACGATCATATATATATTTGTAACAGACTTCTCTAACGTCAGCTGTTGTAATTGAATTTATGCGGTGAATTAATTCGTTTGGCGTAATGCGTCGTCCGTAGCATAACATTTGACGACCTAAAAAACATTAATCAAAGACAAAAATTAAGATTAGTTACTCACCGATATCCTCGCAAACTGCTGTTGAAGTATCTAATTGAAGTAAAGTGTTTGCAGCTAAGAGACAACGAGCTCGTGCAACTTCAGCCTCGGTGACCGCAGTGCATAATCGCATGAATTCTGATTGAACGTTGTACATCATATCGTCAATTTTCAAGGGATCCGAAACGAAGTATACACCCCAAAGCCCCGTGTCTTTATAACACGTATTAAAGCTTTGATACGAATGACATAAATCTTCTTCAGCACAATACCGTGCCAAAGCAGTTGCGTTTTGTTTCGCCGAGGCTTGGGAACGATCCCATGCACCGAGTAAAGTGCTTGCCACCATTAAAGTCAAAGTGTCTGGATCCGTCCAGCCAGCACCTTCAATAGCGATTGCAATATGTGCTAAAGGAATGCTATCTTCGCGTACTCTTATTTCAGATCCAGTAAAACGACACGGATCTAAAGATGGTATTTTATCACACTCCCCTTTTGGAATATTCTTAAAAGAACATTCTAATAATTCGCACAATTGTTCGTGGTTAACACCACCAGCACCAGCTACGACCATCCTACTAGGATTATAATGATTTGTTAAGTAATAGCGTAAATCTTCAGCTTTCATACATTGTATGTTCTTGGTGGGACCTAAAATTGTATTTGCAAGAGGTGTACCTTGATAAGCGGTCGCATGTAAATGATCGAACACTACTTCTTGCAGATTCGATTCTACTTCTTGCATTTCACGTAATATAACTGATCGTTCGCGTTCAATTTCAGCTTCGCCAAGCTTGGCATTCTGTACGATATCGGTTAAAATGTCGATTGCTTTCGGTACATCTTTGGCTAGGCATTTGGAGTAGTAAACAGTTTGTTCCCTACTTGTATATGCATTGAGCTGTGCACCCATATCTTCGATTTCAATTTCGAGTTGACTTTGAGATCGTCTGCATGTGCCTTTAAAAGCCATGTGTTCCATAAAATGTGCCACACCGTTTGTCTTTAAAGTTTCATATCTGCTACCCGCATCAATCCAAATACCAACTGTGGCAGTTTGGGAACCCCAATCTTCGGTAGCTACTCGAATACCTGTACTTAGCTGGGTGCATTTTGTAGGTGGGACGTTAAGTAGGGAAGGTTGGGCATTAGCAGCGGTTGTTCTCTGCCTTACTTGCTGAGAAATCTGAGGACAAAAGACACTTACGTAATCTCTTTAAATCGAGCACTATATTTAAGCGAGAATTTAAAAAAATGATTACAACAATTTTAGGCAGTGTTCTTTTAAAGGTTTCCGTTACACTCACCACGGAAATTGGTACATTTTTCGGGATTTTTCTAAAAGACCGTGTCAGCCTCAACAACGCCATTTTATCTAACACTGTCAAATTCCTCAAATTCTAAACATTGCCAACTACGTTATTTTTTTTATGAGTTTAGTTTTAAAATTATTAAAAGAATTTAAAAAAAGTTTTCTGGATTTAACTAAATTATTTTGAATTCTGCTGAACACTAGCCAATAATTTGGCAGTAATAGATGCAAAAAAATTATGTAATTATTAACTGTTGGCATTACTTAATTTTTTTTGACATTTGTAAAATGGAATGTGTAGATTTGACATATTTATCTTTGTGTATATAGTTCTTTCAATTATAAGAATAAATGTTATAATGTAGTAAACAGGTTACAAATTTAACACAGGCACCAATATGCGAATTCACTGGTTTAGCCGTACTTCTAAAATTGTGGCACTATGTAGCGCTGCTAATTTTATTAATAGTGCCGATAGGGTCATTATGCCGATAGCTATAATCCCAATGACCGATCAGTTTAATTGGTCGTTGCATGCACAAGGTTGGATCTTATCGGCATTTGCTTGTGGGTACTTCACTAGTCAGTTATTGGGTAAAGATTTAATTGTCTCGAAGACTTTGTTACTACTTTAGTTGTTACAGGTAGTTTTTGGGCAAGCAAATTAGGTGCCAAAAACGTATTGATATGTAGCGTATTACTATGGAGCATTGCTACTTTTGTAACGCCTTTGTTAGCTGAAAGTGTAGTACAACTTGTCAGTTGCCGAATTATTTTAGGTTTCGCCGAAGGCCTTGGTAAAATCATTATTTATAGTTGTCAGTTATTACTGTTATTTTATAGGTTTACCAACGATCTTTCACCTGTTTGCTCATAGTATACCAGTAGAAGAACGGGGTCGTGCATTTAGTTACTTAATTGCATCGGGTTCTGTTGGACAGACGGTTGCATCTGTGGTAAGTATTAGTTCTAGAGTAATCTCGTGTAATGACAATTTTTAGTTATGTCCTCATCTAACTTGGCAAGCGTGTTTTTATTGGTTCGGTTCTTTAGGATTCGTTTGGGTAATTTTATGGTATAGCTTTTACCCGGGTGCTGGACTTGGATATGGTCCAGACGACACGATTCCTCATCACATTCCAAAAGTAAGTATCTCTACTTAAAAAATGTAATTAAGTCGAGCGTTTTAGGTTATACGTAATATTCGCTGGACCGATTTTGTATTGAACAAGGCATTGTGGGCGATTTACGCAGCTCACTTTGCAATGAATTGGTCGTCATATATAATAATGCAGTGGTTGCCGACATATTTGTCACGAATGCTCGGTGCCAATGCAAAGTCAATTAGTTTGACTGCAGTTCCTTATATTGTAAACTCGGCGTTTGGAGTTGCTAGTGGACATGTTGCCGATAATTTATTGTTACGCAGCGGTTGGTCGGTTTTAAATGTACGACGATTAATGACCAGTATCGGGTTAGTCGGTCCGGGTTTGTTTTTGGCGATTTTTTGCGTCGTCAATGAACTACCGCTTGCAGTTACATTAGTGTCGATATCGATGGGATTGCTAGCATGCAATTCTGCCGGACATTTATCTAATCATGTCGATGTTGCACCTAACCATTCGGGTACTACGTTTGCCATAAGTAATACAATCGCCACGATTCCGGGTATTTTATGTGGACCGATTACTGCCGCTTTGGTCATGGCATCTGACGGTAAATGGATCGGTGTGTTTTTAGGAGCTACATTTGTAAACCTAATAGGGGCTTTAGTATATTTTACCAATAGCGTAGCCACTCAAGTGTTATAAAATATTGGATATTTACGTTATTAAAAGATATTTATGTTATGAATTTTTGATCAAAAACCTTTTTTCTTGATGTGATTTTATTGACACATATTCAACAACATAAATTAATAACACTCAATATAAACACAACATCTATGTAACAATTAGGACTTTAACTTTAAATGTATTTTCATGTGCCGACTCAGATGGGCATTATCAACAAAAGCTTTAAAACAAGCAATACATCTATAAGGTTTCTCCCCGGTGTGGGTACGAATGTGGCGAGTTAAACTATGACTACTATTAAAGCATTTATCGCAAAATAAACATTTATGAGGTTTCTCACCGGTGTGTGTCCTCATATGAACTGTCAAATCGGGTTTGTGTCCAAATCGTTTCCTACAAAAGTTGCATTCGTGGGGTTTCTCACCACTGTGTGTACGAATGTGTGATTTCAAATTGTGATTTTGATTAAAACTTTTACCACACATTTCACATTTGTATGGTTTTAAACCCGAGTGAGTGCCGTAATGTCGAGATAAGTGTGCACTCGAATTAAAATCTTTTTCACACAAATCACATTTGTACGGTCGTTTGCCATCGTGTAGTCGTAGGTGACGTTCGAGTTTAATTGCTTTTTTTGACGTGAATTCGCAAATATCACATTTAAATGGCATTACACAAGTTTCTGCTTGTAGGTGCCGTTTTAAATGCGAAACGTGGTTGAAGGTGTTATCGCACCGTTGGCAACGGTACGGCTTCAGCCCAGTGTGTGTACGTACATGCTTGGTGAGATCAGAACTTTGTCGATACGCTTTCGGACACATACCACACTGGTATGGTCTTTCATCAGTGTGGATTCGCATGTGACTTTTTAAAATTGTTTTAATTGCAAAGGCTTTTCCACATAGGTCACACTTGAAAGGTCGTTCTCCAGTATGAGATCGCATGTGTATTATCAGGTGTGAACGTTGTGGAAAACCTTTGCCACAGACGTTGCATTTCAATGGTTTATCGACTGTGTGGACGCCTAGAATGTGAATACGTAACACATTCTTGTATGCGAACGTTTTTCTACATATTGTACAAACGAATGGTCTAGGTGTATCAACTTGACTTTTAAATGTGATATCGCTGTGTACAGTATGAATAACCTCGGTTGAATTTAAAATGCAATTGAATTCTTCGACTTCTGTTTTTATCAACGATAAGTTTACTTCTTCGGACATTATCTATTTTATTTAATTGCATTTTTAAAAAAAATAAAGATCTTGAGGCTACATAACCTAGTATGGATTTTTGTGTGCGAGAGAGATAGGTATATGCACTTTTATACAGGCACTATACTAAATAACTAACATCTGACTCGATTTTACAAATTTGAGTGTACTGGAGGATACTATAAGCATTATACTATGATACTATCCGTTGCGAATATACTTAACATAAACTGTTACAATTAAACGTGATTAAACTCTAAGTCTAAAAAAAAAAAGTATGATGAGTTGCCTAACTGAAGGCGGTTAAATAGACAACACACCATACACAAGTTTAACAATTTTTGTTGATAATTATTAAGAGCGATTAACATTATAACCTAAAACCTCATTTCCTTATCGTTTATATTCCAATAATCAAACCACGTTATTACCTCATTAAAATAAATGTGTTTGATATTTATTTATACCGATCCATCGCCTCCAAAAAATGGTTATCGAATGGTTGCAGTGTCAAACCGTGACGAGTTCTACTCGAGACCTGCGAAACGTGCTTTTCACTGCAAGGAAAACAACTTAGTCGGAGGTATGTATCAGATAACGAAATTTTATATAAACGATTCGTTATAGGCCAAGACTTAGAAAAAGGTAGAGAAGGTGGTATGTGGTTCGGTATTTCATTAAAACAAACTGATGCGTTCCAATTTCGTTTGGGTTGCGTTCTAAACTTATTAGGTGACGATCTACAAACTGACCTTGAAGGTCGAGGAGCAGTCGTTCCCAATTTTCTAAAAACCGATTTAACCTCTGACGAGTATTTGGAAACGTTAAAAGAACACCAATATAATGCTTATAACTTTATAACGATAGAACTAAAGTAAGAGTTGTTTGGAGTTTCAGCTTTAATACATTGTGATTTTAGAAGGGATTGTGTCATAACTAGTCATCATACTAATAAACCATTTTCATGTGAGAAATTTGAAGGTAAGCAGGTTTTAGGTTTTGGTAATAGTACCACTAGTGTGCCCTTACAAAAAGTAGTAAATGGTCGGGCGAAGTTTAAGGAAATAATTCGATCATGTGGTAACGTCACAAAACATGAATTAATAAAGCAGTTAACACAATTGTTAAAGCACCAGGAGAAGTGAGTTTGCATTCTCTTAAATATTTGTTTAACGGGTACTCTTAGATATTTGCCTGATCCTGAGTTGGCGAGGAGAACACCTTGGTTTAATGATTTAGCATCAATTTACGTACGGAAGTTGGATGTTGAATACGGGACTCGGTTAGTTTGTTTAAACTTTAACGTTGTCTTTTGACTCTATAATTTTAGGACGCATTCGATTCTTTTGATCGATTATGACTGGAACGTAGATTTTGTCGAACTAGCTATGGAAGAACCAATTGATGCGAATCAACCGACCTGGAAAACATTCAATTTTAACGCTAGGTTATAATGTTTTTAATTGGAAATTAAATATAAATGGGATTTTTAACAAAGATTTTTTTTTAAGTTAAGATGAGTTGGTTCTTGGGTTTTTGCGAACATTTCCAATGTTACCCAATATAAAATCGATATCAGATGTTAATTTATGGTTATATGATTTTTGAACTGCTTGCTGGAGCTTTTCCATACTATTTTTCATTTGCTGTATTTGCCTTGTCATTATAACTGCAGTGTCTTCGTCTATAATGAAAAAATAATAATGGGAGCTTTGGTTAGAGACAACGTACTTAGCTGCAACGTTTTTGCTAGTTTATGTGTGAGGGGAGAAGGTGTATGATCGTTAATCTGCAGTAGATCATTTAGATTTGTCAATGAACTGTTTCTTCCCAGCGATCTAAACGGTAACACCAAATCCAAGACTTCGGCATTATCATCTAGTTCTTGAATCTTTTCGTAAATTAAATCTGTGTTGGATTTTTTTTGACTTCTGTTACGTTGACACGCTGATTTAACTACTGGTTTCGCTTTGCTTTTCGAAGAAGTGTCTCCTAGAGCGTAATTGTACGAACATTCGGGACCATACTTTGGTTTTGGTTTTCTTTGGGACATTCCAAAAATTTCTTCCATGACTAAAAATTTGACTTTCGAATTTTTTAAAAATCTAGGAAATTTTGTTTTTTAAAGTTTTAACGAGATGACGCTTTTGTTGCGTGTTTAGTTATAAATTTTAACGACGTGTTGCGTTGTTGGTGTAGTTTTTTCGCGATTGTTTCATAATGGCTGTCTGTGAAAGTGCGATTTTGTTCGGAAAACTAAATGATAATCGTGTTGTTGGGAAATGAATCGTGCCGACGCGAGTGGCGCGTTTTAAATAAAAATGTCGACATTCGAACAATGTCTAACCTTTAAGTTGAGTTATTGGTGACGGTTGACAGTTTTCGTCGTTCTAAGTGCAAATGGCCCCTTCGCCCGAAAATGACAACGCACCGAAAGCACCAGATAAATGCGACAAAACAAAGGCGGCCGATACACAATCGTCGGGTACTAACGTAGAAATTATTGGTACTGCGGATTCTACCAGTAAGGTACGTATCTTTCCATTTGGTGTTAATTACGCTCGTGTTAACGTGTGTCGTTATCGCAAGTCTCGATTGCATTTTATGAAAAACAATCGATTTTCTTCGTTATTATTGGTAAATTTTGCGATACGTCGTTGCGAGTGCAAATGGCCGCTGTTATACGGTGACGTATCTATAGCGGTGTTTTTTCGTTTAATTTTCAAAAGCCCTTTTTAATTTCATCGTGTCGGCACAACTTCGTCGTCGTAAAAACGTTTTAGCGTTTAAACGCAACCAGCATCGAACGATTTCAACCCCGAAAAAACTAACAATAATGACGTAGCATTTTGGGCGTAATCTTCACTAATATTCCTAATTTGCAAAAATATGCGCGTCACGTGTTCCACAATGTAATTAAAAAACTAAAAACTTCCAGGAAGCGTCCGTATCGGGCCTCGACGATGTAGGATTAAAAGCACTTTTAGACGAAGCAATTAGTTATAAGACACCGAAAGACCGGTTAGGCAAAAGCGAACTATTCCAGGTAAGTCGTTGATTGTTGTAAAGTAAATGCTTAAACCATTGTCGTAGAATTTATTAGAAAAAGCCGAGGAAGATGATAGAAAAGCACGTGCAACTAGCGCTAGCGGCAAAGAATCGGTACGCTATTACAACACAACTGCCAAACACCGCACGAGACGTCGACGTGAACCTAATTCGATATCCGAGAATTTAACACATGGTGGAAGTTTGAATAATTTAGCCGAAGAGGATTTATATGCACCCGCTAGTCATTTGCATCGTCTTACTAAACCGGTTAGCACACGACAACGTCAAGGAGGCAGTTTGCCGTGCAACGTAAATGCCGGCCTTACGTCATTCTACGATAAACAGTTCTTCGAGGAAATGACCCGTAAAAAGTTAGAAGACAAAAAGGTCGAAGACACGACAATCGAAATGGAATCTGAAAGTCTTCTCGAACACGATTCGTTAAACCAAGACTACAACGAGTCTGAAATCGAAATACAAACTAGAATACCTCGTGTGCCTACGAAATTTACCTCTAGATATAATCTCGACATCTGTGGTGGTGCTGGTAATTGTGCCGTCGACGATGGTCTTAACGTCTCAGCATTGGAACGTTCAGATAAAATTTTAGAAAATGAACTATCATACGGTAAAACAACCGAAACCATTTCTAGTGCCAACTGCTTTCCCGAGTATTTGCTTCCTAGCTTGACTAGTCGCAATATAATTCCTTTGCCGAAATACGTCGAGGATAAGGTAATCTCAAATTTGAAAAAAAAACCGACTGTAATTGTCTTTTTAGAAGGTTGACGAAAATGGTAATGCTTTGGGACAATCACTCGATGGAAAGAAAAATAAAAAGAAAAAAATTCAAACAGCTGATAAAAACGTAGTCGTTTTAGAAGGAAAAGACGTATTTAAGAATATTTTTGTTTAAGCGTCGCAATAATTAGCTGTGTTTTAGGTCGTCGGTCATAGAAGCGATATTGTGCACGACGTCGACAAAATCATGGAGTTTCTTGGTGAACAGAGTGAATCGAAAAAAGTCAATGAGCATAAGAATAAAACGAATAATACCAAAAAGCAACGCACTCGTTCTAAAGGAAAATCGGAAAAAATGCAAAAGAGTAATTCGATGGAAGAAATTTCTGTGAGCAAATTAGATGATTTTAATTTAAAAGAATGTGAGGTTGGAAAAGTTCCTTTAAGAAGCACCAAGAGTAATATAGATCGACCACGAGAGCGTCGGTCATGGGGTAATTCGGAGGTAAGTGTTGTTTACTATAAATTCAGAAGACTGAGGAACGTGTTTCAGAGCCTTCAGTTTCACGCTTCGGCCGAAAATTTAGAAACTGCCGATTTTCGCGTTGTCACTAAGAAAAAGAAGAGTAAGAAGCGTAATTCTATGTGTGGTCGACGTCAACATTCGGGTAATCTTCACAACAACGACTTAAATCGGATGAATTCGCCCGAGCCTAGAAAATCTACATGCTCAGCTCCTCACAGTGATAAATCCAACGATTCTTCAGATGTCGATTCGGTGCATTCGCTTCCAATCGACACCGAACGGAATATCGATGGTGCTAGTTTACCAATTTCGTACGCCGACATTGCAAAACACACTAATGCTTTGGAACGTCCTAAATGGAATCGTCCACCCAGTGAACGAAAAGCATCGAAGTCGAACGAGGTTCTAAGTGACGGAGGTGATAACAACAAATTAAAAGTGGATTCCCAAAACTGGCAAAATAACAACTTACAGACAAACTTTAAAAAAATCCATAGTAAGATATCGTCGAATAACAACTTTCGAAACATTAAAAACGTGCATAAATCGGATAGTGCGGATATTTGTGTTAATCCAATATTGCCTCACAATATTCCCGATGTACAAACGATCGAAAAAATGCATTTTAAACAGTTGCAACAGGCAATGCAACAAACTTACGTATCGAACAATTTTCAAGATGTTATTGTTAATCATTTACCCATGTGCGTGACTCACGAACATCAATCGCAAGTGCAATATATGCCAAAATACGAAACTGATAATTCCTGTGATAGTGAAAGAACTAATACACGACCGGCTGTTGTTATTTTAAGCGGAAATGGTAAAGAAGTGTCGGGTCTTACGTTTGGATTCGAAATTAACGAACAATTACTATCGGACGATGTGTGCGATAATTTTACCTCGAGATTTTATGTGCCCGATGTTTTTCAAAAACACAATCACGATAAAATTGTCAACTTTATCGGTCTTGGTAAGTACTGCGACTACAACAATCATAACCTCAAAATTCTGTTCGTTTCAGCTTGGGAAGACACGCTAAGCCAAATGAACGGAAAAGCCAAGTACTTCACCGAGCAAAGTTAAAATTAAAACTGTGTACGCCCTAATTGTGTTTCGATTATTAAAAAAAAGTGTAACGATAAGTTAAGGTATTTATTTATACAAGTTTTCTGAACGAGTGCGTTAACAAAAAAGGCTGTGTATGGAAAATTACACGTGGTTCAAAAGTACATTGAATAAAAAGCAATACGGAAGGAATTCGTTTCCTTTAATTTTTCGTTTTGTTATGTTTGTTAATCAGTGATATAAGAAATATAAATATGTAAAAATGTATGTATCATAGGAAGAAGATATTTTATGTATAAAAATGGACAATTGGTTAAGTATATATAAAATATCGGAAACAGGCTTTTTAATAATGTGCCGAGTGATGGTGCAGCACAGAAAATTACAAAAAAAAAATGTTTAACTCGCCTGGCTCGTAATAATAAAAATTTGCTTTTTAAACTTTAAGTGCGTCACATTTTCTTAAAACACGGGTAAATGTGTCACGCGCTAATTATTTATTTTTGAAATTGTAGCTAATGAAACTGGCGAAACTTTACCGAACAGTGTAGTTTGTAAAGTTTCACCGGATCGAAGTCATTCTAATAAATGCTTTGCATTGAATAGAATGATTTAACATAAACTAATTTTACACAAGATTGCAGATTTTTTTTAGTGGCTGTAAAACCACCTTTAGACGAGTTTAGATTCGTAGATTTTTTAGAAGTTTTATATGAAATTGGGACGCGTTGCGAAATCATGGAAAAGTTTCGTTACGGGCACCGTTTAAAAAGTATATATTGTACAGATGTTATTTTGATACGGTTGTTTTTTTCTTGGTACATTACACGCTGTTGTAGTCCCACCGAGCTTTGTTTTTCACTTTACGTGTAAAGTGTTTGAAACAACAGTTACGTGTGGTACAAGTTTTGTTGATATAAGTGAGGATGCGAGTGTTTTGTTGTTTCGATAAAATGAGTATCTTTTTTTGTTATAAATTTTATTTTTAATACTGTCTACACTTTATAGTATGTATGTAAAAAATACCTTTGTTATTTCGATACCAGTTTCGATAGAAAATTTTTTGTTCGTTCGAAAAATGATATATTTGCTATATACATTCAAATTATGTACATTATTAAACGTGTAAGTTTTTAGTTTTTTCTTTTAATTTACGAAATAAAGCCAAACTGCAAATCTTGTTCATTCAAATGTTTGATACTTTATTTTGTTTAGTAACATTCATGGAAGGAAACAAATGACAACTGACTTGATTAGAAAAAGCACAAAGAAACGCACTACTAGTGTTTATGGTAATATGGTATTTATTATGACTTGGAATACTTTGTGAGCTTGTTTTAAATTAACTCCTGGAGATTCTTAGTATATACTAGTCCGAAACTTGAAAGAAAACGCTTGTTAACAATTCCTGTATACGGTTATCGTACATATTATATATACTTGTGATGTAAGGTAGGTAAAATATTATTACCAGAGAGTTATTACTGAAATAGTTGGAATCTTGTTGTCTCAATAATATCTATGCAGTAAACATATAGTGATTTGATTGCCATCTCACAAACTAACCGCTACCTACATGTATATAATTTTCTTTAAGAGCAGTTCGCGAGATACTCACAAGATGGCAACCATCACTGTCAGTAATTAACAGTGTGGCCATACGATGTCGTGTTTTTGGTTAGTTCACCCATTTTATTGCTAAAATTGGCATGGTTTTTTTGTTGTACGTCAAGTTTAGATATAAAAATATGATGGTGTTGTTCATGTATTGAAAACAGAGCTACAAATTAATATTATTATATTATAAATTATTGAGAGTTATAATATTGTAACGATTTTAAAACTAATTTATTTATACACAATATATTTACACGTTTATAACTACGCGAACTAATTAAATCTAACGATATTTAAGAAAAACACACTAATTTATGTATTACATTCACTCGAAAAATAATGTCTGCGGATAACTTAATTGTTTATTTTAAAACTAACACTTGTTTACATTAAAAGCACGTACGTTTAAACGCCGTTATATTTATCTTAACCACGCGTTAGTAATTTATTTATTTAAACATCTTAACACTTCCGACTTAGAATAACTGACCTATGTTCACTTTAAATCGTTTTTATATATTTTTGTTATCTATCCTGAGAACTTTCTACATCCTTCCCCAAACGTTCTAGAAGTGGATATTAACGTAGTGAACGCTATCGAAGCTGAAAACAACTTCGCAAAAGTTTCACTCTGCCCCTTTTTAAGACTGTTCTATCTCAGAACAGGACACTGGTAGACGGGATCGTGGCGTTAGCAGCACTCACCATTTCGGCAACTTCCTTGAGCATAAAAGTAGTAGTCATTGAACTTTTCCTGACCCGATATTCGACTTGATTGGTAACTGCAGGCCAACACTCGCACGCCTGTTTATCGGAAAACGACCTACAACATATTTCGAACTGTCTTTCAATTCAATTCATCTAAGCCACAGCCAACCTTGAGTACTGCCAATTTCTTAATATTCCATTTCTACCTTGAGGCTTCATAATGTTGGCCACAGATTTTCTTATAACGTGAGTATCTCTTGATGATCAGATAGAAAACGAAGCGTCTGTTACCACGCAGTTTTAAAACTTTTCCAACTGCCGGTTACTGTCTTTGTCTTTTTAAATACCCCTCTGGACATGTCAAAATCTTCGCACACGCAATGTGCGATGGCGTTATATTTTTGTGTTTGAAACAAGTCTTGTTGTTATAACCCCGAACTTAGCCTTTCCAGAACCCCCGTAGATGCTCATAAACTTATCGAAGTCCATTCCTTTGACTTGATTTCTGGTTCTGCTAGTTATTACTCTGGTTTGGACCTGAACTTATGTAACGTAGTTATCGCCAGCAAACGGGGATAGACGATCGATGCGGGCTACTTTTCACTTGCTTTTGGATGGTTTTCGGATGCGACGTATCACAACATTAATACGCTGCAGCGTCAGCGACAAACCACATCTTCTTTCAGTATTATACAACCATACCTGGTTGCCAGATTAAAACTTACCATTTTGTGCCTTGATGTCATAACTGATCTTCATTCTGTTGCTAACAATTTGTGTGTTTTTACAGACGGCCTCATGTACTTCGTCTAGCTTATTGGTCAGCTTGTTGATGTAGTCTTGTCCAGAAACTTTTTCTTCCGGTTTTCGTTTGGATTGGAGGTCGCATGGCAGTCGTATTTCGCGACCGTGCATGACACATGATGGTGTTTGGCCTGTGTTTTCTTGAACGGATGATCGGTATGCCAATAGGCAAAAGTGCAAGTTCTGATCCCAGTCTCTTTGGTGTTCGAACACTACTTTGGATATGTATTTTCCCATTGTTCGATTCATCCGCTCAACCATGCCATCATATTGAGAATAGAGAGGCGCTGTTCGAGTTTTCTTAATTCCCAACAGTTGGCAAACTTCTTGAAACAGCCCAAACTCAAGCTTGCGATCTTAATCGGAGTGTAATTCTAACGGAATTCCAAACCGACAAAAAAACTCTTTCACTAATACGTCTGCGACTGTAGCTGTTTCTTGATTCGGTATGGCGTCCATTTCGTAAAATAATCCATCGCCACCAAGATGTATTTGTTTCCCGTATTAGATTTTGGGAACGGTCCTAATACTTGTCTGCCAAACGAAAACAAATGTTCCCTCTTCTCTTAGATAACTTCAAAGTGACTAGAGTTTGTTTCAGTTGATGGAAAGCATTTTCGCAGTCTTCATTCCACCTAAATTCTGCTCTTTTTTCGGCCAATTTCGTCAAAGGGTTGGCAATATTGGCAAATCCGGGTAAAAATTGTCCTTAATAGGTGCATCCAAGGAAACTTCGAACATGATGTTTGTTGATTGGTCTTGGCTATGCTTGCAGTGCTTGGATTTTGTCTGCGTCAGCCTTTACTCCATCTCTAGATACGACGTGACCAAGGTATTGTACTTCATAAAAATGTGGCACATCTTTGGACTCACTCATGAGACTCGCACGGCTGCGTTCTCTGACGAATGAAAAGGAATTTCTTCATTGTCGATCTTCAGGACATCGTTCTTCATATTCAAATGGAACCCATACTTTTTATAACGTCTACTCCCAGAATAAGTTTTTTCCATGATGTCGGCTACCAGTACTTGATGGTCGAGTACTCCATGGTTACTTTGACTTGTCCGTGAGTAGGTATTTCCTTGCCTGTCGCCGTTCGTTGTTTTCCAATAACATGTCAGGACGAATGATGGTCTTCGTCGCTCTCGTGTCAACCAGTAACTGAATACTTCTTCCATTGATATTGCCATCGAGATAAATGCTATGTAATTGCTCCTTTAAGTGATGCCATTTGAATGGCATTTCCGGGACATAGCTCGTTGAGGACGACTTTCGACCCGTTCTAGTTTTCCGGATGTTCTTCTGGACTTAGTAGTCGTCGTACGTGGCCCACTTGCCCGCAGTCCGAGCTCTTCCTCGAGCTACTTGTTCGCGGAATGCACGTCGCACTATTTCTTCATTGCTTTCTTGTGTATGCGAGGCTATTTCTGCAGCACAACGGCGTGTTTCGCCGTTTCGAATTCTAAAGCAGGGGTTAAGGCGTCATCCAACGTCTTCGGTCGAGCTAACCGGAGAGTCTGCAGCGTTTCGCCGTCTACAAATGTTTGAATAGCTAACTGCTCGAAGAAGGTATCTGGTGCCGTATGATGCGCAAGTCGTGTTAATCTGGCGATGTCAGCCTCGAACTCTTGAAGACTTTCGGCAGCTTTCTTAACCCGACTTTTAATTTAAGCTTTGTACACAATGTGTAATTAAGAGTTCGTAATTTTCTTATAGGTGGCGAGAACAGTCTGCAAAATTCCAAGGGCTTCTCCACTTAAAGACACTATTAAAGACGTCGCTGTCTGCTTATTACTTCAACCATTAGTTTTAGCTGCGGCTTCAAACTGCTTGTAGTAGGTTGACTATGAAACTTTACCATCAAAATTTAAACCTGTGCGTGGCTTATTCTTGATGGTCTATTAAATCTTTGCTCGTGACAATTTCTTCACCGTGACAATTCAATTGGTTCATTCTTTTTTCAAGAAGTTTTATTCTGTCTTCTAGTTTTAGTTAGTCCTCTATTGCTTCTATTTTGTCATTCACAGATTTGCAAATTTTTATTTTTCAGTATTAACATATCTACTTGGGTTTCCTCTTGAACAATTTTAATTTGATTTTTATACTCGTTCGTATTTCTTTTTTTAAACTTCTAGAATTTTCCTCCATTTTCTGGGAATCTTCGGACAGTTTTTCTTTCGTTTTTATATAGTTTTTTTCGTTTTCTGAGTTTTCCTCAGTTTTCAAATATTTTCGCATCGATTTTAGGTTGATAACGAATTACCGTCATAACTTATAACACGAGTAAAAAAAGTTTAATAACATTAAATTCGCGATTCTTCATCAAATTGGAACGGCTATAATTACACTCTATGATCATACTATGATTACACTTTATAAACAAATACGCGCGAACTAAACAGAGCACATCTTCATCACCAATGTAACAAATTTTAAACTAATTTATTTATACACGAAATATTTTCACGTTTATAACTGCCCGTCCTCACATAGCAAGACACTCTATGGACCAATTCAATAAGACCAGTGTTAATCTCTTACCATGGTCACACGGGTCTTTGACCTTTCACGTATTGAGCACGTGTAGGCAATTATAGGTAGAAGACTGAAGAATTTAGCGCATCTTCCAGAGACACAGGAAGCTCTCCGGCATAAAGTGCAATTTGCTTAGAGCATGTTAAGAAGTAAAGAGCAGAATTAGGACTATAATACAGACAGTATTATTGACTGATTGGAAGAAACTCTAAACTTTCAATCTCCAATAAATTACTGATTTATAATTAGATCCTGAAACCAGTATGGTTGTACGGTATCCAGCTTTGGGGCTGTACCAGGGATTCCATAAAATGTTACTAAGCATAGTGGTATGTTCGAAATTTCGATCTTAGCCGTCAAAGAAGAAATTAAAAGATTTACTGAAAAGAATGTACCACGCCAATGCAGAGACTCTTCAACTGCTGGACAACCAACATCATGTACGAAGATTGAAAAGAAGAAAACCGTGTGATTTCGTGTATAAAAACAGAGCACAGTGCGCGAGTGAAGCGCATACAGTTCTGAAAAATCTAGAAGACATCAATGGATAGACTCTAGCCGATCAGTATATAGTAATAAAAATTGAGATGAAAATTAATGGCTTATATACAAAAACTAGTTTTAATTGTAAACACAATGCTACTTAAAAATAAAAAAAAACACCGTATACTAACATCGTCAACATAAGTAAAGCTTTGTAGTGAACTGCAGTTTATTTTACTAAATAATATTGTCTTTTAATTGGCACCGTTGGTGTTGAACAATAAATAAATGTATAAAATGCTTTGTTACTTTCAAAGCAACTAATTTATGTTATCGTTTTTATAAAACTTTTGATTTTATAGATGTATTTATGACGTAAATATATATAGTTATTACAGTACGTTGGTAGTTAGCTCCAGAATCACGAGATGGCGTTGACTACGAAATTACCTTTTTAAATGGTTCTCATATTGTATTACTGTATAAAAATTTGCAAGAAAATTGCGTGTAGATTCTTATGACCACACTGTAAGTTTCTCGTTTTGGTCTTGGCTTCATTCTTAAGTCAGTTATTCAGTACACATAAGGAATGAAAGTGCTCGTGTAAGCCAATTGCTGGTCAAGTGTTTGGTAAGATTTTGAAATGAGCAATATTCGCTTGATTTTAAAACCTAGCGATTATTTTCAAATATAAATAATTACGTAATATCCTGTAATCATAAAAAAAATCGCCTCGATAATCAAAACTTACTTCCTTTGAACATAAATTTGGTCAGTGGCGTAACAACTTTTATCTACTTTAGACTAATAAATAACAAATCTTATTTTTGACATACCTTTAATTAACAAAATGATAATCAGACATAATTTTTTTGTTTATAAATATTAAAAGCGACACGGTTTTGGAGTGAATTGCCAAAATCAAGTCGCCCTGTTAATCTATACATAAATATCATTAAGACAAATAAAACTTTAGTACTCAAATAGTAGATCTTCGATGGTGCTCAGGCCGGAAGAATAATTACCGTGGGAGTCGTCCGAATCTTCGGACACGTCGGTCCAACTACCGGCGCTTTCATTATCATCGCCCATATCGTCGTCTTCCTCGTTATTTCCGTTATTATCGTTGCGCGATGTATCCAGTGGTATTGTATCGACGTCGGATCCATCGTCGTCGGAACCGTCCATATCGTTGGCATCTTCTTCGTCCTCCTCCTCTTGTTCGTCTTCATCGTCGCGTTTCCTCCCCACGTCGTATATACGTACAACAGATTCTTGAGGTGCGTGATAAACACCTAAATTCTCGACTATGGCAATTTGACTATCGAAGCGATTAATCGCTAAATCGTACACGTTCCTTTTAACGTCGAAGGTGGCTATGCTCGAGTAATCGGAAGCGTCGACCGTTTTAAAACTGGTTTCAAACGTGGGATCCTCGTCGTCTTCTTGTTCAAGCGATATAGCGTAAATTGTACTGTTAATCGGCGCAAAAACCACTTGTGATTGATTTAACACAGGCACAGTTTTTAACAATTGAAAAGTCCGTATGTCCCAAACTTCAGTGTTCGATACAATTTCTAAACCGTTCGGGTGAAAAACTCCACTTTGTGTTTGATTTAATTTGTCTAGTTTGTGAATTTGTTGCCCCGTGCTCACGTCGAATAAGACACCGTCGGACAAAACCAAGTCGTCGTTGGGACTAAATGTGGCTTTGTTTCTGGTATATTGGTTGCTGACGGTTGGTACCAACATCGTAACGCCGACGCCGGTGTTGACGTCGTAAATTGTTGCAACTTCGCCTTTAGTCCCAATGAGCCTATCTTGAATCGCTTTGCTAAATTCCATGTATTCTTCGTTTTCAAACGAACTTTTCATTTCGTAATTGCTCATCGCCCATAACGCCGAAAGCGGCCGTCCCCACGTTGAGCTGCTGATTAGTAATTGACCATCCCGGCTGGGTTCCGTATGAACAACGTAACTGTCGTGAGCGGAAAACGATGCTTCCTCGTTACCGGTATGTATGTTAAAAATGCGTATATCACCCGAATCTGCTCCAGCAACGATGTTTTGATCTCCTGGTAAAAACTTCACGCAAGTATAGAAACCATCGTCGTTCGGTAAACGTATCGTCTGTACCGGACAAAACCGACTATGTATAAATTTTCGATCGAGACCTTTCGCTTGAAAGCCAATTTGCCTACGCACCGATCGTATGGCGAAATTATTAGCAGCTTGAATCTTTGGTTTTGGATCGGGACACTTGTGAGGCACGAATAAATTGAACTGGGGACACGTCGCCATGGGGTTTTTACAAAGCGCGTGCTGGTTCGTCAAGTATTCGGTTATGATCGAATCTAAGGTGATGCGCGGTTGTTCGCCGATGATGTTGTCGTCGCTTGCTTGATTAGGCAGTAGTATTTTGAGATGGGGTTCCGCCGACAGTTGTTTTTGTAACCTAGGCTTGGACGATAAGTTTAAAGATGTCGGTGTAGGTGGTGCCTTTTTCTTTATCTTAATGGCTGGGGATAAACCATTGTATGGCGTCGAATAAGAGTCTGATGGGTTTGGGGTTGGTGCGCTTCGGTAAGGCGACGAAAATGACAGTCTAGTACGGTTAGGAGTCGTCGACGTGTACCGGAATTTATTCGGCGGATGTAAAGAATTCGTGGTAATTGCGTTAGATAAATGCGCTTCTTTTTGTAGCAAAGTTGCGGTTTCTACCAAACCTTTAGAAGTCAGATGCTGGTGGATGAGTTGCAACAATTGCTTATCGTTAAAATGGATTTTAGTCTGCGCAACTATATTTGCTTTGTGTATATTACTTAAAGACACCTCTAAATCATCAGTTCGGTGTTTAGTTTTACCCGAAAGCCTTTCCAACAACTCTAACGCGTATTTTTGAAAATGCACGTGTTCTTGTCGTTTTTCTTGTAGAATTGGGTCACGCATTAAAGTCTGAAGTTGGTTACTGGTAAACAATGGTAATTTTGAAACGATCTGTCTGACTGTCTCTGACCGTGCCAATCCTGCTAAAGCTTTACAAGCCAAAGTTCTTAAACAATCTGCATCGGTTATTGGTGTCTTAACGTTCATCAGTTGTAACAACACCATAATACCACTGTTAGAACGTACACTTTCCCATACTTTCTGTATCAAATCTTCGGAACTTTTATATTTGGTTTTTTTACTGGGGGAAACTGTACCCCCTGATGAGTATCTTGAGATGGTCGCGCCTACTCGATGAATCGGAGCACAAACACAATTAACTAAAACTCTTAAAGCAGCTTTTTGAACATCAGCATCGGCAACTATTTCCCCATCAGCTGCACCTAAAATAATGTTAACACCGACGGTTACAGCTTCGTCAGGTAAATCAACACGGTCGCAAAATAATAAAACCACTTTCGGTATGACGCAAGCAATTGCAAGCACATCCAAGGCACATCTAACCGTTTCAGCACGACCACTGTAATTCCATTCATAGGCAAACGCAATTATTTTTAATAAAAGTGTGATACCTCCAAGTTTATGTAATTGATCGACCGGTTGCCAATGACTTCGGAATGGCATTAGCTGCAATAAGGTTTCAATTTGTTGTTGGACTTCTTCGGGTGATGATTTACATGCCTTGTAACTTGGTTGAGCAGGTATAACTGCACAACGCTCGTTAGGTCGAATTTGCGATCGTCGCAACTGCTCAACTTTAATAAATAAATGTGCTTCGAGGTACCGCTTATAAGCAACACAAACGTGTCTTACAATTTGTCGGGCCGCACACTCGGCATCCTCGTTTAAAGATGACGTATTCTCCTCATTCGATAAAATTGGCAATGTCGAAATAACATTATGCAACTTCCGCAAACCATCTTGTTCATCAAACTCATCTAAAATCACCCGGAATTGAAACGTCAACCCGAAAAACATCGTAGCGTGACACCGACCAGAATCATGTGAACACTCGAGTAACCACAATGCATACTTCACTAAATTGCTAACAACGTAATCAGGTAACAAACACACGCGTTCCATAGCTTCTTCACAATACCCCAAATAGTATAAACAAATCGATACACCGGTTGCCGCGATCGATGGCCTTGGTACTTCCAACAAACATTCCAAAAATTTCCCTTGTATAAATTCGATTGAAAATTTTTTATGGCACAGCAGTGCGGCTAGATATTTTAAAGCTTCAAACGCTAATCGAGCTTCCTTTGTTTCCTTAACATTCACATAATTCAAAATCAGATCCAAAACGCTATGTTCAAACACGTGACCGAGAAACTCTTGGTATTCACCCATTGGGGTTAAGTATCGCAAAATCAATATTTGTTTGGTCGCTAAAGTTGGCGGGTACAGTTGGAGATTACCAATCATGTAACTTTCTAATTCGGCCCAGGAGGAATTACTCGACTCAGCAAGGAAGTTACTCCCAGTCGTTCTGTGTGAAGGACTGGTACTTGGTGGCGATAAATTATAATCGAGTTTCATTTTTTTACGCTTGTTGTCTGTTTCATCCACTGGACTCTTTTCTAATTCCGTCGTTGGTCCTAAACACAATTAGGTAATAAAAACAGGTTTTCATTATAATACTCACCGTTGTGTGGTATTTTGAAATTTTTTCCAAAATCTTGTAGGTATGGTGGCGATTTAATAGAGGATAAATGGGCAAAAGGTCGATAAATCCCAGCATTTGTGTTGGTATACTCGCAAGTACTTTGCAACACACGTAATCTTTGTATCATTAAAGGTACTAAGCGCCCATTCTGTTCACGATATCGTGTGGCAATATCGGGTATTTCCATAGCAGCGGCTAGTAACCCAGTTGCGTAACTTTGCAACGGTTCTATTGAGTTAGTAGCCCATTTAATTAGCCGTTGTATTAATCCATCCATGTCCGGTTGAAACACAACTGAGGTTTCTAATCCGGGCATAATATCGAGCATAAGCCGACAAGCGGCTATGTTTAATTCGTCGACACTCTTATTCGTTATACCCAAACGACTATAATACGTGTCTCTTAAGTAATCGTTAACCAGCCTCGTCATGAAGTTGTCTTTACGAAAAAGAGCTTTAAGTATTTGTCCCAGCTTGCACTCGGGATCGGTTCTGGAAGGATGACGTTCGTCGAAAGGATCTGGGTCCATTTTTAAGTAGTTCTCCGTTTCCAATTCGATTTTTTCGGCTAGTTTGACCAACGTCGGAACTGGATTATAACCGGGTTGGTTTTCTGAGTCCTCCCATTCTCGTATCAACGTCGTTACCTCCGTTAACGAATTTGGCGTGTTTTGCGTATCCATTTCAACACTTGTTCTAAAAAACCGTGTGAAAAACATTCATTTTCTGCGTGCTTAACCTCAAAATACCTGTCACATTATACACCAAATATGAATAGTGTTCGTGATGACCGTTTGGTGCTCTTCGTCGGCAGTAATAAATTTACAGAAAACTGTAATAGAAATGTTTGAACCACTATACAAGGTAAGTCGTAACTTTATTGTGGAGGTTTTTTCATTTGTGAGCATGTACGAAAAAAATTATGGAGTACCCAGTATATTTTATGTTGGTGCGAATCTGCGAATGACGATAAACCATACCATGTTTTAAAAATTATTCTTTTACACCCGTTTGCTTCAGAAAAACTTGTCACCAAAGGTTACACTACTCTTATAACAAGAATTTCAGTGTTTTCTGACAGTAAGGCACTCGTAACATAGGTTAGTGGCTAATAGTGTTTCCTTGTCAAGAATAAGTAGAACCAGGCAAGCACAGGCAAATTCAAAGAAAAAAATACAGTAAAACTTCGGTCATTTATTGACGACGAGAAAAATTAACATAACATTGATCTTTTTAAATAAATAAAAGTTCAAATTTTTTCCAAATTTATTTAAACGGTGTTTTTCCGATCACTATATACAATTCTAAAATCAAACACCAAAGATTGACTATTTAAAACTGAGGGAAAAAATAAAATTTCTTTTTAGCGAATACTGCTCTAATATGGAATTTCACTTTACAGCTCTCCCTTGGCCTGTAGTTTCTTCTTTAATGATTCAGGCATTTCGGGTGGTGGAGGACGTGGCATGAGCGTTGCAACCTGTAAGAGAATATTAAACTTTGTTTTGTCATTATCAGGTACTTACTTTGAATGCATCGTAAATGAACCATTGTAAAGCGGTTAAAGTACCGATCATTACAATCCTAGGAGTGAGCCCTTTCCATAACCCACCCCAGCCTAATGCTTTAGCCGCTTCTAGTGCCGTAACTCCTTTAACTTGGTTTAGTTTCGATACAACCGTGTCGGCTGGGTGACTTACTATGGCGCAGAATACACCAGCAATGTAACCAGCAGCAAATGTCACCACCAACTGCTCAGGTTTACTGCAATCGCTTCTTGGTTTCGGCACTACATATCTATACAACAATTCGACGGTTTTTTCAAAGCAAGCAAACTTCATCATAGTATAAGGAATTTGTCGCAACCATAATGGAACTAAACTTTTATAGAAACCATGCATGCCTTCCTCACGCATTATCCTCGGCCATGCCTCCCTAAGCGTGTTCGCAAAACCAGGCGTTGTTTGAATTTTTACTTTAGCTGCTTCCATAGGTGATAAAGCAATATCGGCGAAAAACTCAGCAGTTGCACTTGCACCCAAGTAAAGCCAAGTTCTATACACATAAGCAGCTTCTTCTCCAAGCATACCAGCATACAACACCTTGAACACTTCGTACAAACCAAACTTGCATAGACCTTGAGCCGAGTATCCATAAAAAGTTGGAGCCCAACCCCTGGCAAGTCCACGGGCACCTTCTTCAGCCAGAGTCACTTTGAACCCGTGGAATATATTTTTATACTTAGCGGGGTCTACTTGAATTCTGCATTTGACTAAGTCGAGTGGTACAACAAAGGTGTGCGTAGTACCACAGGCCAATATACCTAAAACAACTAATTAAAAAATATCACTATTGGTTTTGACCTACCTCCAAGTCCACATAGCATGAAGTATTTGGGTGAACCAAACTCGCAACTTTCTTGTGGCGTGACGGCAGAAGCAGCAGCGATTGTTCGTCCAGCTACTAACGATTTAACTAAACCCGTTTGTGGTACAAATTCTTTTGTGTCGTCTAGTGTCTGGCACGACACTTTTTCGAACATCGATCTTAACATTTTGGTGTATATGGCTGTGGACCGAGATCATTTTGGTTTATATAATGTATTTGTTCAAGTAGGATGATGGTGATAAGGGTCAATCCTTGGGAATGACATTGGTATAAGTTGCATAAGCTATTTAGCTGGCAGAAACCTTAGTCTGTGACGAATTAGGTCAAATTATTCAAGGGGAAAAGTGCAATACTGCATTTAAAAATACATAACCTAAGAAAATTACATAACCGACGATTGAAGTAAAAAAAAGGCCTTCTTTGATCTGTTGTCGTGGATCAGAATATGGAGTTGTGTTGAGGTAAAATTCCTAGGAATGGAGATAGCAGGATTTGTACGGATTTAAAAAAAAAAATAAGTACAACTTACCCTACACTTACGAGCTAATGCCGAAAAGAATGTTTTTCGGTTTTTCGTAACGCACTGAAGGATGGTTCCCCTTCCTACTTGCAGACACCTGACGGGGGTACGAATCAATGAGTTAAAACTTGGAAATGGTAAGACGCATGCGCCCGCCAATTTTCAAAAACGGTTTTATCAGTACCATCTTCATGAAAGTCGATTAAGAAAAGCTTACTTACTAAAATTTTTCGGTTTTAAACTTAAATATTTGAGGAAGTTAAAGTAATTTTTTAAATAATATTGGGTTATTAAAAAAGCTGCTAAATCACTCAGTTTTAAAATAATAAAATGAAAATAAACAAACATCTTTAAATTTAAAAAAAAAAGTTAGTAAGAGTTTGGAGCATTTTTATTCAAAAAATAATTATTTGAAACAATCACATGGTTATTAAAAAACACAGAACTTTAAAAAAAATTACCGAGTTGTTTTTTAAATTTACAACTTATTCTAAAATCAATAATTAATTTTTTTTTGTAAAAGGAATTTTTTTATTTTTTCGCGGCGACTTAAAATTTACGGTAAAGAACAATTGGTAGCACTGTAAGAAAAAAGTGTCAAAATGGCGATACTGTACAAGTGAATGTCGCCGAACTTATCGGTATTTATCGAGATTTTCAATAAGAAAAATCGTTCGAAATCGAAAGTTGGTGTATAAATGAATGAAACAAGACCCACCACGCGAATTTTCATTAATATTAATTCGATGAAAATCGCCAATACGCGAAAATTTCGTGTTAAAAAATGTGAATATTTCTTTGTCTATTTAGTGTTGACGATGTGAGTTGTCAACAGATTTGGTTCCATTCGGCAGCTTGTCTCAATATTTTTCCTACAATTTCCTATAATTTGTGATATTCATGGTTTGATTTACGTAAGTAATTCGTATTTTTCGTTACTCGGTTCGATAATTTTTTTTTTGTTGGGCTTAAGTAGGACACAAAATTGTTGGGCGTTTTCTATACATAGATATGCATTATTTCCTTGGTCCATAATTTTGATTTATTAAGTTTTCTTCGGCTTTTTATTAAAAATTATCGATTTTTTTTAGATTCCTTCTAACTAGAAGACTGCGATACATTCCGATTTTGAAGGTGAGTGTCGTAGGATTCGTCTGTGGATACTAATACAAGTTTTTAGGTTTACGTTTACAATGAGAAGCGAATAAAATGTGCGGGTTTAAAAAATGTAAGTGGAAGATGTGCGACGAAGAGAAACGAAACAATGGTGCTGACGATAATTTCTTTAGCGATTTAATAATCTGTGATTCGACGACGAATTCATGCAAAAGTGATTTGTTTCGAACTTTACCAAGACCTAACTCGAAGCTAATTTTGTTAACTCGTATGTGCCTATATTTGCATCTGTCGCCGTTTTCAAATTTAAAGTTGTGGAAGATATTGTTTATGTTTTTGATTATGTATTGTCCGTTGATTGGTGCGTACCCGAACGATAAAACCGAAAAGCTTATCGATAAGATTAATTTAGAGCAGAGCATTGCTGCGGTTTTTAATAAGGTTGCGTATGGGAGTACAACGAAACGTTCCATACCGGATAATAGTTATCCGGTGACCACGTTAGCGACGCCATTGTTGACGACGTATCGGTATAGCGATGGTAGTGACGAGTGGCTTCGGGTCGATGTTAAAAGTTCTGACGGGAATTCCGAATACGACGACGAGGATAATCGTAATAACGGTGACGGTTACGGAATGGATTTGGAAAAGGATCACGGCTTGCCTACGTCGGCACCCGCTGCCGATATATTAAAGAATAATAACAACCGCAATTATAATAACCCCAATCGTTACAACAACGATAGGTTACGACCTGATTATGACTTGGGGCGCTTCCCCGAACAAGTTACGGAAAATTTATATAAAACTACTACTAATTATAATATTTTACGTAACGTACGTCCTACTAAGTCAATATTTAGCAAAGACATACCGAGTTATGTACCACCGAATAAAGCTTTGTTTACGCCGCCTTTACCCGATAAGTTCATACACCCATTTGCTGATAAACCGACATTACGCGGTACCAACTCTGATTCGTTCGTCAACAAACGACCATTTCCAAGACCATCGTTACTGACACCGAATAAAGACCAAATACCTTATCGGCCAGATTTATCTCCTAGCAAGCCGATTAATGTAGAACGAGTCGATCCTCAAGATACCCGCAATGAACGCAAAAAGACTCTTAACACACCATCTCAAAACGTCAACATTGGTGAGTTCTACGGATTAAATCGTAACTTAAATGAAACTAACTTTGAATACGAAAAAGGATATATACCGAGTATTACTAGGATTTTAAGCGGGTCCAACGGTAGACACGATGAAATACCCGATATACTTTTAAAGACGGTTACGGATTCCACGTTAATTCATAGAATCGAACCAAAAACTAAGGCAAGGCCACCCGTTACTGAGAACGTACGAGGTAGTACCAAGATGCAAGATTTTCATGAAGACACCGTCGAGGAGAATAAACGTGATGCTGCAGTCGTCGAAAACAAACCTCCAGATAAACCCGAGGGGGTTACCAGTCGTAAAGCGATTGTCGAAAAAGACGAAACCACTACACAAAATTCAGATGTTTTGAATCTACCTAATATTAAAACAAAAGATGCAAACGTAACCAAAGCCGACTCGGATAAAATATGGTTGATTTGTTGGAACGTGCACGTATACTTAGTTGTTTTTCTTTACATACTTTTGGCAATTTTCTCGATATTTAAATTGATACGGTACGAGAACGACCCGCACATGTTTTCGAAAAGTTACTTCTTAACGGTACATTTAATGCTAACGGTTATTAGTGTTTTAAGAATCTTTTATTTAACGTACGATCCATATAACGTTGGTAAATCGTTTAACATATTTTTGTACGAATTCCTACATAATTTTCCGTTGAGTCTTTTAGCGACTACTTTCGCGATACTGATTTTATTCTTACTAAAACGTACGCTGAATCACCTTAAAGTAAAGACGCGACCAGTTTTTCTTGTAGTGTTTGCGGTCATGCACATCTGCATGTGTTTTTGTTTAAGTGTTGTCGAAACTTTGGGACACTTTGACCGTGCTAGTTTAATAGTATGCAAACCGGTCTTTGTACTTTTAACATGGGCTCTCGGCTTCAGCTACCTGTACCTGTACAAAATCATCAAAAACGTGTTAGCGAAAAAGACTCAAAATCTATCCGAGATGTGCACGCAAAACATTAGCTACGCATCTCATATTACAATAGCCGTGGCGCTTCTGTTTGTTCTCTTAGGCTTTGTGCAACTCTACTCGTTGTTCTTCATAAAAGTAGATAGATTTACCGAGATTAAGCACCATTGGATTTTATGGGGCTTCGAATTGTCAGTACGGGTGTTAGAAATTGCGATTATTACTTTATTAGCGATTGTAGTAAGTTTGAAAATGTCGCAGCGTGAAAAACAAACGGTCGGTTTTCCCCTGTTTCCATGCACAACTAGCGACTCTAGCACCGACAATATTTTTCCTAATAATTGCACGACGAATCCGAACGCTTTAAATTACAGCAGGAACGAAATGATTATGGATAGTATTCCGAGCGAATCCGTCGATAGACCGAATTTGCTCAAAAACGCGTTCCAAAACGATTCTTTCGATAAAAAATCAACGTTGGAACGATGCAGGCAGAGCGATAACGAGGCGGGTAGTTTCGATAGGTTCGAACGTCCAAAATGGGGATCGGAACGTTTTGAAGTTGATCGGGTACGACAGAACGTCGAGCAAACGAGTTTGAATAGTTTCGGTCGGGGTCACAATAACGAACGTAACTCGGGTAGAAAAACTTACGAATCGGCCAAGTATTACACTAAGCCAAAGTACGATTTAGAATACAACAACGAGGATTATCAGCAGGATCCCGATGCGAATGTTTATAGCGAACCGATCGATAACCAATACGATCGAAGGGGGCCCGATTTTGAACGAAGCGATTTCGAGAGACGTTCGAAGAATTCGACTAACACTTCGGGTAGAAGATCGACGGGTAGGACGCGGAAGAATCACGCGAGGCCACATTTGGGCGTGCAGACTTTGCCCGGTCACGATATTCGACATCAAATACCCGATACTATGCTCGTGGACGATCAAGGTTTCGTACGGTTCAGGCATTTACAAGATGTCGATCAGGAAAAGCCGAAAAAGGCTAAAAGACAAAACGAAGTGAATCATTATAGCGACACTTGAACTTGAACTTAGGGAATTAATAGCAATTAGTGTTTTTGGCAGGGTTATTTCAATCTTTCTGACTGGCTTTTACTTTAAGTTGCGTACTATTAAAGACTACGTAGAAAATGTACATTTGTATTGTATATAGTAGATATAATCAACTTTCCTTTACTTTTTTATAAATACTCGATGTTGTATGTTAATCGTACAAAAGCTTAATTGGTTTTTGTAATATGCGATCAATGATAATTTTATTAACGTGTAAAGGAAGGAATTTACCGTCCTATTTGTGTGGCGTCTTATGCAAAGACGCGCGCTAATTGTACTAATTGTATATAATCTCATAATTGCCATGTGAATAACTTGCCAATGTCTCTTTCTCTAGTTTACTATTATCCTACAGTATTATTTTTAATCAATATTTATTTTATATTTATATACGTATAAGTTTGCTTTAACTACATTCCCCGTGATAAAACTGCCTCGTTTTTTAAGTAGTAACGTTACAGGCTGGGTACTTAAATGCATTGCCAGTAATTAAAGCAAAAAAAAAACAACCCTGTAACCTTCTCTGTGGACATTACCTGTATTTAGACTAGAAAGTTGTAAGTAATAAATTTTCGTGTTTTAAGTTATATATAAGAAGAAACTGTGCAAGATGTCGTAGTTATATACGGCATTTTAATTCAAGCATTTATGTATTGTAATTCGAGTTTCCCCTGTACATTATGACTGTAAAATAAACAGTTACATTAAATATTTCAGTTTTATATTTAATCCACAAGAAATTTGTGTATAATTAGGGAGTCTTACTGTCGTTAGATGGCGTTGATGCACTTGTAAATTCTGCTATCGAAAAAAGTAATCCACAAAGATGATTTTTAAGTTGTACCCTTTTGTACTGTTCTTAGATAACACAGCTTGTTTTAAATTTAAAAGTTTAGCAAAATTAAACACCAAAGTATAATCTGAGATATAAAAGCAAATCCAACAGAGAAGCTTATAATAGCAAGAAAAATTTGCGCATTGATGCACAGAGGCCAAATTATTCTGAAAATTTCTCTCTTGCGAAAGCACGCAATTTAATTCTTACGAGTAATTATTATTGGCACTATGAGCAAATGGGCTTTCTTCGTTAAAAACCGGGTTTTCTCGTAAAAAATGTTTTTTTTGTTAAGCACCGGTTTTCTTTCTAAAAAACTAGTTTTATTCGCAAAGAACCGGTTTTATTTTTAAAAAGCCGGTTTACTTTGTAAGAACCGGATTTCTTCTTAGAAACTTGTTTATTTTAAAAAAATCGGTTTATAATCCATAAAAAAAGTGCTTTTAATGCAAACACGATTAGGACACCTAACGCCCTTCTAAGTGTCTTAGTTAGGCCGCAATTGCCCTTTACATTTGACAAAATTTTCAAAAATTTGTTTTCAGAAGCTTTTCATTAAAGTCACATTCTTATGGTTTATAAGATTTTTTATAAAATTTTTATTTTCAAAACGTTTAGAAAAAAAATTATCTTGCTATTGAAAAAAATTGCGCCCTTCTAGCTGTCTTAGGACGCAAATGCCCTTTAAACTATTGACAGAATTTTCTTCAAAAAGTTTGCATTAAAAGCACTTTTTTTATGGTTTATAAAATATTTTTATTAAATTTTTTTACAAAACTTTTAGAAAAGATTATTACCTTGCTATTAAAAAAAACTGCACCCCTCTAGCTGTGCTAGTTAGACCGCAATTGCCCTTCAAACATTTGACAAATTTTTTTTTTAAAAAAGCTTGCATTAATGACACTTTTTTTATGGTTCATATCTTATCAACTTTTTCTAAAAAAGCGTTTAGAAAAGATTATTATCTTGCTATTGAAAAAAACTTCACCTTTCTAGTTGTCCTAGTTAAGCCGCAATTACCCTTTGAACATTTGACAAAATTTTCTTCAAAAAGTTTGCACTAAAAGCACTTTTTTGATGGTTTATAAACCTTTTTTATGAAATTTTTTGAATAAAACAATTTAAAAAATCATTATCGTGCTATTGAAAAAAATTGAGCCCTTCTAGCTGTCTTAGTTAGGCCGCAATTGCCTTTTAAACATTTGAGAAAATTAAAATTTTTTTTTTTCAAAAGCTTTTTATTAAAAGCACTTTTTTTATGCCTTATAAAGATTTTATGAAATTTTTATTTACAAAACTTTTATAAAAGATTATTATCTTGCTATTGAAAAAATTTCACTTTTCTAGCTGTCGCAGTTAGGTCGCAATTGCCCTTTAAACATTTGACAAAATTTTTGGAAATTTTTTTTCGACAGTTTGCATTAATATCACTATTGTTATTGTCTTTAAGGCTTTTTTATAAACTTTTAAAAAAAAATGTTTAAAAAAGATTTTTATCTTGCTAATTGAAAAAAACTGCACCCTTCTAAGTTCCCTAGTTAGGACGCAATTCCCCATTAAACATTTGACAAAATTAAAAAATTTTTTTTTTCAAAAGCTTTTTATTAAAAAAGCTTTTGTTATGGTTTATAAAGATTTTTATGAAATTTTTATTTACAAACCGTTTAGAAAAAATCATCTTGCTATTGAACAAAATTGCGCCCTTCTAGCTGTCCTAGTTAGGCCGCAATTGCCTTTTAAACATTTGAGAAAATTAAAAATTTTTTTTTTCAAAAGCTTTTCATTAAAAGCACTTTTTTTATGGTTTATAATGATTTTATGAAATCTTTATTTGCAAAACTTTTATAAAAAAATATTATTATGCTATTGAAAGAAACTGCACCCTTCTTGCTGTGCTAGTTAGCCCGCAACTGCCCTTTAAACATTTGACAAAATTGAAAAAAAATTTTTTTTTTAAACTTTGCATTAATAACACTTTTTTATGGTTTATAGGGCTTTTTTATCAACTTTTTCTAAAAAAACGTTTAGAAAATATTATTATCTTGCTATTGAAAAAAACTTCACCTTTCTACTTGTCCTAGTTAGGCCGCAATTGCCCTTTAAACATTTGACAAAATTTTTGGAAATTTTTTTTCAACAGTTTGCATTAATATCAGTACTGTTATTGTTTATAAGGCTTTTTTTATAAACTTTAAAAAAAATGTTTAGACAATATTATTATCTTGCTAATTGAAAAAAACTGCACCTTTCTAATTGTCCTAGTTAGGGCGCAATCGCCCTTTAAACATTTGACAAAGTTAAAAAAAAAATTGTTTCAAAAGCTTTTCATTAAAAGCACTTTTTTTTTAAAAGCTTTTTATTAAAAGTGCTTTTGTTATGGTTTATAAAGATTTTTATGAAATTTTTATTTACAAACCGTTTAGAAAAAATCATCTTGCTATTGAACAAAATTGCGCCCTTCTAGCTGTCCTAGTTAGACCGCAATTTTAAACATTTGAGAAAATTAAAAAATTTTTTGTTTCAAAAGCTTTACATTAAAAGCACTTTTTTTTATGGTTTATAAGGTTTTTTATGAAATTTTCATTTACAAAACGTTTAGAAAAAATCATTATCTCGCTATTGAGAAAAATTGCACCCTTCTAGCTGTCTTAGTTAGGACGCAAATGCCCTTTAAACTATTGACAAAATTAAAAATTTTTTTTCAAAAGTTTTCATTAAAAGCACTTTTTTATAGTTTCTAAAATATTTTTATGAAATTTTTTACTAAACTTTTAGAAAAGATTGTTATCTTGCTATTGAAAAAAACTTCACATTTCTAGCTGTCCTAGTTAGGCCGCAATTGCCATTTAAACATTTGACAAAATTTTTGGAATTTTTTTTTCGACAGTTTGCATTAATAGCACTATTGTTATTGTTTATAAGGCTTTTTTATAGACTTAAAACTAAATATTATTATTATTATTATTATATTATCTTGCTAATTGAAAAAAACTACACCCTTCTAACTGCCCTAGTTAGGACGCAATTTCTCATTAAACATTTGACAAAATTTAAAAAATATTTTTTTTCAAAAGCTTTTTATTAAAATGGCTTTTGTTATGGTTTATAAAAATTTTTATTTACAAACCGTTTAGAAAAAATCATCTTGCTATTGAACAAAATTGCGCCCTTCTAGCTGTCCTAGTTAGACCGCAATTTTAAACATTTGAGAAAATTAAAAAATTTTTTGTTTCAAAAGCTTTACATTAAAAGCACTTTTTTTTATGGTTTATAAGGTTTTTTATGAAATTTTCATTTACAAAACGTTTAGAAAAAATCATTATCTCGCTATTGAGAAAAATTGCACCCTTCTAGCTGTCTTAGTTAGGACGCAAATGCCCTTTAAACTATTGACAGAATTTTCTTTAAAAAGTTTGCCTTAAAAGCACTTTTTTTATAGTTTCTAAAATATTTTTATGAAATTTTTTACTAAACTTTTAGAAAAGATTGTTATCTTGCTATTGAAAAAAACTTCACATTTCTAGCTGTCCTAGTTAGGCCGCAATTGCCATTTAAACATTTGACAAAATTTTTGGAATTTTTTTTTCGACAGTTTGCATTAATAGCACTATTGTTATTGTTTATAAGGCTTTTTTATAGACTTAAAACTAAATATTATTATTATTATTATTATATTATCTTGCTAATTGAAAAAAACTACACCCTTCTAACTGCCCTAGTTAGGACGCAATTCCTCATTAAACATTTGACAAAATTTAAAAAATATTTTTTTTCAAAAGCTTTTTATTAAAATGGCTTTTGTTATGGTTTATAAAAATTTTTATTTACAAACCGTTTAGAAAAAATCATCTTGCTATTGAACAAAATTGCGCCCTTCTAGCTGTCCTAGTTAGGCCGCAATTGCTCTTTAAACATTTGACAAAATTTTTGGAAATTTTTTTTCGACAGATTACATTAATATCACTATTGTTATTGTTTATAAGGCTTTTTTATAAACTTTTTAAAAAAATGTTTGAAAAAGATTTTTATCTTGCTTATTGAAAAAAACTGCACCCTTCTAACTGCCCTAGTTAGAACGCAATTCCCCATTAAACATTTGACAAAATTAAAAAAAAAATTTTTTTCAAAAGCTTTTCATTAAAAGCACTTCTTTTATGGTTTATAAAGATTTTATGAAATTTTTATTTACAAAACTTTTAGAAAAGATTATTATCTTGCTATTGAAAAAAACTGCACCTTTCTAGCTGTGCTAGTTAGGCCGCAATTGCCCTTTAAACATTTGATAAAATTTTAGAGATTTTTTTCAAAAATTTTGCATTAATAACACTTTTTTTATGGTTCATAGGGTTATCCTATCAACTTTTTCTAAAAAACGTTTAGAAAAGATTATTATCTTGCTATTAAAAAAACTTCACCTTTCTAGTTGTCCTAGTTAGGGCGCAATTGCCCTTTAAACTATTGACAAAATTTTTGGAAATTTTTTTTCAACAGTTTGCATTAATATCAGTACTGTTATTGTTTATAAGGCTTTTTTTATAAACTTTAAAAAAAAATGTTTAGAAAATATTATTATCTTGTTAATTGAAAAAAACTGCACCTTTCTAACTGTCCTAGTTAGGGCGCAATTGCCCTTTAAACTATTGAAATTTTCAAAAAATTTGCATTAAAAGCACTTTTTTTATGGTTTATAAATTTTTTTTACAAAACTTTTAGAAAAGATTATCTTGCTATTGAAAAAATTTCACCTTTCTAGCTGTCCCAGTTTGCATTAAAAGCACTTTTTTAATGGTTTATAAGACTTTTTTTATGAAACTTTTTGAATAAAACGTTTCAAAAACATCATTATCTTGCTATTGAAAAAAATTGCGCCCTACTAGCTGTCCTAGTTAGGACGCAATTGCCCTTTTAAACATTTGACAAAACTTAAAAAAATTTCAAAAACTTTGCTTTAATAACACTTTTTTATGGTTTATAAGGCTTTTTTATATATTCTTTTTAAGAAAATATTTAGGTTATCTTGTTACATGAAAAAAAAACTGTACGCTTCTATCCTAGTTAGGCCACAAATGCCCTTTAAACGTTTGACAAATTTTTTTTCAAAAAGTTTGCATTAAAAGCTTTTTTCTTATGGTTTATAAAGCTTTTGTATGATTTTTTTTTACAATTACTTACTATTTAAAAAAAACTGCACTCGACTAGCTGTCCTAATTATTCAGCAATTGCCGTTTAAATATTTGACAAAATTAGCATACTTTTTTTAAAGTATTTTTCGAAAGGATGTTTCTAAAAAAAAGTAGAAGATAGAAATAAAAACAATTTTTTTTTGCCATAAAATTTTATTACAGAAAATATGCCTAAAATCTTTCATTTTTGTATACAAGGTGAACCAAAAGTTGGCCCTGTTATATTAAAATGTAACAAAAGGCACAAAATTGTTAAAGTCTTACAAACTAATTCTATTAAAAAAATCTCTCCTATTCTATGTTACAAAATAAAAATTACATTAATTTAAAATATTTTTCAAAATTGTATATTTGTAAAATTACATTTAAAAAAAAAGAAAACTAAAACAACATACTTTAAAAACAAATTGAGAAGGAAGTGAAGGGCGGGGCAAAATCTACCTACTTAGATCTTTTCTTAGACCTTGCTTCGATAGATACCCTACCGCATTTTTAATTTCAAGAGGTCGCGCCCTAGTTCTTTTGAGGATCACATCCTGTTTTATTTTTCCTTCGGCTTTCGTGTTCTCCAGATTATTTCTCCTCGAGCTCCTGCGTATCAACTCGACGACTTTCTTCGGCTTTGGATCATTTCGCAACTTTCTCGACAGAGCTTTACTAAATAATGGTGCATTGACCCATTCGAACTTATCCCTGGCACTTGTACTTGGCTTACCACGTTCCCGTAACTGCCTAACATTTTTAAACTCTGAATTCGACACCTTTTTATTTTGACTTCGCAAGATTGGTTTACAAGACCTTAATTTCAATCTCTTACTTTCTCGAGCATCTTCGTCGTTCGAACTAGAAGAAATCTCGTTGATTTGTACGTTTTCATCACAACTAGTGTTGGTTACTTCTCGAACATCGTAACTTAAACTCTCGCGCATCTTTGGTATAAACGTTTTATAATCGGTATTTGTACCAATTTCGCATGTATGTTTTTTAACCGTGCTTGTCGAAGCGACATGCTCAAAGCTTTGTACAGGCACATTTTCGCAATCGATCATTTCCGATTTTAAATCGCAATCTTCGTTCCAATCGACTTGTATGTTTTTATCATATTTATTGTTCGAATCCATGTAGGGACGTTTCGGTGGTGCTTCGTAACGAGTAACAATTTCTAAACCGCTATCTGGATAAGCTTTTCGTTTACGATTTTGAAGCACTTCGGCACGCGGTGGTCCAGGTGGATCTAACAGTAATGTTATAACCGACGTGTTATCCGCACGCATTTTAGTTGTCGACCAACGTTCTAAAGCTTCTTCTACTAAGTACTTACTCGGATTAATCCACACTTTGTTGCGATCGTCGCTTAAGGCAGCATTTTCATTGTGTTTCTCAGCTTTATGTACAATGTGCACAGCTACTTGTGGGCTTAGCATGTTGAATAAACCGTCGGTACCAAAAATTAAACATCGGAAAGTATTGGTGTCAATTGGTATTACCATACAGTCGGGGTCGGGCGATACAACAAATTCATCTAGTTGAGAATTGTACGACCATAAATCGCCTAAGCTACGTGCTACTGCTAAAAATGGTATTTCATCGATCGGAGTAGATCTTCTAATCGGGCCTTGGTGTCCCAGACGTGGTCTATTCCACACAATTCGTGGTACCCCTAAACATGGTCGTTAGAAAAGTTTGCAAACGATGATTACTAACCTGATTTCGAAACAACTTTGCCTCCGCATTGTCTGATTCTTTGTATTTCACCAGCACTTTCGGGCTTATGATCTTTTGTCAATGGCTTCGACATCCATCCGTGAGAATCGGAATTTTGATAACCTTCGAGTACAAACGCATTAGACATAACCAAACAAAAATTTAAAGCCCCCAAAAACATAACCTCATAAAACCTACAAATTACAAAATATCTACCTAGGACGATAGCAGAATCACCAACGTGACCAATATAAATTTTTCCTCTTCTAATGAACGCAATGCTTGCCGTCGTACCAGCTGTGCTCGGTAACCCTGAAGCTGTTTTAGGCCATTTAGCTAAAAATCATTTTGTAAATATTTAAAAACTTGTGTCAAAGTATATTTGTACCCTGTTCCTTCCACATAGCGTAATGCGTGGCAATGTACCCTTCTTTGATCGCTTTAAGAACATCCTCGTCGTTATCGCTCCAGAAATTTTTTTGTCGCACAATTAATTCCATCAAGTGCTCTTTAGCATAAGCAGCCGCCTCGGCACCACCGTGTCCATCATAAATACCAAAAAATGCATACTCCAAATCTCTTTCATCTTCTGTTTGTTGATAAGCAACTGAAAAAAAATCCTCCATGTACTTTCTACCACCTTGACGACAGTGGCCCGTTACACGTAAATTGACACCAATCGACGCTGGCATCGTAACGTTATTAATTACAACGCAATTACAAACAAAATTCAGATACGAATTTTTATTACAATTTTTCAATTAGAAAGATTCAACCGTTTACATTTTTGGTTAACGTAACTGTCAATTTTATGTGTGTCAAATGCTACGACAAACAAACATTAAGCGTTTCTTTCTAGCGCTATGTTATTAAACAAAGACAGAACGTGTTGACATGACAGCGCCACCTATGATCAAAACACAAAACACCTTAAAAAACGTCATTGGGAGGATTTACCCGCCAATTAAATTCCTAGGGGTCAGATTTCATACAAACAACGCAGTTTCATACAAATATAATACGGAAGATTTATTAATTTACTTTAGTTTTTTTTTTTAAAGATTCAGGCATTTGGGGTGGCGGTGGACGTGGCATACGCGTAGCAACCTATAAAATAAATAAGTCGTAACCATAGACAGCGCTAACACTTTCTTACCTTAAACGCATCGTATATGAACCACTGTAGAGCCGTTAACGTGCCAATCATAACGATCCTAGGTATCAACCCTTTCCAAAGACCGCCCCAGCCTAACTCCTTGGCAGCTTGTGCTGCCGAAGTACCTTTAGCTTGACTAAGCTTCGATACCAACGTATCCGCTGGATGACTAACCACGGCGCAAAACACTCCAGCGATGTAACCAGCCGCAAACGTCACCACCAATTGTTCACCTTTGCTGCACTGCTCTCTAGGTTTTGGCACCAAGTGTTTATACAACAACTCGACAGTCTTCTCGAAGCAAACAAATTTCATCATAGTGTAAGGTATTTGTCTAAACCACAACGGCACTAAACTTTTATAAAATCCATAAAAACCATCTTCGCTAACAATCCTCGGCCACGCTTCTCTAAGACTATTAGCATAACCAGGCATGGTTTGTATCTTAACTTTTACGGTTTCCATAGGAGATAGCGCCATATCCGCAAAAAATTCGGCGCTAGCGCTAGCAGACAAATACACGTAAGTTCTATAAAGATAAGCGTTTTCCTCTCCAATTGCGTTTGCGAACCAAACTTTAAAAGCTTCGTAAAGACCGAATTTGCAAAAACCTTGACACGAATACCCTATCATAGTTGGTGCCCATCCTTTAGTCAAACCGCCAACACCTTCCTCGGCCAAAGTCAATTTAAATCCGTGGAATATTCCTTTATATTTACTAGGATCGACTTGAATACGGCATTTTACTAAATCGAGTGGCACAACAATCAGATGTGTTAAGCCACAAGCTATAATACCCCCAAATCCGCATAACAAAAAGTATTTATCCGTACCAAATTTGCAACTTTCTTGTCCTTCAGGTACGGCAGCCGCCGCCGCCGCAATTTCTCGACCAACCACTAACGATTTTACTAAACCAGGACCGGACCGAAGTGGCAGTGGGTTGTTTCTATACTGGTGGCGTTGGTGCCACTTTTTTATAATATTTTCAAACATCGTTTCGGTTAATACAAACGCATCGATTCGATTCTCCGTCACTGTCACTGTCAATTTTTTTTAAATGACGCATAATTAGAATTAGCACACTTCGATTCGATTCCATAACCGATTATTTCAAAGCCGTGTCGCTACTTACTTCCGTGAGTTATACCGAATGGCGCTAAATTTAAGAAAATTGATCACAAGTTAAGGTTGGCTAAATTACTATAATTATCTCTTGCACAAGTACAATCAGCCAATCATATATTTGAAAATTTTTTGTTGTTAATCTTAAATAAATTAAAATAATTGAACATTTTGATTTAAAAAATGCTGCAGTATTTAAAAGATTAAAATTAACTGATGTATTACAATGCAATCTTTTTGTTTCAACTTAATTTATATACCCGTTTTGCACTTTTTTTTCACAATAAGTGGAAACCCTTTACACTCTGCCACATACCACCAGGGTAGTATGGGAGTCTCTTTAACAAACTGCCATACTCACTAAAACCACCTCCTTCCTCTTTTGTTTTTTTCTTCTTACCCAGTAGACGCATAAGAAGATTACTTCGGGTAAGGAAGACCTCATTTACACAACTTTTACCCTACACTTCTATCCATCGACTTCTACATATACCTTCTGATGAAATCCCATCCCCCATTTACCTTATAAACTTCCCAAAGTTGTCTACCATCAATCTTTTCCTTAGTTCAGTTTCCAAATGGCTCAGAACATTCTCTCACGTTGGGTACTCTAGGACGTGTTTTGTGTCATCCGCTCTCGGGTTGTAGTATATGCATCCCTCCCTTTCCTAACCTTTTAAGATAGGAACCAAAAGTTCCGTTTTTGATGGCATGGACAATTCAGCGTCACGAGACCTTTTGCTTCGTGTCCCAGCTTCTTCAACACCTCATTTCCTTTTTGCAGTCGCTTCCTCTGTGCTCGGTACTCCTGCGGTATTACTCTCTCCTTAATTCTAAATTTTTGCCAACCTGTCCTAAACCTTTTCATTTGTAACAGCAAAAGCCACACCTCTTTCGTTGCTTCCATCCTTTTCTATTTGCATATGCCCTTCCTATTTCTATAACTTTAAAGCTTTTAATTCCGTCTCCTCCTTTTCCTACTATCATATAAATAGCACCGTATAGTCTACGTACAACCCTTTCAAAACGATATCTCTTTCGCTGGCCATTTTCAAGTTATTCGTTTCTAGACATTTACTAACACACTGATCTTTTATTCTTTCGTTTTTGCTTATCTTTTTCTCCAAAAACTTTAATGCTACTTCTCCGCCTCTCGCGTTTCTCACTTCTGTGATTTTTACCCCATCTTCCCTACGTCTACCTCGACTTTCTTTAATTTTCTTATTGTTTCTGCATAGCTGCATCCCTCTTTTATCTTCTCAAAAATTGAATCCCTCTACATTCTATATTCCTTGATCCACTTTTCGCCTTCTCCCTTACCATATATTGTACTGAGAACGTTTCCTAGGCTTAGGTATTCCACTACACTCTCTTCTATCCCCAGTTTCCCGCCAGTTCGCAGTCTCCTTCCTACATTCTCCAACTCCTGCCTCATTTCGTGCCACGTATATGTTTTTGCTTTCCTTCCAAGTCCTATTGCTTTTGAATGTTACTGCCGTAAAGGTTTGCTCCGACCATTCCGCACTCCCTTCCGGTGTATGGTTTTACTTCACCTCCCATCCTCTCCGCGTCCACGCCCAAATTCCTCAGTATTCTCCTAACCTTAGACAGAAGTGCTCCTTCAACCAGAAACGGTTTAGATGTGCCGTCAAGGTAGTTGCGATTTTTTTTTCTTCTGTTCTTCGTCCTATGTTATATCGAGTACTTTAACATTTTTACCCGGTATGGCCTCAATTCGTCTTCCCGTAGCGATGTTTGAATGCCTAATCTCTTCGTTACTGGCGGTGTAGAACTTCGCTCGCTCAGGTTCCCTAATAATGCGAAGTACCGGTCGCTTGATGACCGTCAGGGAGAACCCGCTAAACTTGCTTCACCGACTGGCGCTAGGGTATACATTTTCCTGTCTCTACTTGACCTCATCGTTTTTGTTTTAGTCTCATTTGCCTCACGCAACTTTCGACCCGGTGCTACCTTAGATTTAGGTTTCTTGCGGAGTTGTATTCCCTTAGACCTCGCGGTCCTCCACCGGTACTAAGGTATTTAAACACAGATCCGGTGGTCTATAAGAATACGCGCCGTCACAAAAACGGCGTTTCCTCGTTATTGCCTTAGCTCGTGCAATCCCTTACTCTCGACAGAGTACAGGTGGGAGAACTCGCCGATCACGGCTGACCTTCCCGTCAACCACACATCCTTAGACCCGATTGCCGCCGCAGATATCAGTTTGTTACGAAGTTGTCTCCCCTCAGATCTTGTAAACCCCCACTGGTATTAAATATAAAACCTTGATCCAACGGTCTATTAAGTACACGCCGTCGCTACAACAGCGTCGATTAAACTCGTCCATTCCTTTAACCTCGACACGACGCTTCCTTCGCTTCAGGACATCTTGGATTGATATTCCCCAGGCAATACATTACGTCTTATTAACGTCAATATCACGTAAGAAACGTTATTAAGAATGTCGTCAGTGTGCTGCGTGGGTCCTACCCAGAAGAAGCTCAAAAGTCACCTTCTGCTGCCTCTCCGGGCGTTCCCTTATCCGCCACTTGGGAACGCGCCATACAGAGGTAAGTAGTATAGTGATGCCGGTTCTAGATATTATTTACCCGCGTTTTTTTAAAAATTTGAATTTCGGTTGCGTTCGTGTAAGTTAGGAAAAAATCGAATTTTCTTCGCCTGTGTTCGTATAAGCGTGCATTTGTTCAAATTTGAATTTCGGATGAGTTCGTGTAAAAAGCGTAAACCGACTAGCTGTTTGCAAACAAACCACCGTTTCTAAGGCTATAACAGCTAGTCGGTTTGCGATTTTTACACGAACGCAGCCGAAATTTAAATTTTTAAAACAATATCCAGAACCAGCATCATTATACTACCTGATACTACTGAGGTAACATGTGTCACCCACATTACACTTGTACTTCTAGTTAATTCCATTAAAACTGTGCAATCTATTGACGAAAGTAATAAGCATAATGTACATGGTGCTTAGGATGTTTCTTTAAAATTGATTTTACTGTATATAATTGATAAAACGCTTTTTAATTTATTGAAATAAATATTTACACAAACATAAATGACTTTTATTATATAATACTGTTTAGAAACGTGCACCATTTAGATAACAGAACAAACGTCAATACACTAAATTGCTTTCAGGAGCCCCCAGGCTTGGTTAACACATTTTTCGTTATCGTGCGTACGCTTGTGGGCAAAATAATAATGTTCCATTACAAACTGTTTCTGACACACCTCGCAAGTAAAACTATTTTGTTTGTTGTGAATTTTTTTGTGCTTAAGCAGATTATCGTTCCGAGAAAAACTTTTATCGCAAATGGTACACGTAAAGTTCTTCTGTCCGCTATGAGCGACCATATGTCTCAGCAGATGTTCCTTGCGCAAAAACGACTTATTACAGTTTTCGCACGTAAACGGTCGAAAACCCGTGTGTAACTTCATATGCTGATACAGATGCTCCCGTCTTTTAAAAGTCTTTCCGCAAATATCACACGTATGCCTTTTAATAATCTCTTGCTTTGGCAATGACTCTACATGATTACCACTGTTAGAGCCCATTGACGAAAATGTGGTAAAACTCTGACCAGAGAATTGAGCACCACTCCTCAACACACTACAACCCTGACTACCACTACTATATAAATCCGAACTTAAGCCATCAACATGCACATCTTGCTTAGGATACTGAGCCACATTATAACCGACAGGTACACTCATAACTGGCGCTTCAGCAATATCCCCGCTTCCATTCATATTCGAAATATGTACTGTATTAATATTATTTGTCGCACACACGTTCGTATTCATACCGACATTATTAAAATTGAGAAACTTTTGTGCCCGATTTACATTCAGTGGGTTAGTGCGCACAGGTGTACTTACACTGTTAAAACTAGGAGGAATTAAATCTTTCTTTTGCATTTTTAATCTGTCATCGTCTTTTATTTTCTTTTGACTTTTACGGATCGATTTTTGCACGATGGGAACTAAAGTATCCATGTCGACCAGCGACCCGATCGTGATTATCTCGCCATTCGAGTTTACAGTGATGTTATTCACTGGATCCAAGTTTTTAGGTACAACTGTTTTAATTGTGTTCAAGTTGTAAATAATTTGTGGTTGAGGTATCATTTTCGATTCTTTGACTGGTTTGGGTTCTTGGGGTTGAGGTGCTGTCGGTAACTGTAAAGTATAATAGGGTAACGTTTCTTGGTTGACATTGGTCGTTGGTGTTGGAAGAACGTTGACGTATGGTGTTTCTGTTGTAGATTGCAGGGCTGACGCTTTAGGACTTGTGTCTTTAATATACACCTAAAGACAGTAGTGTAGGCGCCCGTTATTGTAATCTAAATACGTTACCTTTCCTGATTTTTTAAAGTCGTCGGTATACCTAAAATTGTTGAAGTAACTCGATAACATCGTTTCTGAGCTGTAACATTCCTTGCGAAATATGCAGCATTCTTCCAACGTTCTTAAGCACTGTGAACATACCACTTTTGGGAGGAAATCGTTCTCGCACACCTTTGAAGTTAACGTTTTAGTAACAGTATTTTTAATGAGAAATAAACTACCTTTAGAGACAAGCAGCTTTGTATTTTGTTTTGAAGCTGGATTTTTCGTCCTTCCTCTTGGAAAATGTGGGTTTTTTCTTTTTGCTGATTTGTGGCGCATAATCGACATAATTCGTAGAAATTCACACGTTTATATCCTGACATTTTCTGGTTAAAAATGCGCGAAATTATCATAAATTCATATTTGTTTATTTAATGTCAAATTAATATAGCTAAGGCTGGATCCGATAGTACAGGAATCTGTAGTATGAAATACAATATACAATATGAGTAGAATATAGTTAGACGTCTTTCAAGATCTCGTGAACTGTAGCGTTGTAGTCTGTATAAGTCAAAATATGTTATTCGTCTTACAAACATTCGCCGGTACATTTTTTCTAATCTATCTTTGCTTTTATCGTTGCATTTGTTGTTAATAAGTCTTTAGGTATTATTAAAAATAAATAAATTTTTATTTAATAAATAAATATCTGATTGTTTTTTAATTTTATCGACGTAAGTGCCTTTCAAATAGACTAACGTTTTCGGAATTCAGATAGACTTGTCAAATTTTTGACTTTTAGTATATTAATTTCGATTTTGGACTCAAGGTCACAGATCACGACGTAATGAAATGCCTTTACGAGCGAGTACCAAAAACAAAATATTAGATTGTTGTCTTTTGTACGCTGTTACGTAATACCTTAAAAAAAATTGTATTGGTTTTAAATTTGCTATAAGCCAATGCAACTAAATAAAACAATAACTAGTGAATGTGTCTAATTGTTTTATGTGTTTCGTGTGGTGGAAAAACCACGTTCAATAGGAAACAGGACATAGTATTGGACTGCAGTTATAATATTTAATAAACAATGTAGAGGGTGACCGAAATGTAAAACAACTTTATGGTATCTTTCTTTTCGACATGTGTACACAATATAATTATACCAACCTAACTTATTCCTTAACACTACCAACTTAAGCTAAATAGCGGACAATTTAAAATTATTTCTACAGTAATTAAAAAAACAGACTATAAAAGTTATCCAATAAAGAGCTTGCACCAGTAATTGACAGATGATTAGAACTAATTCCTAAAAAAGTAATGATCAAATAATACATAACCTGAACATGAACGATTGTCCTATAGGTATTAACAAAAAATTAATTTTAAATAGAGAATTTACTGCGCTTAATAAAATAAGAAAAACGCTGACTTTGTGGACACACGCGAATCAGGCAAATCTACATAACACTAGACTAAACAGATTTTTTTGCAATACAATTTTATTATACAAAATATATGTAAAACTTTCATAAAAGAATTAGGTATTTACTAGTCTATGGATCTAAACACCAAAAACTCACACAAAACCATAAATTAATATAAGATCTTCATCGGTGCCGTAACTTCTCCAAGCCTTCTCCAAAAGATCAACCGATATCACACATACACCTAGAAAAGTTAATTAAAAGATTAGCTAACAAATGATAGTTCTTACGATTACACAAGGAAGGGTTACGATAATAAATTTTTCTTCGTTTAAGGTTATATCCACATAAAATAATGTAATGGCCTTGGTAAGAAGTAGGCCATGGCAAGCATTGTCGAAACTCGCTAGCTAATTTATTCGTTTTACAACTATCACATACGAGTAATTTGGCATTGATTAACATAATTGCGGGACCCTGCGTTAAGTGTTTTAAAACCGACGTAATCGTAACTGATTTATTATGTACAATGATTCCATTTCTTTTTGCATCTTTAAATCTATTCTTTATACGTTCTTCATCCTATCGGCATTAAAGGAATCATTTTATTTTTGCATATACTAAATTACCTTAGCTATGATTTGGTTGTAAAAGGTATTGCTATGGTACCCAGGGTCAACTCCCTCAGTAACAGTGTAAAGCTCATGTGTTACGTTATATCGTTTTAATAAGTAACATAAGTCGATTGTCCACGTGCTAAAACACATCAGTTATTCCTGAGCGATTAAAATCAAAAAGCACCTTTTATTGAAGCCTTCTTCTTTGCATATCGTTAATAGTTCTGTAACAAGTGTTTGACGAAACTGTTTCGATAACACCATAAGCACGCATGATATGCCACAGTCCCAGTTGTACCGTTGCTTCGAATGTACCAATTGTATGTAAGTTTTATCAGGCAAATCTGTGTGCATTGTGCACCAGCTGACTAAACACAAGTGTGGTTATGTGACCGTCATTACGACGGTGACGTTCACATATTGAATGTGAAGGCCTTTTTCATTGTCGTTGGAAAGAAATAATTGTGGTCAATGCAATTTTCTAATGGGTATGCAACCAACATTACAATAAAAAAATTTCTAATTATAAATTTACAATATAACCACATATAACTAAGTTTCACGTTTCTGTTCGAATTCGTAAATAGCATTAGCGTAAGCTTCGTTGAGTCTCATTTTTCGTCGACGATAGAACGGGTACAACTTCGAATAAGCTAGATAACCGGTGAATACAAATCCAACGATACCTAAACCTAAATATACGAGTTTACCCCGTTGCTTCGAAGCCCATTTTTGGTACCCGCCATAGAGAAACAAAGGGGAAGAGTATCAACTACTATATACAAATGTGAGCGTTAGTTCTAAAAACCGTCCTTCGGGGCGTTGGTGGGCAATTTTGTAGGTGCGCAACGTTAATAAGATTGGTTCAGTTTCTCGCTAAATTGTCATCTGATTGTCATTGTAAGTTTCTAACCTTGTTCGGGTGAGTATTCTGTTTAAATGTAATTATTAAATAAATATATTATAATATTTCCTAGTTTTGAGTATAATCTTAATCAAAATTAATATATAATTATGCAAATGAATATCAACATTCAATGATTCTAATATTTTTCAAGTTTGTTATTTACAATTATCTTAACGTTAATCGACATTACACATAATACCCATCTTAATTACTTATAATTATTGTAAAATATGATTATTAATTTAAATTATGTTTCCTATTCCAATAGATTATACATCGTCCTATTGTTCAACACGATTTATTCAAAAAATTTTGGTGAACAACTAGCATTGGAGTCATCACTGCCGGTCCCAAGCTCAGATGAAAGAGGAGGGAATATAAACATAAATTCACTAAGATTCAAGAAAGATCGTAGAACCAACAATGATGAACAACATTTAATATGATCCGAAGACAACACCCGCATAATATTGATCAGGAAATGTTTGCTGTAGATTATATATTCGTTATTCATTGTTTTTAAATGTAATATTATATTTTCTGTATGTAATAAACTGTTAATTACTAATCTTATTTTTGTTTATTTGTATATAAATTAATATCTACTTTTGAATTTAAGTGGAAACGCGCGCTTTTGTTTGTTGGTAAAGTAGAATTATTTATTATCATTTGACACCGTTTTAGTTCTAAAAACCGCCCTTCGGGGCGTTGTAACGTCCGAAAAATTTGTACAGAGTTGATACTCTTCCCCTTTGTTTCTCTATGGTACCCGCTCATGTCGAAGGTTTTCCTTCTTTTTTATTTTTGTTGTGCTCGATGATTAGCGGTCTCCAAATGTAAACTCCACCAACAATGCCGATTATTGCAAACAGCCCTAATTCGAAACCATTAAGTCTGAAAGGCTTCTTAATTACCATTCTCAGAAAAACAGATTCAGTCACTAAGATGAGTTACCAACATAAATTAAAACATTTAATATAGATACAAAGTGTTTCGTAATTATTAACTTTGAGAAATGGTTGTTTTACGTTATGCGCCATCTAGCGATTTTCATAACTTTGAACAAAATCTATTATTGGACTTCACGTGGAACTACTTTACTTAAATTAAGATTGACTTTTACAGAACGCTTTTTCGCAATACTATTAACAGATTAAAAAATTGCGAAGGTGACCGCTGTATCCAAAGGACAAGGTCATGTGTATGCAATAAGGAATAAAATGTGTCGTAAAAAAATATATTTATTCAACAAAACAAATTACCTCCACCCAGACGACAACACACAATAAACTTATATAAATTTAACACGTAACATGCCCTATACTATGAAATAATTTAATTTGCAATAAATATCGAGACTTAACTAATCAAAGAATAAGAGTGTTGGCCAATTCGCACTGTGCAAACGAAATTCTATGTAAAGCCAATTCAGTTATACCTCGAAAATGCACCAAAGCTGCGCTAATAACAAACACATGAAAGATTTGATGCGAATGCAGCCAAATGTCGAATTTTCCAGGAAAAAAACGTTCCGGTATACGACACGCATATAACAAAGCACCGGCTATGTAAAGCGCGCCCATTAGTACCAGCCAACCAAGACTACTTAGACTTACACTGTTTACCCAGCCTTCGAGGAAACCGTAATGTATAGCAGGTATCACACCACTTAAACCAAAACAAATAAACAAACCAGCACGGAACGATCTCCAAGCCGGTGCCGAAAATCGTTCGAGAAAACTTACTACAATTGTCATAAGACCCAATACGCAAACGGCAATCACATAAATTAGTTTCGGGTGGAAGTGACAATAAAAGCCGTAATACAACCATGGAACATTCGAACACATTATCAGTAGGGATATTCCGGCATAGTCTAATTTCGAAAATACTTGACTTACAAATTGTGAGTGACAACACACGGTGTGGAACGCAAATGAAAATCCTAAACACGCAATTGCTCCAATGAAGAAAATTCCGAATACTAGTTTTTCTTGTAGTTGTATTTCGAGAGTTGGATGAATTAGGAAATAAGCAGCAATGCCTGCAACGGTATTGTTTAGAATTGGTATTGCGTTGGTAATTACTTACTAATGAAGGTGACACATCCGAGGAGGTGCGTCCAGATGTTACCGGTTTCGGTGTGTATGCGGAAAATACTTTTGAAGCAGGCACGGAAGCTAGGTAATGGTGGTCGATGCCCGTGTTTTAAATAATCGTTGTCTTGGAGCCAGTGGGGAAGTTTGTTGAAGTGGCACACGTTCCATCCGGCTTGTATGATTTTGCGTACCACTTGCTCAGCTTGATCGGCAGCATTGTGTGCAAAGGTCATAAAGTCATTTTCACCATGTTCTTCTTTGATGTCGTTCTTTACTACATGAATATTACTAGTATCGATACTCGCTTTAGCTTCAGTTCTTTGTCTTAAAGACATGTTTTGGGTTATACAAAGGAACTAACGTTAACTAAAACACAGCAAAAAAAATTCCGTCGATGTACGATGAGATGCTACGAACAGCCTATTAATAGTACTAATTACGCAAAGGAAAACAAAATAACATTATGTTATCAAAATAAATTGCTAACTACGTATGATAGCTGATAATCACATTTTTATATTCCTTCATTTGGATTGGATAATCATGACGTTAAGTAGTTCAGCACCCAAACACTACGCGCAGATAACGATAACCACGTGTCCTAAATTTAAATCTCGCGCTTGCTTTTTAGTAACTTTTGGTTTTCTCACCAAATCTGTCAGCTGTTACTGACATTAAAATTATTGTCGATGTTTTGTAGGATTTTTAAAGCGCAGTATTAAATAGTAATAAATGTTTTATAAATACTAGTAATAGAAATTTCGCACTGTAAGTAGCCTTTTTAACGAGAAGTCGTTAGTGTCTTTATGAATCTTAACAGGTATAATGTCGCACTACAGTGATGCAGAAAATTCTGTAAGTTCTCTCAACGAAGTACTCGGAACTAGTGATGTTCAGCTGCGGAAAAGACGGGTGTGGGACCCTGACACAGAATCTATTGCTTCCGAGATTAAAGATTTATTGGAAGATGATGATGTTAATTCCCTGGTAAGTCTCATAATTACAAAGGAAAGTCATCAGTAACAAACAACACACTAATTTAGGTGGAAGAAGATTGTATTGGTTGTCCTTTACCCTCAACGCCTGAAGACGAAAATGTCTTAGAAACCGAAATGAGCGACGTACTTAAAGCAGCCGTTCTAGGTAAATTCGATTCCAATGTTGTAGATACATTATGGATGGTTAACTTTGTAGGTGATGAATTAGATATAACAACGTTAGCACATAATGCAGCAGGTCAAGCCGAACAAGTAGTTAGAAGATTAATACAAGTTAGTTGGAATGTTTGTCACTTTAACAAATTGCCGGATTGGTTGCAAGATAACGATTTCTTAACTTATGGTCATAGACCACCGCTACCTAGTTTCCGTGCATGTTTTAAAAGTATCTTTAGACTTCACACCGAAACGGCCAACATATGGACTCATCTCCTTGGGTGCGTTGCATTTATAGGTAGGTTTATTAGCTATTTTTCTGTAAATTGCTATACCTCATCAAAATCATAGAGTGCAGTCGGGCTACGACTGTTGCTCAGAAATAATGCCTAAGTACATTATAGTCATTATTCGATAGAAGCTTAAATTCGTAGAGCAGCTGAGATAGGATAAGTTTTCCTTTAGCAAAAATTAACACTCAATCCGACACCGTAACGTACTGCTGTCAATCTGCTCTATAGAAGCCATTTTATGTTTTCCTAAACTTAAAATATAATAACAAGGTAATATATGACAAAGATATAATAATCCACTGCAATACCATATTACTAAAATAAAATGGTTTCTGTAGTACAACTTTGACAGCAGTCTGGATATACAGTGGGCGCCACAAGTTATCGCTTTATACTTTTTGAGAAAATAAAGTAAAAGTGGAATTACGTGTGTAGTTTTTAAGTTTCTTTAGGTTACACGATTTTTTCCTTTTGTATTTACGTCGATTTAAATTTATTGGCTATAATATATTTAGGCAAATAGTAAATCAGTAGTGTCACGCTTAGGCTTTTGCTTAATGTTGCATTCTGTAACACTATGGGCCACCAAACAGGAATGCAACATTGATCCGTTTGGAGACTTCAATTTAATAACTGGTACTTGCTGCAGGTATTGCCGGTTATTTCCTAATGCGTCCGACCGTCGAAATACAATTGCAAGAAAAAGTAGTTTTTGGAGCGTTCTTTGCGGGCGCCATCATATGTCTCGGATTTTCCTTCATGTTCCACACGTTGAACTGTCACTCGCAGTTCGTGGGAAAACTATTTTCCAAATTGGATTATTGCGGTATAGCTTTATTGATAATGGGATCGTTCGTTCCGTGGCTGTACTACGGATTTTACTGCCATTTTAAACCGAAAGTCGTGTACTTATCAGTAGTCTGCGCATTGGGTGTAACCAGCATAATGGTGAGCCTGTGGGACAAGTTTTCCGAATCCGCTTGGAGACCGTTCCGCGCCGGAGTCTTCATGACGTTTGGATTGAGCGGAATAGTACCAGCTATACACTACGGAATCATGGAAGGATGGTTAAACAAAATGAGTCAAACGAGTCTCGGTTGGCTCTTACTTATGGGAGTTTTATACATAGTCGGCGCGGTGTTGTACGCATTACGAGTACCCGAACGATTTTTTCCTGGAAAATTCGACATTTGGTTGCACTCACACCAAATCTTTCACATATTTGTACTTGGAGGCGCTTTTGTACATTTTCACGGTATATCTGAGATGGCCATGCACAGGGTAACGGTCGGGCAGTGCGAGATACCAGATACTCTTATTTATTAAAGTATTAGTCAATTTTTTTTAATTTATAAAGATCTAAATATACCCATATTTTAAATACGTCCTCGATTAAATTTATTGTAAGTTATTTGGCGAAACTTTACAATACTAGACTGAGCTGTGGTGTAAAGATTCACCCGATGTTAGTATCGTAGTTTTAAGTTTTACACGGATTAAGTAGGGATTAATTTAATGGAGCAACCCGTAGGACCACATTGCTTTTGACTGTAATGAGTGTTAAAAAAAAAGATATATACAATGTTACATGTTGAAATAAAATGTGATCAATTAAATGTGGTTGTATTTATTATCAAACCTCAGTGTGCCATTACTAAGGTGAGTATGTCATGCTTAACTAATCTCACCAGCTTTCGCTAACAAACACACACCTGTCACTTTTCTAATGAAATAAATGTCCTAATCGTAACGAATTTCTTTTAGGTATGGCGGCGTTTTTCCTTTGTTGTTCCGGTTCGGTGATTGATTTTCAAGAGAAGTTAGTGTTTGGAGCGTTCTTTCTGGGAGCGATTGTTTGTCTTGGGTTCTCCTGTGTATTCCACACCGTTAATTGTCACTCGCCAGTGATAGCAAGTTTATTTTCGAAGCTCGACTACTGTGGCATATCGTTTTTGATAATGGGTTCCTTCGTACCATGGGTATACTACGGCTTTTACTGTAATTTCAATAAAAAGGTCATTTATCTATCGGCCGTCAGCGTGTTGGGTTTTCTAAGTATAATGGTAAGTCTTTGGGATAAATTCTCCGAACCGGCGTGGAGAACTTTTCGCGCTGGCGTTTTCATGACGTTTGGATTAAGTGGAATCGCACCGGCAATACATTATGGAGTTACCGAAGGATGGACTAACGATATGAGTTTAAAGAATTTGGGTCTTTTGCTTTTAATGGGGGTTTTGTATATAGTCGGGGCAGTTATGTACGCCTTGAGAATACCTGAAAGATTTTGCCCGGGCAAATTCGATATCTGGCTACATTCCCATCAAATATTCCACGTGTTTGTGCTTGGCGCCGCGTTCGTACACTATCACGGAATATCCGAAATGGCCATGCATCAACTGTCGGTCGGCAAGTGTGACATGCCCTTTACGCCTATTAATTTATAGAATTTCGTTACTTTTGAACGTGTATTTATTGTATAAATTGTAGAATACATTTTATTGTTTAGCTAAACTTATTGAGTTTGTTTTTTAAATTTATATTAGAAGCATCAATTGTGGGATTTGTAAGTATGAAACAACTATGGAAAGTTTAAGCTTATTTAATATATCAACAATAGAAATACCTAAACCAGCAAGTTTTAAAAATATGTTGAATAATCAATAAAATAATTTAAAGAAAAACTTTTTTTGAGTAGTATAAATAGCACCTGAATACAGCGAGCCATTGAAAATGATTGAAAAAGTAACCTCAAAATGGTTGTTAAAATATGACAGACTCCCTAACCTCTATATTAAATCACAAAAATCGAATTTACATGAAGGAAGCAAATTAATACATACGTTATATTATATTTATAAAAGTCAACTCCTATGTTTTAAAAAACTGCTTTCCGCCACACTATTCCGCACAAAAATTATAAAAGACGGAGTGCCTGCTTTTAAAACATAACCTCGATTCATCAACACTGCTCCCAAAGTTTGATCTGCATGCACTGGATAAATCTGATTATCCCTACCTTCAAAATATACCTGAACATCTTTAACAACATACTTCTTGTCGATATCCCAATCGGCAGCTACTTCAAAAATCCGTTCCAAATGCATATAGAAACTATAAAACAATCACTTCAAATTCAAAAGCTAAAAACAGCTTACCAATCATCATCCTGAAACTCTTGTATAAAATCCATAACCCGATACTCCGGGTATGTAAATATAACGGGCCATACTAGTTTATCTTCATTTAAGTGCACCATATGATCGGCAAGTTCGGGTACTTGAGGTTTCAGATTTTCAAGCTTTGCACTGTCTAAATTAATCCCCGAGTTTAAAATACGACCAAGTAAAGCCACTTCTTTTGTAGTTTTCTCCTCATCGACTTTTTTTTGCTTACGTGCATTTCGTTCCAACTCTTTTCTACCTCTGACACATTTACAGCGTAATTCCGTAGTTTGTGTATCGAAATTCTTCTTTAAGATGATATCGCAATAATGAATTGCTTTTTCATATTGTTTAATTTCAAAACAACAATACGCAGCTCGAATCAGTGCCTTGTCGTAGTCAGGTTTATATTTCAAAGCCCATTCTGAATCTATAAGAGCTGAACTAAGTTAATCGTCAATTTTGTACCAAGTATAGTTTGTATACTAACCGATAATTCTTTAGAAAGTAATTAGCAGCCGAACGGTTGTTTAATAAAGTGGCATCTATGTTTGGATTCCCACATTTGATTTTTAAACCTTCAGTATATGCAATAATTGCTAAACGATAATTTTTGTGTTTGAAATTAAAGTTACCGTCTTCTTTATAAGCATTTGCGAGTTCTGGAAGATTTTATTATTTACGATTACTAATAAAAGGTGTAATACCTTCAGGTGTGTTTTCGTTGGGATCATATTTTAATTGTTGTAATCCTTCCATTAGCGGGTTTAACTCCTCACCGGCTTCTGGTAGTTTTTTCATGAAAAATGGATGTTTTTCCATTTCCTGAAACGGTGATTTTAAATATGCTTGAAGACTAGTAATCGAGTACCTCTTGCCACCGGTCCTCCGGCCATCCTTCCGTGTAAGGTCGTTTTTCTAAACTGTCGATGAAATCGTCCAATTCTTTGTCAAGTTTAGCTGCCAACGCCAGGCGTTGTTCATTTGTAATTGGAGATTTGTCTGAATTTTCCATTATTTCATTTCAAATACATGCAAGTTAGGTTATGCGCTGTTACCAACTTTGTAATAGTACATTAGTACCAATTGGTTAGTACCAACTTAATCATTTATTGGTCAAAGTTAAAAATAAAAATTCTTTAGGCTACAAACGTTTCTTTTTGGTAAAAACACTCAAAGCAATGGTTAAATAATTCATCTTTTCTTTTGATTTTGTAATACAAAAAAACGAAAACAACATTATCTCGTCGTGATAAATAACAATAAGTCCATAAGTCCATAGTCCAAAATCGTATGCTATTTCTACCACTACTTGATTAGTACTTGTAATATTTGGTAAGTACGTAGTTTTTAAAATATAAAAAAGTAACCAAATTTTTATATAGTTCAATATGGGTGATTTACCTTACGGTCCCTTGACGAAATACAGAGATTTCGCAACATTCGACTGGAAGAAAATGAAAAACTTTGTAACGACAACGGACGTTTTAAAATTTGAAGTAATAAACGACACGTTTTGTTTTTTTTTTTACTGAGTCTTTTTAGAAAGTTTTACACGATGAAATGTTAAAGCATCCATTATTGTACCAACAACAATTGGTAACGCCAAGTTTGAAAGAACAAAGAATTATAACCGCTCAAAAATTAAAGGTTTTGTACCAAATCGTTGAGAAGATGATGAACGGAAAAGCGTTTAAGTCTTTGGAAATGCTTAGTTTCGTTAATGCCGTTTTCGCGTTGGATGTTAGTTTAGGTTTAAAGTATGTTGTAAACTCGTCGATGTTTGCCGGAGGAGTGCTTAGGATGGGAACAGAGCGGCATAAAGAAATTGCCGAACAGGCTTTAAGAGGCGAGATTTATGGATGCGTTTGTTTTTCGGAAGTAGCGCATGGGACTAATGCGCAAGGATTGCGCACCACAGCCACTTATGATTTAAAGAGGAAGCAGTTTATTTTACACACGCCTGATTTTGAAGCTGCTAAGTGTTATATTTGCTTTGGTATGTTACCACTGTATGTACTTTGCGTTAATAGCAAAAGAATTTTAGGCAAATCGGCTGAATATGGCATTGTATACGCCAATCTGATTTTACCTGGTGGAGAAAACCGGGGTATTCACGCGTTTTTAGTCAAAATACATGATACTAATCTGAAACCGTATTTGGGTATCACCACCGCTGATTTGGGAGAAAAAATTGGGGCAAATGGAGTTGATAACGCGTAATGTTAATTTTTACAAATTATGATGTAAACGGGTCTTTATTATTTTTCATAGTAGGGATTTTAATAGTTTCATGTTGGTACTAATTTTAAAAATTAATACAAAAAATGTGTTATAATTGTTGCTAAAAGCAATTACCAATTACGATTTTTCAGAATAATCATCTTTAACCAATACCCAGTTCCGCGTGAAAGTTTACTGAACCAAGTTGGCGATGTCACCGAAGATGGCAAATACATTGCCAATCTTAACAACTCGAAAGAGATTTACCAGATCAATTTAAAAGGATTTTCTGAATCACGTGTGCGTGTTTTAGCCATGACCACGAGCTATTTGGTTAAGTCTCTAACTATCGCAATACGTTATGCAGCAGTACGTAAACAATTTAGTCCGAGTGATGGCCAGGACGAAGTATCAATTATCGAATATCAAACACACGTAAGTTGACTGTCATTTAAATATGTCTTTAAAAAATATAATTCCAGCAATATCGTTTGTTCCCATACCTGGCAATGGCTTATGTTTCAAAAATTTTCTGCCAATATGTTTTTAAAAACGTGTACGGCATGACACCACTTGCTTCAATCGCCGAAGAATTACACGCAATTACATCTGGAGCCAAATCGGTAATCGTTTGGCTAGTACGTGATGCAATTCAAGAATGTCGTGAAGCTTGTGGAGGACATGGATATCTCAAAGGTGATTAAATTGTTCCCAAAAACAAATTCTTAAACTTACAATTACAGCTTCGGGTATAGGTGAAATGCGCAACAGTAATGACCTTAACTGCACATCCGAAGGAGAAAATCACGTCATCATCCAACAAACCAGTAACTGGCTGTTAAAGAAATGGCCATCTGTGCTTCAAAACCAACGTGTTAAGAACCCTTTGCGTTCAATCGAATTCGTAAATGATGCTAAAAACATTCTCAACACCAAATTCTCCAGCTCAGTTATGGACATAGACTGTATCTTGAATACCTTCAAGTGGTTGACTTGTTATATGCTCAAAACGACCTACGAAAAACATCAAGCAATTTTAAAGCAATCGTCCGAGTTTCATGCCAAAAACGAAATCCAGGTTTTTCATGCGAAAACTTTAGCAACGGTGTACGTGCAGCATTTGATGCTATCGGTGATGAAAGAACAAATTGCTGATACTGAAAACACTGAGCTAAAGAAAGTTTTGTCGAAATTGTTTATACTGTTTGGATGTTGGTGTTTAGACAAGCATATGATGAAGCTATACTCTGGCGGTTACATCATTAATACAAACGCACCAAGTTTAATACAAGAAACGATTTTAAATGTATGTGGCGAATTAAAAAACGAAGCAGTCGCTTTAATTGACGCCATTGCTCACCCCGACTTCATAGTCAATTCGATTTTAGGTCATTCGGATGGAGAAGTTTATAAGCATTTGGAAGCGGCGGTTTTCCAAAACCCGCACGCGTTCGGTCGACCCTCTTGGTGGACCGAAATCCTCGAACATCAAAATGTGTTCTCAAAGTTATAAGCAATTAAAAACAAAATCTAAAAACTGTTTTTATTCTTTTATAGTTTCGTATATTACATTTTTGACGTCGTCCAAATCATACAGACAAATTACAATTTTTTCCACGACTCAATCTGGCTATAAAACAATTTCAATAAAACGATTATCTACAATAGAACGGAAAAGAAAATGATGACTTTTTTTTAAACGGAATCAAGAAGAAAAGAAAAAACCCGGTGGAGCATTGGAAATTATTCTAAATTTGGTGTTTTTTTTTCAATTTTTATTGCGCAGAGTTATGTTGAACAACCTGTTGATTTACGGTTGAATTATTTAAGGCGGTGTCCTTCATATGTTTCTCGACCTAAAAATTTTCGTAATATTGAATTGGCCGATACGAAGGTAAAGGAAAGTATTTCATTGTATTGTACGAAGCGACTATATAAAATAAAAAAAACTTACCACTTTTTTAATATAACCGTATTCTTTGCTATTTACGTTGCCTTTTATATCGTCCAACTGGTACGGTGGACTAATTATCACCTACGAGAGTATAAAGAATGATATAGTAATGTAATTAGTGGATACCTACTTGGTGATCCCAAACAACAATATCTGAATTCCTCCACCTAACTTCTTTGAATATTTTAGCAATTGCTATAAAGAGGCGTTGACCATCGGGCGATACATTAGCCGACATCGCTGTTAATAACCGTCGTTTTTCATCAACTTGGTTCCTTATACGTGTATTTAACTAAAACAATCGAGCGCAACTTAAAACGAAACACATCGTGTAACACAACGCACTCTTTGCAAGTTCAGTGATTGTGGAACTTCTGGAATGGCCGATACTTCTTTTTTCACTTGTAGTTCGCTTACTAATGATAAATTTATAAAATGTACATCGTGTAACAAACTTGAACCACTCGAGGGCGGACATTCTATGTCTGGATTAAGGAAAACAAACCTTGAAACTGCTTGGAAAAATTTCGCACAAAAAGGATACTTAATATTAATATTTTTGTTTGTGGATCGAACGCAAGTACTTCTCCTTCGATTTCTTTGTTATAACAAGTTCTACACCATACTGTACTTCCTAAAGAAAAACAATCAGACACAGCAGCCATTTCGCAAATGGCATCCAAAATATCAGTAACTTTTATTTTTTGTTCTTGGTAACACTGTGTGCGTTCTAACCACTTCTAACCTCTGCGAACCTCTGTATCAAAATGAGTCTGATAGTTAATGGAGTAAAAATTCAAGATGAATCGGAAAATTTACCTGAAGAACTAATAATTTTAGAAGCAGCAGGTAAAATTATTAGCTTCCTACGCGATTAATTTACTGGTACTTCTAGGTGAGCAAGACAACAAATACTTCGCAACAGTACCAGAAAAAGAGGAACCTATTGAAGAAAAACTTAAATCGTGTCCAATATGCAATTACAAAAACTCAAGGCCTAGTCGAATAATTTCGCATATGCGAAAACACACCGGAGAGAAACCTTTTAAATGCGAACTATGTAATTTTGAAACAAGTAATAAATACACGTTAAAAGACCACGTGAATAATCACACTAGCAAAGTAACGTTTAAATGTGATCAGTGTAGTTACAAAACAAACATACGCCAAAATTTGTACCAGCATAAAATCAGACATGTTAGAAAACGATTGTACGGATGTATTTTATGTGGTTACACTACAAGATGTAAAGAGGCGTTGTCTTTACATCTTAAAGTAATTCATAATAAAAAGGATTCGTATAAATGCAAAAAGTGCAGTTTTACAACACAGGACAAAACAGAATTGTCCAAGCACGAAAATACCCATAACAATGAAAACTTGAATTCAATCTATATATATAAATGTGATTTTTGTGAATACAAAACGTATTATGAGAATGCATTCATTATACATAATCAAGGACATCGTGAAGATTTAGAATTTAAGTGCGACGATTGTGGTATGAGTTATACGGTTGAAAAATCATTACGAAAGCACTGTAAAATGTCCAGACACATGTTGACTAATGTGAGATTATTTAAATGTGATTTGTGTAATTATATAAACAAGACAAGATCCGAGGTACTTGCACATAGGAAATTGCATTCAACTGAGGCATTTTATTCATGCGATTTCTGTCACTTTCGAACCGATGATTTGGGTATTCTACGGGAACATCGAGAGATTCATTTTGATGATCCTTTGATATTAACCGAACAAGCCGAATCTTTAACGTAATCCACGTTTTAATTAGGGTTCCTAATTATAAAAATATTTTGATTTGTATAAATTAATGTAATGTATAAAGTATGCAAATTATGTACAAATAAACTTCATTCTGAAGAAACAGATGACTTGGAACTGCGAGAATGTGACCGTTTCCTTTTTTTCTTTAACCTTTTATATTCCTTACTCTTGTGGCGGACCTTTGACTCGTGTCTACTTTTCGAACGTTTCCTAAACACGTCCCTGATTACCAAGACTTAAAAAAACAAAAAACCTCACCTTTTATGAGTCTTTTTCTTTTTACTAGATTTTTTGTGTCTTTTAATTTCGCCTTCTTCAGATTCAGAGTCTTCAATATTAAGCACCTCGGTTTGATCCCTGCGTTGCTTGTGTGATTGTTTGGGGTCTTCGGATTTGACAGATTTTAATTTTAGAAAAGCGGCCGCTTTCTTTTTACGTTCCATCTGCAAAGCCAGTTTTTCCCTCGCCACAGACACAATTTTATCTTTTTTCCTATCTTCCACTACGAATCGTAAAATTACAATATAAGTACTATAGGCTGTGCATAAATAATAAAAATTTTTAATACCAACAAAAATTTGTGTTGCCAATTACTACCTTTAAAAAATATTAATTACCTCGTTTACATTCTCGCTTATCTTCTAAATCGTCTGTTAAATCGATCATCTCCAAAATAAGATCATCTGCTTCGACTTTTCCTGTTACCGTTTCAGTGCTTTCTAAATTAGTTGGAGACGGCGTTGGTGTCTTTACCACCCGTGGAGGAGGAGTTAAACTTAAATCAGGTACCGCACTACAAACAGTATCCGTTACAACCTGACCATCATCATTCTTATGATCAACATCCTCGTCGCTTTCCTCCACAGGTAATGCGCTCTTAATCTCCTTCTGACCTTCATCTTTGGATTTTTTAATAGAAAAACTAACTGGCGCTGAAACTTAAAATTAAAATCAATAATCAACAAACTGAATACTCACTAATAATTTTTTTCTCTTTTTTAGGAGCTTCGTCGTTTTTAGTTTTATGTTCGTTAAGAAACTTCTTAACCTTTAATCGATAATAGGGGTTGTATTCGTGATCCTCGTTTAAGAAATGAAAGCGAGAATCACCTTTTGATTTGACGATACTTTCAAAGTCTCTACCATTTTTAACAACATAACTAGCCATTTTACTTATGATTTGTTCAGTCTCGCTCGGAGGTATTTTAATGTTAGAATCTTCGTCACTCGGATGCTCGTTTTCTGAATCTGATCCATACTGAGCTAAAGACAATAACGGTTTCTTAATATCAACGTTGGGTACATGATCTGGTTGAGCAGCTTCGGCTGGTGGATTTTCTTTTTGAGATAAATTCGATACAATTTGTGCGTATGGATTATTCTGTTGGAGGTATTGTGCATATAATTGATTTTGTAAGTTAGAGTCTAAAATGTTGCAATTACTTCAACGATAGTATTCGTATTTATTTACCTTTAGTATCTATCGGTACTTCCGAACTATGTCCATGGAACTGCTGCGTCATTTGTTTATAATACTCATAGTACTGGGCCGCGTAATAGTACTGCTGGTAATATTGCTGCTCATAAGTCATTGGTACATCAACAGGTGGTTGCGGTGGCGACGGTGTCGATTCATTCTGCGTACCTTGAATGCGATTCACTAACTGTGAGTATTTGCAATCGGCTGATGGCTTATACGGCACTGCAGGCAAAGGTGGTGCCTGTTAAAACAATAACCTTCGTTATACTTTAATTTAACTTAAGAGAAGATAAAATCGGTAGATAACGCTGCTCATTAATGCGATAAAAACACCAAAACCAAGAGGTTAAGACAAAAAAATGTATCAAAAAGAAATTAATTGTTAACCTCGTGATTATGATTTAAAAAAGGGTTACTTTGACATCTGACGAGGACCTGCAAACAGAGAAAAACTATTAGTAAATTGCGCACAACAAGCAAACAAACAAATGTACAAAAATATTTATTACCAATTTAATACAACCACCACTTACTAAAATATAATGATATATAATCGCTAAAACTAAACTATAGTTACGGTTATAGTACGTATTAGTCTCAAACATAAAACCTACCGACTGTACAGCAGTAGTTAATAAGCTCGGGTGCAAATAATGATCACCAGTTTCATCTTCCTCGCAAACCTCATCTAACTTCTTATTTTCTAAAGACGCATCTCATTAACACCTCTAACGAAGCTACAAACAAAACTTACCATCTTCATCATTTTGCGTCAACTTGTACTGCCCACTTTTAATTGCCGATAACAAGTACTGATAATATTTATGAAGTCGATCATCCTTGTTCAAAAACTTAAACTGAGAATTATCGGCTTGCTTAGTTTTAATAAGAATTTCCATCTGTGGCCCTTGCTTACTAATAAACAAAGCCGTTTTTTCAATCCGAGCATTTACTTTCACAGTACTGGGCTGAAAACACAAAAATTACTAAACCACTACAAAATACACTTGCTAACCAATTCTATATCTGCAGGTACATTTAAATCTGGTGAAGGTACAAACACTTCATCTTCGGGTACAACTTCTTGTTGCGAAATTTCCGGCCCGGCTGGTACGTCATAATTATAATGAACTTCATTTCCTTTTTGATGTAACCGCTTGAATTCTTCTTCTACAAAATTAATATAACACAATTTTCGTGTTATATTGCAAATTACCTTTATACATTTCCAATTCTTCCTCATTATTCTTCAACGAATAATATCGTTCTTCATCGCACATCAACTCTAAACGCTTCTCGGACTCGCTTAAACCAGACCACCGACTGATGTCATAACTTTCAGAGTTGGCTTCGTATTGTCGTAGTTCGGACAAGGCACCTCTGCAGTCGTACCTAAAAAAATCTACTCGTGCTAAGATTGTTAAGATTTCGAGAATTTACCTGTCGATCTTAAGGGATTCTTCTCCCATCCATGGTATCAAATGTTTTCCTTGGTCAATATACAGAGCTTTAACATCGTCCCTGAATAATTTGCAGGCGTATCCAAATACTAACAACTCCTCGTGCTTTTCTTTCTGGATTCGTTTTCGTAAAATTCCCGATTCTGAACCTGCGTTCCATTTTGCCATATCTACACGCATTTACAGAAAACAAGTGATAATCGCCATTATAAATATGACATGTGAACTACAGATGTGATATACGAACTACTACAAAATTTCGTGTTTTTATCTTCCTTCAAATTTTATTTTATTTTAATTAAAGAACAAAATCAATTCCCCTACGAGATAATTGCTTCCAGTAATTGATTTTAATTAAACCTCAATTTTTATTACCTCCCCTCCCTAGAAACCAAATCGGTAAAAACCTGCGCAAACTGAAATATATGTTATTCAAACGTAAAACGATCGAAGTAGCTGTAGGTGGTGAAACAAGGTAAAACGAGCATAAAATATTTATGATTAGTATTATTCAAATCAACACGTGTTTAATAAAATTTTATATTTGACAACAGTTTCGACCTACTAAGATATTTTAATCGAGTACGGTGGCGAAGCTAGAAGGAAAAATTTTCTCCGCCGTTAATAATTTCTTTTCTTCTTCTCCTTTGGTGAACCAAATTAAAGACTTAATGGTAAGTTAGTGTAAATTTTTTATGTTTTATTTATTTTCTTTTAATAGACGCGACAAACGGGTGCTTCTGGCGAGACCGATAAATCCGTAGAACCAAGTAAAGCCCAGGATGTACTTGAGACTCAGTCTTCGAAGGTGGTTAAAAAGTACCCGCAGGTGTCTAAAAGCCAGATGAAAGAATTTCGCGAGGCGTTTCGTCTTTTTGATAAAGACGGGGATGGTAGCATAACTAAGGAGGAGTTAGGGCGTGTGATGAGGTCCTTTGGACAGTTTGCTAGATCCGAAGAATTGGAACAGATGCTTTCGGAAGTCGATGTTGATGGTAAGTGAGTAATTTCATCGTTGGAATGTTAAAGCAGTAGTTATAGGCGATGGAAATGTGAGTTTTGAAGAATTTGTTGAAATTGCTTGGAGCGCGGGGGCCGGACGCGATCACGTTATATCAACTGAAGAAGAGGAGAAAGAGCTGAGAGATGCTTTTAGAGTTTTTGACAAACACAATAGAGGATACATTACACCGTCCGATTTACGTGCGGTTTTGCAGTGTCTTGGTGAAGATTTATCCGAGGAAGAAAGTAAGCTATTTCCATTAAAGTTTAATTAACGTAAAAATGTTGTTTTTATAGTCGAGGCCATGATTAAAGAAGTAGACGTGGACGGTGACGGGCGTATTGATTTCTACGGTAATTGTTTCTTAATTACGCTTTCTCGTAATGAGTTTTTAATTATTTCGAATATTTCAGAATTTGTTAACGCTCTGGGCGAACCCGGCACCGATGATAGTTACGACGACGAAGATGAAGAACTTGTGACGAATTAACTCGCGCACAAATTACGTACAGAGCTACCTGATGTTTCACTTGTTGTACTACATTTCATTAATATTCATGTTATCATAGTCCAAAGTAAACTATAACAAAATTGGCTTTACATAGTTATTCCAAAAAACAGTTTTTAAATACAATTTCGCTTTTCGATCGTTTTAAATGATGTAATTATTATGGATAATAAATGTTTAAAGCTTAAAGATACAATGTTAAATATCCTGATTTAAATGTACATTTCGGCAAGTAGTGTTGATACACTCTGTATAAAAATACAGTTGGCAACATGGCCATCTTTGATCGCCATTACGCATTTAAAAAAATTAGGTTATGATTACTAACATAAACACTTGTGATATCCGAAGCAATTTTTAGAAAATATTGCACGAGATGGAAGGATCTTTGATGAACGAAGACTTAACTCTACCCGAGTGCAAATACGAATGTAAGTCGCACATCCACACAACTTACCGATTAATATAATTCCTTCACAGACTTGGACCATACAGCCGATGTACAGTAAATATTTCAATCAATTTTTAATTGTATTCTAATAAAAACTTTAGGTTACACGCTTGGGGCGACAGTTTAAAAGAGGCTTTCGAACAATGCGGAATGGCTATGTTTGGTTACATGACGACATTATCCACGGTCGAAATAAAACAAGTTGAAGAAATCGAAGCCCACGGACACGACTTAGAAAGTTTACTTTTCCATTTCTTAGACGAGTTATTATTTTTATTTAGTTGCGACGCGTATTTAATTTGTAGTAAATTGGTAATCACAGAATTTAACATAGAAGGCGAAGAATTGATGATACGTTGTAAATGTTACGGTGAAGAATTTACTTTAGGAAAACACCCACAAGGCACCGAGGTCAAAGCTATAACTTATTCGGCAATGCACATTGTAAACGAACCTGAAACGAACAAATTTGAGGTGTTTGTTATTATAGATATATAAATTGTACAAAATTTTATTTCAAAAAGATTTTAACAAATTCGACTCGTTTTCTTCACCAATTACAAAACAAAACACAACAATCGGAAAATAATTTCAGTTAAGCGTTAATCATTGATAAATAGCTTCACGTTAGTATTAGTGAGCTGCACGACTTAAAAAATAGATTATATTCTTTCTACTCTATAAGAAAAAATACATTTTTTTTAAACATCTTACCCTGATTAATATCGAATAAATGGAATTGTTACGAACACAACGATGAGATCAGCACTGCGCTAAATAAACATCGAAAGAGCACCGAATATCGATAAAACGATCACAATCTTCAATAATAAATACAACTCGGTATTGCACGAAAATCACAAATTAATACGCATGGGCGAAATTACCAACGTTATAAGCAACTATGCTTACATGGTCTAATTTCCCTGGAAGATTTTGTACCCGTTCTAGTCCTCGACGTCTACGTATTTTTTTTTCCTGTTGCGAGACCTCAACCATGACGCCGTTTAAATTATCGAAATACAAATCTGAGTCTTCTAAAGTGTGTCGCTTAGCCGAAGAAATACTAAAAGTAAAATTGACTAAATTCTCGCACACTTTTTTTGCAGTCGTGCACTGAAGGTCATGCCCAGAGATACCCCGTTTCAAAATATCCTCCATTAAAAGTAACGAGATTTCATATCGTTGTAAAGGTGTTACGAAAGGAATACCATCTTCGTTCCGTAAGATTGTCTTCATGCTTGTACGCATATCGAGTGATGTCTTTGACCTGAGAAAACCACCAGTGTTTGATTTAGTTTTAACGGGTGCATTTGGTTCTGGTTTACGTACAGTTGTAACCGATCTTGGTTTACCACCACTTGTGCTACTTTTATTAGAATCATGCGAGTTCGCTCGCATGAATTGTGCTATTAAAGGATTATCGTAGTCATCGGGACCAACACTTGGAGCACGTGGTTTGTTTTTTCGTGGTGGTTTTATTGGAATCTCTTTAGATGAACTTGGTTGGGAATCTTTCGTACTGGATCGTTTGGGTTTTAAAACGTCGTTGGTGTTCACCGTGAATTTGCAAACATTTGGATCAAAATTGTCGGTTAATCCATCACTCGCTATCATTATAATATCACCTTTGTGGATGGTCGTCAACGATAACGTTAGGTTGCTCAATTCGGGGTTGATTCCATCGACCGGTCCTAAAGCACCAAGAGCATCTCTCATGTCTCGGTTGCAGTTTATATCGTGCGAACCTTAAAAACGTACTTATCATTTAATTTCTGAATTTCAGACTTACCTTTTGTTAGTTCTCGAACTCCATACTTATGAGAATAGACGTAGGCTAAGGTGTCGCCGACGTTACACACGCAACAAACATAAGTGTCCAAGTCTTCGGGTTTTGTTCCAATAGGTCGCCTACTCAAACTATCTCTCTCCTTCGACCTTGAAGCACGTGCTTTACCCTTCAATGGCAATACAACAGCCACGGTAAGAGTCGTCAACATCCCCTCGTTCTCTAATATAAGATCGTGGGCACAATTAAATGCCCGTAAAAGACAAATGAATACTTCACGTGTGTTACCAACCCGATTCGGATTAAGAATAGGATCAGATTTTTGTGTGGTGTCTAAATCGACGAATGGTACCGTATCATTAAAAATAGTCTTGTTGAGGTAATGGAGACTACCGTGCACAGCCGATTTTGCAGCAATACTTGCCTTTTCACCTAAAACAGCTTGTTTCGACTTACGGATTTTAAACACATTTAACATTACCCCAATTAACCCCATCAGCCACAGCCAAAATGGCAGAATCATTCCTTGCTATAATTCCAAAACAATCGGCAATCGGGTCACCATTACATTGTTTAGTAACTTGATTTTTATCATATAAAGAGTTAGAGATGCCGTAGATGTAATCGCATTTTCGATTCCAAAACTCGGGTACAATCTTGTCACTTTGCGTCGATTTTGCTGTAACAAAAATTGAATTTCTGACAAATTTACTTATGGAAAAGGTTACCGAAAAAAGTCGGACACAACACAGGTGGCGGACAAAAATGCCAAAAACTTGAAGGTTAGAAGCTCGACTCGGTAACACATGCAAGACGGGTTTTATCACCGTTTTATAATTAAAAACAAACAAAAACGCATGCCAACACAATTACCGTTAGTTTGCCTGCTTGCAATTCGTATAATTTTCCCTTTTTTCTTTTGTGGAAACGGGTTTCCCTCGCTTTTCGATTTTGACAAACCGTAATTAACTTTAGAGGAATCGGGTCGTTCGAGACTCTTCTTCCTATCTGACTGTGAGTTACGTTTGTTAACAAGATCGTTTTTGGCAACACCAACATGATTGTCGCTTTGTAAATTCGCTAATTCTTGATTTTTACATTTAACGTCGTTACTATTATTATTATCGGTACAAATTTTAGTTTTTTCAATTTCGATCTCGAAATCAGATAAGCTACCCAAACTGTGACTTTTATTATCGGGTTTTTTACGATTTGTTACTAAATATTCCTGCCCCGCCACCTTAATAAGCATAGTCATGTTATCGACTTTATTTATTAACGGAGGTGTCGATATAACTGGAACTATAAAAGCGTGATACTTACACCTGTACGATTATAGTTACCTTCGGCTTCTTCTTGCGTGTCGATGAAATCGATGTCGGTATCAGGCACCGATAAATGTTTCTCTGATCGCGTCACAGTTGTTAAACCACCGTTTGGTCCCGAGTAACAACCTACGATAGTATCATGTCCTATTTCGTACAAACCCAAATCGTGATTAGGTAAATCGGTTGGATTCTTCCCATAGAGAATAGCGGGTCCTTCCTTTAGAACGATTTGCCTAAAAGTATCCGAATAATATACAAGAAAACCCAAAGCAAGCGCTCACCCTTCCAAGTACCTAGTTACAAACGAGTTCTCGTTAACATTATACTTTCGATCACGAGGTTCGTTGTAAAAACTAAGTTGTCGAAAGTAACTGGAAACTTTTTTTCGAAGAGAAGGCATTGCTAAATCCAACCTAATTAAAACATTGTATTTACAGGTATTTACCAAAAATTTGTTTATTTACTGTTAAATAAAAATAAACTTAAGGTCACACCCATGTGATTTTTATCTCGGGGTTTTTCGCTTATTTCCGCTAAGATTGCACGTTTGGTTGTATACACATTAGGCGTGGACAAATTTTTTTTGAAAAATTGTCTTTGTATTTAAAAATAATTTCAAAACAAAAGGTTTATTAAAAAAAACACGTGGTTTTTGTTCGTCTCTTCTTGCACATTGATTCCAACAAAGAACTTCGTATTTGGCTTGAAGCCAAATCCGTTTTCGTTCTAATAACTTTTGTGATAAATTTGGGTTGGGTTTCTCCGCGTTAAGTCTTAATTGGTTTCGATGAAGAAATTTAGGGATCACGGGCTTTGTTTCCGAAGCGTCGACACACGCAATTAATTAATTTAGTTCGAAAACGAAAGCGAATGTTTACGAGCCGACGTTTTTGCTTCAGGATTTTGCTTATGGTATATAAATAATTTGTTCAAAATAAATAGTATTCTGTGTCCGACTTTAAACTTGAAAGGTGTGTATGTTGATTGGAATTTTGTGCTGCGCACAAAGAAATGCCCACCGAATGCATCGCAAATCCTCTACAAAGGGAATTGGCCGATTCGATTATTCGAATGGTGCCTTTGGACGAAATTCGTATTTTGTTGGCGTGCGGTGCTAAGGTACTTATTATTTCGGAAGTTTTGTTGTTTTACCTTTATGTTTGTAGGTTAGCGAACCAGTGACGCAGGGTTTAACCCCATTGCACTACGCAGTATGGCAAAGATACTACGAAGCCGCCCAGTTGTTGTTAACTAGGGGTTGCAACGTAAACGCGCTCGATGAATGCGGGTATAGTCCGTTGCATTTATCGGCTGAACATGGATACACCGACGTTGTTAAGTTGTTGTTGTTATCCGGTGCTAAAGTTGACTATCGCGTGGATACCGGCGAACTTTTTCCAAGAACGACTTTGTGCGACGAACCTCTTCGAATGGCGATTAGGAACAAGCACATGGATATAGCTCGCTTGCTTTTAGAAAACGGCGCCGATCCTAATAAACGTTATTTCTTCGGTTCCGAGATTAATTTAGTAAATGATTTGGAGTATTTGGAGCTTTTGCTTACTTTTGGTGCGAACCCTGATAGTAGAGACCGATCGGGATTGACTCCGCTTATGAAAGCGGCTCGTCAGCCACAGGTGAGTGTTACCCAGAAAAACAAAACTTTTAAAAACTGTCGTTTAGGGGATGGAATCTGTGTTGTTGTTGCTGCATCATGGCGCGGATGTAAACGCAATCGCCGACGAAAGACACGACTATCGCACGGTGCTGCACTACGGCGTGCTCTCGGGCAACATCGAAATCGTCAACCTGTTGATTAAACAAGGCGCGATGTTAAATTACGACGACGGTTTCGATTACGGAAAACCAAGTCCGCTCGACTTAGCCATCATCAAAGGAGATCCCGAAATCATACAATTATTGATACAATCGGGAGCGAACGTAAACTGCAGCTCGCCGATTATCGGATCACCATTACACGTAGCTTGCGCCGATAACATCACAAACCGTTACGAAATAATCCAGATGCTGTTGAAAGCAGGTGCCGATCCAAACTTAAAAGTCTATAACGACGTCGAAAATAGAAATTCGCAATTAAGATCGGTTTTGGCCGAATATCTGGCTAGTAACGAGAGCCCTAATTTGTCGATCGTCGGTTTGCTCTTGCGGTATGGAGCTAGAGTAAGTACCACATTGGTTAACACAAAAACTGATCGATCCGTTTCAGGTAATAATGAAGACGCAATTTCGCGATCCCGACGGCATCTTAAATTCGTTGCAGAACGTTGTGTCCTCAAACGCCGATTCGGTCTTTTACTTACTAGTCGAAGGGTGCGAATCGTTCGACGCGTGCATGATACGCAGAAACAACGTCATCCCGAACGAACAAAAAAACATCCTTTTGGAATTGGCCAAATGCCCCTTGAGCTTACGCAGACAAGTGCGTTTATTTCTAAGGAAGTGTCTGGGAAGAAAGTTAATCGACGCATCCCACGATTTAGAATTACCCACAACCTTGTGCAAATACTTACTATTCGAATGCACCTAAATCCCCAGTTTTTGTAGTTTGTGCCCATTGTGATACATCAAGTATTAAGCTCTGTGTAAAGTAGACAAAGTTTTATACCTTTGTATTTTATGTACCCAATAAAAAGCGTTAATTTATTTAAACGAACAACAAAACATGTTAAGTAATCAATAAAGACTATTGCGTAAGTACTTTCACTTAATCTTACGCTTCCTGAGTTTCATCTCGCACTCAGTCAATCGAAGACTTTCTTACAGTTAGTATGCGACTTCGCAAATAGAAACGTAAGTACCAATTCGTACAAGGTGAAAGTTCCTAAAATACTTTCACCTTTTGATTTCGTAGAAAAAAACCAACCTCAATTAAAATTAAAGTCGATAATAGGGTAGTAGCACTTATAAGACATCTGTTTCGTTTCACAATAAATATTAAATAAGGGTTATGGATTAGTATCGGGTACAACATAAATGGCGGAAAATTAATTGACGTGGGTGTTTCAACTGTTCTTCGAGTCGCAGCCCGTTTTGATTGTTTCGTATTAGACGAATGTCGTTCCGTAATTAAATTTAATAAAATATTTGTTCGCGTGTTTAGAACGCATCAAAATTACGTGTTTATCGACTCAACATCGAATGTAAATTCAGTACCTAGTTCGGTGCGTTCTCGCACGACGCTTTTTATTTTATTTTCGTTTTTAGGAAAAAATGGTCGCTTCTGATTCGCTCGCAAACTCACGAAGCGCGTACTTCGACGCTTCGACACTGATCAATCGAGATTTAAACCCGAGCAATAACATCCTGGAATTTTACAAAGGAACAGAAGTGTTTATAACCGGTGGAACTGGATTTGTTGGAAAAGCGCTTTTGGAAAAACTCTTAAGAAGTTGCCACACAATCGAGTGCATTCATCTACTAGTTAGACCAAAGCGGGGATTAAGCGTCGAACAACGGCTAAAAGAACTTTTAAAGAATCCGGTAAGTACCAAAACGATCCTAATCCTTAATTACGTTTATATATAAAGGTTTTTGATAAAATTCGCGAGAAGACGCCCGAAGCTTTTGGTAAAATAAAAGCTGTGGCTGGAGACGTCGCCCAAAATAATTTAGGACTATGCGAGTACGATTTACAGTATTTAAGCGAGAAAATTAACATCGTATTTCACTCGGCCGCAACCGTTCGGTAAGAATCGTTGCCAAATGACTATTGTTTTTACCTGAAGGTTTTAGATTTAACGAAGATTTACGAGACGCAGTGCTTTTAAACACACTCGGCACTAAACGAGTAGCCGATTTTTGCAAAATCATCAAAAATTTGAAAAGCTTTGTTCATGTTTCAACGGCATATAGTAACGCCGATAAAAAAGATATAGAAGAAATAGTGTACGTGCCCTCTTTAGACCCCAAATCAATTATAAACTGTATGGAGACGCTTCCGCCCGATGTTATTAAATTAATCGCCGAGAAACTTATAGTGAGTTATTTCAGAAACTGTGATTGGTGTTTTATAAATAGTTTTTTTAGGGAAAGCACCCGAATAGTTATACGTTGACTAAGGCATTAGCCGAGTGTATTGTGTTAGAGTACTCCACAATTTTACCCGCAGCTATAGTACGTCCATCGATAGGTACGTTTCCTTCGCCAGTTGATGTTAAATAATATTTGGGTTGTAGTAACAGCTTCGTGGAAGGAACCGTTCCCGGGTTGGGTCGATAATATTAGCGGTATTACCGGTATACTAATGGAATGTGCCAGAGGCACGATTAAAAGTATAGTGTGTAACGAAAATTTGTTGATGGATTTAATCCCAGTGGATATTGTTGCTAACACTTTAGTAACAGCAGCTTGGCACACAGCCGTTTACAAGTAAGTTATCTATCAAAAACGACATCGAGTTTAAAGTTTTTCAAGGTCAAACACTATGCGTGTTTACAACTGCACGTCGAGTCAGATTAATGGAATCACATGGAAAAACTTCGGAAGATTAACGCAAGAATATGCCGTGCAGTACCCGAGTAAATACGTAAGTTGGTACCCGGGTTTTACGTATCGTACCAGCAGGTTCATGCATTGGGTATGCCACGGCTTGTTCCATTACACACCAGCTTGCGTTTTCGACTTATTCTTGTACTGCACGCAACACAAACCAATGTAAGTTAACCATAACCGCGTCGATACTTTAATATTTGTTTTTGCGACAGCATGCTGAGAATCTGTAAAAAAATAGCGCGTGCTGCTAAAAACGGCGAATTCTTCGCGCTTAACGAGTGGAACTTTCACACCGCAACAATAAAAGATTTAACGACAGCGGTGAAAAACGCCGAAGACGGTGATCAATTCAACGTCGATTTGAGCAAAGAAAACGGATTCGATTGGAGTCCGTATGTAAAGACGTACCTCTTGGGTATACGCAAGTTCATATTAAAAGACGATTTGTCCAGTTTGAATCGTGCTAAGATAAAACTTAATAGGTTATATTGGGCCAACAAGGTCATACAAATCATGACGATTTACGCATTCTTTAAATTAATTTTCTGGTAATTTTGTAATTTGTAAAATAAATCATTTTAATATGTTGTGTTTAGATTTCGAGAAGGTAATTACCCCCATCTGTTGTAAGAAAAATGCACTAAAATTACAGGAACGTTTATTCAAAATCAACTTTTAGATTTTGGAAAACAAAAACTTAATTTTGTCTATATGATATAATTTGAAAAATTGATTAATAATGTTTTTTTAAATAACGAGATAGAATGTATTAAATTTCCAAAAACATAGTTGCCGCCATCTGTTGTACGAAAAATGCACTAAACTTGCAGAAACCGTTATTCAAATTTAAATTTTTAGATTAATTTTTTTAAAAATTCTTTACAAAACGAAAACGTTTTAAACTAATTTTGTTTTATAAAAAAAATTTCCAGATAGTTTAAATTTAGCTGTATTTTGTAAATAATCACAAAACCTATGAAAAGCGTCAAAAATTATAAATACTTGGTTCCAAAGACTATCAATAACAAGATAACCAAACTGCATTCGAACAAACCCATTCGAGCATCGCACCAGACTAATTACTCTTTAAAAAAAAACAGATATTAAGTCGTCTAGACACAACAACCAAATTTTGGATCTTTTAAATAGGTAAAGACGCATCGTATCAGCACCAGGGTTCACTTAAAAGGTTAGTAAAACCAGACAATCCCATAATTGTGTATCCACCTTACGCAACCAACTCAAAATCATACGATTTTTAACGTAAGAAAGAAAATAGATAACAAGATATTACTGCAACAATTACTAAATCTGGTTGCTTCATCTTGGTAAAGGGGAAAGGTTACTACATGGATATTATTAATGTATTTTTGAAATTGAACGAAACGGTTTTGGTTTAAAAAAAGCTGTTTGTAAATACTTCGTCGTAGTGACAGCGAAAAATTTGCTAATGATGTAACGACATGTTTTTTTTTAAATGTTTACTTATAATAGTGATAAGAAACGTTTCTTTATATATAGTAATCTTAAAATTTGATAATTCACATTAATCGTTCAACTTCACTGTTGAAACGTTTGGTTTTTCTAAACCAAATTTGACTATTTCTGTGTAAAGTTTAAAATGACTAAGTTGTATCCAGACTCAAGCGAGGATCACCGCCGCACCGCGACCCATTTACAAATCAACTGTGGACAAATTTTCAATAAAGGCACCGAAATCACCAAAGATATTTTGGAAAAGTTCGAAGAAAGCGATATTGGACCACAGAAGGCTTCATTATGCGGTCGCAACTTCAACGCGCGTCAATTATGGGGTAAGAGTTTATCGTAAATCATCCGATGTCGCGTAAAGATTGACAAATTTGACAGACGTAATTGGCATAAACAAAGCGAGAAAAAAATCCGTCTAGACATACCAAAAGGTTATCTCTTAACCCCAACCTCTTCCACTAACGTTATTCTAACAAAATTTGAATGAAATTACGTTTTCGTTTTTTTTTGCAGTGCTGGCCGGTTTGTGCCTTCTTTTTTTAACCAGTAGCTTGTGCGCGTGTTTAATGTTCGGCACTAACACCTTCGACAGCTACGTTTTATCCGTAAGTCGTTGACATTTGTTACGGACCACACATTCATTTTCTCGTTTTAGAACTTAATCTTAACGAATGCGACCCAATCGTACCAAATTTGGAAAGGCCCGATGATTAAAACTTATGCCAAAGTCTACGCCTTTAATTACACAAACGTGCGAGAGTTCGAAGAAGGAATAGACGAGAAGCTGCACGTTGAAGAAGTTGGTCCTTATGTTTACGAGTATGTACTACGTTATTAAGATCGTAGTTGGCTATTTCTGAATTTTTAGGGAAATGCTCGAACGCATCAACGTGCGTTTTCATTCCAATGGCACGGTGAGTTACCAAGAAAAACACGTACATAAATACCGCGAGGATCTTTCCAACGGCAGAGATAAAAACGAAACGGTTACCGTTCCTAATTTACCACTTCTAGTAAGATCGTTTTGACGTTGCGATTTGTAAATAATACAATTGTTTTAGGGCGCCGCTTCGTTAGGCAGAAAATCGTTTTACGTTACTCGGGTGGCTATGTCGACGTTGTTAAAAGGACTAAGTTCGAAACCGTTCCTCAACTTAGAACTTGATAAATTCGTTTGGGGATACGATGACACGCTTTTCGCGTTGGCCAAAAGCGTTTTGAGTTTTCAAAAAAAGTTACCGTTCGATAAAATCGGAATACTAGCAGGTGTAAGTAACTACGTCGTTTGATTAGTGACTGTGTTTCTACAACGTATCTGTAGAGATCCGGCGTGTCCGATGATGTTTTTAACATACATACGGGGATTGACGACATCAACAAGGTTCAACAAGTCGATAAGCTAAATGGTAAAAGCAGCGTGACGCAGTGGGCCACGGCTGAGTGTAATAAAATCAAAGGTAGCGACGGAAGTAGTTTTTCGCCTTTCGATGTTAGAAGAAAGAAACCATTATTGGTGTATAACAAAGATATTTGTCGTAGTATGCCGATGGTGTACGATCGAGATGTTAAAGTGTTTGACGGAAAAATATTAGCGCATAGATATGTGCTACCGATGAACGTTTTTGACGCAGCAGAAAATAAATGTTACTGCGACGCAGAAACGCAGGAATGTTCCATGCAAGGGTTGTTTAATGTAGAGACGTGTTCTTTTGGCGCGCCTGTTTATGTATCATTTCCCCATTTTTACAACGCCAATCCGAGCGTACAAGACGCGGTTACTGGTCTTAAAAAAGAACCGCTTCACGTTGACAGTTACGTCAACATACACCCGACGCTTGGTTTTGCAATGTCTGGGAAACATAGAATGCAGATAAATATTCAGGTGCAAAAGTCTTTCGGGATGGAACAGTTAGACATATTCAAAGATGACATAATTCTACCAATGGCCTGGCTAGAGATGGTAAGTACCCGCCACAACTCAACTATTCAACCTAATTAACGCTTTTACCACCAGGGTATAGAAGAATCAGATTTACCAGACGTCGTTAAAGACAGCATCTACTTAGCAAGCATTACGGCACCAACAATCGAAATGTGTTTAAAATACGGCAGCTTACTCGCAACCGTTGTTACACTTACAGCAATTAGTATCGTTCTACGAGGTAAATGGATCAGAAGACAACAAAAATTGCACAATCCTAGCTAACCTCTAAGATTTGTTTAAGAATGTTTGATTTAGTATTTTTCATTTAACACTTGTACATTTCCGTCCAAAACATCATTAGCATTTAAGGCAATTATTAAATGGTAAAGACTGAATTTATATAAATAAATTTTAGTATTTTTTTGTAAAAAAGTTAGTCGTTTTAAACAACGCCCTGTACAACTGACGAACGAAAACTAGGGACGTGAGACACTTCCACCGACTGTGGCGTTCACGTTGCTTGTTTATATGAGTTTTAATTAGTGTAGAATTGCAGCAAAAATAATGGGCGACGTTTTAGATATAAACGATGCTGTAGATTTAGACGTCGAAGACGACGGCGATCAAGGCGTATTGCGCCTTAAAGACAAAGTCCTACGACGTAAAGGTCGCGGTTTTGGCACAAACGAACGTAGGGACCAAGAAAAAGTTCGAGGTTATGAAAGCGTCGACCCGGGCGAGTACGCAGACGAATCCGGTCCACAAAAATCTGTCGAGGGTTGGATTTTGTTCATAACGACAGTGCACGAAGAAGCTTCTGAAGAGGACTTAAACGAGAAGTTTTCAGAGTTTGGTCCGATCAAGAATCTCGCAATCAATTTGGATCGTCGAACTGGTTTTTTGAAAGGATATGCGTTGATCGAGTACGGAGAGTTTGAAGAAGCGAATGCCGCTCGTGAGGCTTTAGACGGAAGTGAAATTTTGGGACAAACGATCGGAGTTGATTGGTGTTTCGTTAAAGGACCAAAGAAAAGTAAAAGGAATAGGTCTAAGAGACATTGATTGTTTTGTCAGTTTTATAATATAAGTGGTAAATAAATTGTAACAATACCTTTTTAAATATTCTTCGCTTTGTGTACTTGTTGATGGAGTTTTTTCATATCTACAAAATTTGTAGCTTTGATTTTTAATTTATTGATTTACTTATTAAGTTATGGAGAAAACAATCTTGAAGTCTGATACTTGTTCCATAACTTTAGTGTTTAGGACACGGGGATATTAAATAAAGCTAATAAATGTAAATAGATTTCTATTATATACAAAAATCAGCTCGTTCGACAACTGTTTTGCCTAGGTCGTTTACCAAAGGCTGAATGTCCTCGATTATTGACCAAATTGACATCGGCGCCTTTATCGACAAGCATTTGACTAATTCTTTTACACACTTCCTTCCGAATTTCTTCGCTTATAAATATAGTGTTTAACGTGGCTATGTAATACAAAGCTGTGTTGCCCAAGTCGTCTTGAGCGTTAACTTCGGTTCCTGCATTAAGTAACAGTTGTATGATTGTTACGCCACCTTCTATGTCTGGGTTGCTATCGTGCAAGAGATCTGTTACGGCTACGTGTAGCGGAGTCTTACCAGCGTTGTTGCGGACGTTAGTTTGAGCACCGTTATCGAGTAAAAACGATACAATTGCCACATTGCTTTTTTTAACTGCGTAATGCAACGCTGTTCCTTCATCGTTTAACATATTAATATCACAGTTTGATACAAGTAGATTTCCACAATCGATGTGTCGTTTCTTCAATGCTATGTGTAACGGCGTGTCGCCGTTAAAATTTGGTTTATCACAGTTTACGCACTTCTCCAGTATCAGAGCGACGATTTGAGTATCGCCCAAAAAGGCTGCGATGTGCAAGGGACTATTTCCAACACTGTTGACTATGTTAACGTCAGCGCCCTTATGTAACAACTCCAAAGCATTAGAAATTTTGTTATTCGATAGTGCTAAGTGTAATGCAGTATCGCCTGTAACCGTTTTCGCATTAACATCCGCACTTTTCAAAATTTCGTGTAATAAAGCAGTGTCTACCCCAGCAACGTAATGTAAAGCGCAATACCCGTCGTTATTAGATATATTACCGTCAGCGCCACTTTCGACTAAAACCTTAGCCACATCGAAATGGTTGTTCTTAAGAGCGTCGTTTAAAGGAGAATCCTTGTCAATATCGGTATTATTAATATCAGCACCGCGCGCAATAAACGCAACCACAAGCTCACGGCGGCCTTTCTCAGCCGCTATATTTAACACAGTCTGACCATCCTTGTTACGAAAACTAATATCAGCACCTTTTGATAATAAAACCAAAGCAGTGTCTTCGTGCCCAAACCTAACTGCAAAAAACAAAGGCGATTCGTTGTTATAGTTCAGAATGTTAACGTTGCCGCCGCGATTAATCAATTCGATAAGAATATCAGTGTAGCCCATTTGGGATGCGTAATGCAACCCAGTGTTAAGTTTATTGTTTTGCAAGTTGGGATCTGCACCGCATTTAATCATCAATTCGATAAGAGATTTCTCGTGTCCGCATGTAAAAACAAAATGTAGCGCCGTGAATTGGTTCCTATTTTGAAAATTCGGATTGGCTCCGTTTTTTAACAAGTATTCGGATATTTCCGGGTAACAACGACGTATCGCGTAGTGAAGCGGGGAATTGTTGTTTACATTCAACAGATTGATTTTGGCACAGTTTTGTAACAACACCTTAACGTTTTCTAATTTGTTGTTAATGCACGCATAGTGTAAGCTTGTGTTTTTATCAACGTCTTGTTTGTTTATTTCAGAACCTTTGTCTAATAGGTACTGGACGTTGTCTTTTGTACCGTATGCCGACGCGAAGCGAAGATCGTAATAAAAATCGGGTACGTTCGTGTTCGTTTCTACGTATTTATGCTTGAATAACTCCTTTAACGGTCGCTGATAAATGTCTTTAGCTAGAAGCGATATACTTTCGTGGTCTCGAGAACCTACGTTAGAAGATAAGAAGAATTGCGAGGCTAGAGAATCTTCGTTAGTGTTACGTATGAAGAGAATTTCGCGCGCGGAAAAGTACATGAGTAGAATGTGGAAAAGTGGTGTGTAGCCGAGATTTGCGCAATGCGCAAAGTAAGCGTCTTTTCTGTAGTGATCAATTTCTGCGTTAATCGTCGAGTTGTATTGAGAAAGGAAGTTGGCTATGGCTAAAGACCAACTAGCAACAGCGTATTCCAACGGGGTGTACAACAACGCTTTGTCCGGTACCCGCGCTAATTTATCCACAGTACGAATACTTTTTAAAAGGTCTAGTAGTGGCTCCGTTATACTTTCGTAGTGGTTATACGCCTTGTGATGGAATCCATATAGCGCAACCAAATGAACCACGTTCCTTCCACACGCATCCACTCTTTTAACCGATTCCGGTTTCGCTCGTATTATCTTAAGAGCTTCTGGAACCTTCAAATTAATCACGGCGGAATGTAGCGGATTATTTTTCGCTAGGATTCGGTCTAAAAGATTAAAAAGAAACGTGTATTGGCTCAAAAAACGTAATTGTAGTAATTCTTTGTTATCGGTGTTTTCTGAAAGCCACTGCGCCGCAAGGTACTCGGCAAAAGTACGATGGACGAATTTAACCGTGCTCGAATCGACCACTACGATACCTTCCCGTTGCATAAACTGCATCTTGTACTGATCGTCGTGTAAAAACTCCTTTAGTTTCTGATCAATGTCTAACGTTTGCAAATAAACTTTAGGAAACACCGTACTTAAGGCGAATAGTTTTTGTTGGTGCTCGAAAAGTACACGCATCTCAACAGCTGTGCGACCAAATTTCTCAGTCATTATCGATAGTTTCTTTTTGACAAATTCCTCGTACAAATAAATTAGGTTAAAATTCTTGTTGAAACTGACGACTCCCATGGCAAAAGACTGTTGGCAATCAGCATAAAATACGTCGGCTAATAACTTCGTCTGTAAAGGTATTCCGGTAAACTCGTAATCCCAGTCGTGTAAATTTCGCTGGCCAGCCTCCAATAACTCGTCAACAAAATTATGCAGAATCGTTTGGTGTTCGGGCTCGTTACTAATCTGTCCAAAGTACTTCGTTAAAAAATTTTTTTGATCGTCTAAAGTAAATGGTACCAAAGTCAACGCTAATGTTCCAAAAGCCTTCTCCAACTTCTGCTTCATAAAAGGACGTGTCGTTATCCACATTGAATAACCTTCGTCTACCACTGCTTTGGCAAATCTCAACGCGGCGTTTTGTAAGTTCAAGGACACTTCGTCAAACCCATCTAAAAGCACAATTACACTATACGTAGACTTCATCTTCTCAAACACTCGTCGAGCTAACTCCGTGTTACACTTAGAATCGTTTACGGCAGATTCAAGAACATCATCAAATTCCTTATCTTCAAACTCTGCTAAATTAATCCGCAACACCCATTTATCGGTGGGAACATTTTGCGCAATATAATCTAAAAGTACCGATTTACCCATACCGGGTGATGCACTTAAAATATTAACGGTGGAGTGTACATCATTTACACTTCTGGTTAAATTAGGTAACGTGTAACTAAAATTGTCTAAACGTGTAGTTTGACCAAATGATTGTATCCATTCCAAGTGGTGGTCGTCTTTTAACCAATGTATCAAAGAGTGTTCTTCTAACAACTCGGGTAGTTTTAGTAAAGCCTCTTGCCACGAACTCACGAAGATAGTATTTTCCTTTGGTGTAATATGGGACGAGTCTCCTTCAATTAAGTAAACCTCACCATCGTCAGTTTCTACTAAAATGTTGTGCTTCATAAATATTCTAGGTATGTACCTTTCTATGAAAAAATCTGGAAGATCTCTGTAGTAATCACCGATTGTATAAGTACCTAAAAAGACACATTTATTCACAGTTTTTTATTATAAGAAACTTACCCCCAAGAATGCCAATTATATCTCGAGATTTGACTAAGTTGTGCATTGATTCATCGATGATTTCAATCAAAGGAATTGGACCTCGTCCTTGTAACTTGACGGGTAGTTGAACTACAGAATCAAGCTGTTTGTTATTTAAATCTGTGAGGCCGAGAAAGTATTTTCCTTTCTCCTGTTTAACAACAGCAGTAATATCTGACTTAGTTAAGATTATTACGCGCTTTGTATAACCCGATAATTTAAGTACACGAAGGATGTTTCTATAATCGTCGTTGCTCTCAACTTGTAAAAGAAGAGGAACCCTATTCGAGAACCACAAATATCGATACACATCAAGTAAAGTTAACGAATTCCTTATGTCTATCACTTTAACGTTATCATCCAAAAGAAGTTTTTGAGCATCCTTAACGATGTCAGACCAATACTTAAGAGTCTTATTGTAATAACCCCGAACTTCGCTTCCAACATAAGCAACAACAAACTCCAACACCTCGTCCGAAAAATCAATTATTGTCATCCACTTTTCTGACACCAACTCATTCCAGATATATTTTGTCTCAGAGTTATAACACGTATACAACTCCTTCGAAAGATTTATTTTAAAATTGAGCAAAAGCAAGTCGGTAATCTGATTCAAAATATCCATCTTAGTAAGTGGTTGACAAAAAGTCCTATCCTTAGACCATAACCTAATGAACGTTACAAATCTATCGACAAAAACGTTTAGATCATCGTTATTTAAAAAGTTGGTCCCTAAAATACTCTTAATCTCGTTAGCCATTAAACGCTCTGTCTCGTTTAGATGAGCCTGATCCGTAAACAAAAACAAGTCGTCTAAAAATGTGCCGTAATTTGAAAACCCTTTGAACTTATAAACAACATCTTTAACCCCACTGTTTAAAAACCTAAAACCATCGTCGGAAAACTCTTCAATAAGCTCACACGAATTTACACCTCGATTCGTGTACAACAAAAAAACTATTTTATGCGCTTTTCGCAAATCCTTTATAATCAAAGTTTCGTCATCGTTCGGTTCCAAAATTTTACTCTTCAACTTTGTATATTCATCGTAGTATTTTCCCAAATAAAAATCTTTCGATGCCCCTTTGGCACCGGACGTAAACTCTTTTTGTTTGATGTTTTTAGGCAGATCCGAATGTTTCAATTGTATTAAATAAGCTGTTAAGGTTCCATCGAAGCTTTCCTTGAACAGAACCACATCGTCGAAATTACCAACCTGGTCTAAATTACTTCCTAACCATACATCTTGAGTGTCTCTCCTTAAAGCGCAACGTATTGCTAATAAAGCCGTAATTTTTATTTCATAATCTCGTCCCGAACCATCAGCTCCTGAACGTTTAACGTAACCCTGTAAATAAACAAAATTAAGTTGGCAACCCCGTCAAAATTTTATAATTCATGGATGTCGCGATTCAGCTTACAAACTTTTATAAAGTTGTATTCGCAAAATTAATTACTTACATCCATTATTTGATAATTATATTTATGTGGTTCCGCAACACTTTTACATTATTTATTAGTCATACATTTGGGGAATTCCCAAAGATAAATAAATAACATATACAGGGTGTTACTAAAATTCCCAACCACGATTATGTTGTAAGGTAAACAATCGCACAACCACTACTGAAAAACCTATGATATAGGCAATTATTCGTGCACATGTTTCAAATAGTTATTTGGGGCTCAACGTGGGGAAAAAGACTGAAATACTGTTTTGTACGGTGTAGTTTAACAGTAATTTATTTACAAAATATAAAAGTTTATAAAGATACATTTGCTTCGCTACCTCGTGCTTGGCAGTGCTTCCTTGATTAAAATGGCACACTCAGGGAGTCCTTTATTAAGCGCAATGCGGAGAGGTGTATCGCCATTTTCATTTATATTATCACAGTTAACGCAATTCTCTAGTATAAGAGCAACGATTTGGGCGTCGCCCATAAAAGCTGCGGTATGCAAAGGCGTATTACCAACGCTGTTGACAACATCAACATCAGCGCCATTTTGTAATAGTTGCAAAGCGTTGCCAGCTTTACTATTTGATAGTGCTAAGTGTAGCGCTGTATCACCAGTAGCAGTTTTTGCATTCACATCAGCATTTTTTAAAACTTTAGGTAATAAATCGGTGTCTGCACCAGCGATATAATGCAAAGCGCAATACCCATCGTTATTAGGTATATTAACATCAGCACCATTATCCATTAAAACCTTGGCAACGTCAAAATGATTATTCGCAAGAGCACCGGTCAACGGCGTAACGTTGTTGTTATCGGTGTTATTAATATTGGCACCATGAGTTATAAATGCAAGAACTAACTCCTTGTGACCTTTCTCGGCCACTACATTTAATACACTTTGGCCGAAATTGGTGCTCATATTAACATCGGCACCATTCGATAGTAACACCAAAGCAGCGTCGTCACGTCCGAACGTAACAGCAAAAAACAAAGGAGATTCGTTATTTAAATTAACTACATTAACGTTCCCACCGCGGTTAATTAAATCGATGAGAATGGCGGTGTCACCCATTCGGGCGGCGTAATGCAAGTAAGTGTTGCGTTTGTGACTTCGCAAGTTAGGATCTGCTCCAGATTGAATCATCAATTCCATAAGATACTTTTTATTGCCGCTTGTAAAAACAAGATCTAGCACCGTATATTTATATTTATTTTGAAAATTAGGATCAGCCCCATTATCAAGCAATAACTCGGCTATTTGTGAAATCGATTTATTATGGCAAAGTGCGTAATACAGCGGCGGGTTCTTGTTTACATTGAACAAATTAACATTGGCAGCGTTCTGCAATAACACCTTAACGTTTTCTACGTTGTTGTTCATACAGGCGTAGTGCAAACTCGTGTTTTTGTCAACGTCTTGGTCGTCTATTTTCGAACCGTTATCAATCAGGTATTGTACGTTGGCATTGGTGCCGTAAGCACATGCAAAGCGAAGATCGTAATAAAAATCGGGGTTGTCAGTCTCCTCCTTTATATACTTGTATTTAAACAGTTCCCTTAATGGTCGTTCATAAACGTCCTTACGTAGAAATGAAATATTTTCGTAGTCGCTCGAGTTGATGTTACATGATGACAGGAATTGCGAAACTAAAAAATCTTCGTTAGTGTTACGTATAAACAGAATTTCGCGCGCGGAAAAGTACATGAATAGAATGTGGAAAAGAGGTGTGTAGCCGAGATTTGAGCAATGCGCAAAGTAAGTGTCTTTTCTGTAGTGATCAATTTCGGCGTTAATCGTCGAATTGTATTGAGAAAGGAAGTTGGCTATGGCTAAAGACCAACTGGCAACAGCGTATTCCAACGGGGTGTACAACAACGCTTTGTCCGGTACCCGCGCTAATTTATCCACAGTACGAATACTTTTTAAAAGGTCTAGTAGTGGCTCCGTTATATTTTCGTAGTGGTTATACGCCTTGTGATGGAACCCATATAGCGCAACCAAATGAACCACGTTCCTCCCACACGCATCCACTCTTTTAACCGATTCCGGTTTCGCTCGTATTATCTTAAGAGCTTCTGGAACCTTCAAATTAATCACGGCGGAATGTAGCGGATTATTTTTCGCTAGGATTCGGTCTAAAAGATTAAAAAGAAACGTGTATTGACTCAAAAAACGTAATTGTAGTAATTCTTTGTTATCGGTGTTTTCTGAAAGCCACTGCGCCGCAAGGTACTCGGCAAAAGTACGATGGACGAATTTAACCGTGCTCGAATCGACCACTACGATACCTTCCCGTTGCATAAACTGCATCTTGTACTGATCGTCGTGTAAAAACTCCTTTAGTTTCTGATCAATGTCTAAAGTTTGCAAATAAACTTTAGGAAACACCGTACTTAAAGCGAATAGTTTTTGTTGGTGCTCGAAAAGTACACGCATCTCAACAGCTGTGCGACCAAATTTCTCAGTCATTATCGATAGTTTCTTTTTGACAAATTCCTCGTACAAATAAATTAGGTTAAAATTCTTGTTGAAGCTGACGACTTCCATGGCGAAAGACTGTTTACAATCAGCATAGAATACGTCGGCCAATAACTTCGTCTGTAAAGGTATTCCGGTAAACTCGTAATCCCAGTCTTGTAAATTTCGCTGGCCAGCCTCCAATAATTCGTCAACAAAATTATGCAGGATCGTTTGGTGTTCGGGCTCGTTACTAATCTGTCCAAAGTACTTAGTTAAAAAATTTTTTTGATCATATAAAGTAAATGGTACCAAAGTCAACGCTAATGTTCCAAAAGCCTTCTCCAACTTCTGCTTCATAAAAGGACGTGTCGTTATCCACATTGAATAACCTTCGTCTACCACTGCTTTGGCAAATCTCAACGCGGCGTTTTGTAAGTTCAAGGACACTTCGTCAAAACCATCTAAAAGCACAATTACACTATACGTAGACTTCATCTCCTCAAACACTCGTCTAGCTAACTCCGTGTTACACTTAGAATCGTTTACGGCAGATTCAAGAACATCGTCAAATTCCTTATCTTCAAACTCTGCTAAATTAATCCGCAACACCCATTTATCGGTGGGAACATTTTGCGCAATGTAATCTAAAAGTACCGATTTACCCATACCGGGTGATGCGCTTAAAATATTAACGGTGGAGTGTACATCATTTACACTTCTGGTTAAATTAGGTAACGTGTAACTAAAATTGTCTAAACGTGTAGTTTGACCGAATGATTGTATCCATTCCAAGTGGATGTCGTGTTTTAACCAATGTATCAAAGAGTGTTCTTCTAACAACCCGGGTAGTTTTAGTACAGCCTCTTGCCACGAACTCATGAAGATAGTATTTTTCTTTGGTGTAATATGGGACGAGTCTCCTTCAATTAAGTAAACCTCACCATCGTCGGTTTCTTCTAAAAGATTGCGCTTCATAAATATTCTAGGTATGTACCTTTCTATGAAAAAATCCGGAAGATCTCTGTAGTAATCACCGATTGTGTAAGTACCTAAAAAGACACATTTATTCACAATTTTTTATTATAAAAAACTTACCCGCAAGAATGCTAATTATATCTCGAGATTTGATTAAGTTGTGCATTGATTCATCGATAATTTCAATCAAAGGAATTGGACCTCGTCCTTGTAACTTGACGGGTACTTGAAGTACAGAATCAAGTTGTTTGTTATTTAAATCTGTAAGACCGAGAAAGTATTTTCCTTTCTCCTGTTTAACAACAGCAGTAATATCTGACTTAGTTAAGATTATTACGCGCTTTGTATAACCCGATAATTTAAGTACACGAAGGATGTGTCTATAATCGTCATTGCTCTCAACTTGTAAAAGAAGAGGAACCCTATTCGAGAACCACAAATATCGATACACATCAAGTAAAGTTAACGAATTCCTTACGTCGATCACTTTAACATTAGCATCCAAAAGTAGTTTTTGAGCATCCTTAACGATATCAGACCAATATTTAACCGTCTTATTATGATAACCCCGAACTTCGCTTCCAACATAAGCAACAACAAACTCCAACACCTCGTCCGAAAAATCAATTATAGTCATCCACTTTTCCGACACCAACTCATTCCAGATATATTTCGTTGCAGAGTTATAACACGTATACAACTCCTTCGAAAGATTTATTTTAAAATCAATCAAAAGCAAATCGGTAATCTGATTCAAAATATCCATTTTAGTAAGTGGTTGACAAAAAGTCCTATCCTTAGACCATAACCTAATGAACGTTACAAATCTATCGACGAAAACGTTTAGATCATCGTTATTTAGAAAATTGGTCCCTAAAATGCTCTTAATCTCGTTAGCCATTAAACGCCTAGTCTCGTTTAGATGAGCCTGATCCGTAAACAAAAACAAGTCGTCTAAAAATGTGCCGTAATCTGAAAATCCTTTGAATTTATATACGACATCTTTAACCCCACTATTTAAAAACCTAAAACCATCGTCAAAAAACTCTTCAATAAGCTCACACGAATTTACACCTCGATTCGTGTACAACAAAAAAACTATTTTATGCGCTTTTCGCAAATCCTTTATAATCAAAGTTTCGTCATCGTTCGGTTCCAAAATTTTACTCTTCAACTTTGTATATTCATCGTAGTATTTTCCCAAATAAAAATCTTTCGATGCTCCTTTGGCACCGGACGTAAACTCTTTTTGTTTGATGTTTTTAGGCAGATCCGAATGTTTCAATTGTATTAAATAAGCTGTTAAGGTTCCATCGAAGCTTTCCTTGAACAGAACCACATCGTCGAAATTACCAACCTGGTCTAAATTACTTCCTAACCATACATCTTGAGTGTCTCTCCTTAAAGCGCAACGTATTGCTAATAAAGCCGTAATTTTTATTTCATAATCTCGTCCCGAACCGTCAGCTCCTGAACGTTTAACGTAACCCTGTAAACATAGCTGTAAATAAACAAAATTAAGTTGGCAACCCCGTCAAAATTTTATAATTGATGGATGTCGCGATTCAGCTTACAAACTTTTATAAAGTTGTACTCGCAAAATTAATTACTTACATCCATTATTTGATGATTTTATTTTTATGGTACCGCATCCAAAGACCGCATCACTTTTACATTATTTATTAGTCATACATTTAAAATACATTTGGGGAATTACCAAAGATAAATAAATAATTAATACAGGGTGTTACAAAATTTCCCAACCACGATCATCTTGTAAGGTAAACAATCGCGCAACCGCTACTGAAAAACTTGTGATATAGGCAATTATTCATGCAAGTTTCAAATAGTTATTTGGGGCTCAATGTGGGCAAAAAGACTTTAATACTGCTTTGCACGGTGTAGTTAAACAGTAAAAAATTAAGTAGCTGCGTATTATTTATTTACAAATTATAAAAGTTTCTGAAGATACATTTACTTTGCTACCTCTTGCTTGGCAGTGCTTCCTTGATTAAAATGGCACTATCAGGAAGTCCTTTTTTAAGCGCAATGCGGAGAGGTGTATCGCCATTTTCATTTGCATTATCACAGTTAACTCACTTCTCCAGTATAAAAGCAACGATTTGGACGTCGCCCAAAAAAGCTGCGATATGCAAAGTCGATTTCCAACGCTGTTGACAACATCAACGTCAGCGCCATTTTGTAATAACTGCAAAGCATTGCCAAGTGTAGCGCTGTATCACCAGTAGCAGTATTTGCTTCGGGTAATAAATCTGTGTCTGCACCAGCAATACAATGCAAAGAGCAATACCCGTCCTTATTAGGTATATAACCATTAGCGCCATTGTCCATTAAAATCTTGGCAACGTCGAAATTAAATGATTATTCGCAAAAGCACCAGACAACGGCGAGACGTTGTTGTTATCGATGTTATTGACATTGGCACCGTGCGTTATAAATGCAAGAACTAGCTCCACGTGACCTTTCTCGGCCACTATATTTAATACACTTTGACCGAAATTGGTGCGAATACTAACATCGGCACCATTCGACAGTAACACCAAGGCAGCGCCGTCATATCCGAAGGTAACAGCAAAAGACAAAGGATACTAGTTGTTTAAATTAACTGCATTAACGTTCCCACAGCGCTTAATTAAATCGATGAGAATGCCGGTGTAACCCATTCGGGCGTCGTAATGTAAGTAATTGTTGCGTTTATGACTTCGGCGGCATTTTGTAGGTTAAGAGACACCTCGTCATCACCATATAAAAGCACAATTACATTTTTGTTGCAATTTGAATCGTTTTCGGCAGAGTTAATGATGTCATCAAAAGATTTATCTTCAAACTGCTAAGCTTATACGCAACACCCATTTGTTAATTAGGGCGTATTGTGCGACCAGAGGTGAGTAACTATTTTGAATAAATCTAATTAAATAAATGCCTATTTAAAATGAAAATGCAATTTTCTATTTTAAATACTTAAGTGAAATCTATTTTGTATTTTCTATTTAACATGAAAATTTAGAAACATTATCTATTTTAAATACTTAGGATGACGTAGATATACCAACGTTTGTGCAAACTTGTGTGACTACATTTTCGTCACGTGTTCTGGTAATCAAAACCTTTTTCTTATCAATGATCATAGCATCTATAGTTTTTTGTTGTGCTCTGTGCGTGGGATAAAATTACAAGTTTGCTACCTATATCAAAGCCGATTAATAAATATTTCGATGTTCACTAAACATAAATAAAATGCAGCTGTTGGGGAGAAGTAGGATTCAGAGGGTGATAATACTAGCATTAGCAACACCGTTTATATTAAACGGAAAGTTTGCCGTTCTGCCACGCTTTGGCCACATGTTCTGATGTAATAACGAACAATAAGGGATTACTATCAATAAATACATTCACTAAACGCTTAGGATTATGGAAGGCCTGTTATCCACACCGAAAACGAATGTTACTTCTTAGACGTCAGTCGATTGCGATACCCACCTTTTAATAATTGCGAGGAACAGCATTTGATACATCGGGTTCTTATATCTAATTTCTTCTATTATTAACAATTTTGTAGACTTCGACTTTCGTTAGTCATTGCGTTGACACGATTTGCTATTCATAACTATTTCAGGCTACTCGACGAGGAAAACGTTTTCTTCGGGGAAGTACTGGATTGTGGGTAAGTTCTTTTTTTATTATTATGTCGCTGTCAAAGAAAGTCACTCACAAAATTCAACTTGTTTAACATACGCAATTGCAATAGTTTTAATACCATTTAGGTATTGTCAATAACTAATTCTATGATATTGCATGCTGTGAACCTTCGTTATTTAATGGGAAATTTTCTTCGCTTATCGACACCCGAGATGTAACTTATGTATTGTGGGTTGCTGACCCTTCCTTCATTTATGTATTTAGAATGTACCACAAAACTTTCTGAATTATCATTATTAATACTTTACGTTACTGAATTATATTTGTTAATACTCTACATTGTTGAGTTATAGTTGTTATACCTATCTTATCTTTCATTTATGGTAACATACCTTTCTCTTTTATTGTGGTTAGACGAAAATCAGGGTAACAAGGATTACGAACCTAAAAATTCGTTACAAGCTTGGACCGTTTGTCTTGATCGAGGCAAAAGTGTTATTTATAAAAGATCTGGCGCCCTTAAATATTCTTTACTTGAACCTCCCCTATCTTCGACTGTGTGAGTTGGCCGTGTAAGGCTAGTATAAGACCTATAAGCTTGTAACAAAATGCATCAAGCAGAAGCTCGCCTCTTCCAACGGCCTATTCGTAAAATTATATCCAATGTTATGCCGAAACAGCCGCCTCATACAGACAACAAACTTATCATAAACTATGGTCGGTTTTAGCATTTTCTAAAACTTAAAAAAAAGTTAAAGGAACATGGATCTAATTACGCTCCACGAGCACGATTGGTCTAACATCGACGATGGAGTTTTTTCAGGACCAGGTGAAGACCCTCACAGAAGAAAACCATCAGCTCGCCAAAATGACAGTGAAGCTGAATCGTTTGCTCAACGTCCTTCTACTGCTAGCCCCGCAGCAGCTTAAGAACAAGTAGCCGTCGGCCAAGATCCACCTGTGCGTTGAGTCTCCAGATGACCCGACGCCTAGCCCGCAGCCGGTAGGGACCCCGCCAAAGTCAAGATGTACCAAGCACTTCGTCGTGCACACTATTAAACCCCACAATGGAAAACGTTCCGCTGCCCTCGCAAGGACCGAAACCGAAAACGACGCCGATAAAAGGATCCCTCCGATTGTCAGTCATAACCAGAAGAACTACGGTAAAGCGATACAAACCTTGCGTAAGTATAACGTTAATGTTTTCAGAGCGAAGGCCAGCAGAAATAAAGTCGCCATCCAAATTGGTTCTACCGACGCGACGCATCTGCTATAAAAGTTCCACTTCTACCAGCTGAAGGGAAACTAACCGCTAAAGCCCGTGATCAGAAGGATGCCCCTGTGCGACGAGTCGATCGGCAAAATCGCCGCCTACCTTCACCTCAAAGGTATGGACGTCTTTAAGGTTACATGAAATTCAAGTAGATCCAAGCGATCAACGTCTCATGGTACAACTAAGAGAACCCCTTAACAAAGTCGATCAAAGTCCGGGTCGAGATCCCACAATCCAATGGCGACATCAGACAATGCTACAGGTGCCAATACTTCGGACACTCACTCCGCCAGTGCCTGGAGTTAGCTTCTGTTTCAAAAACTCCCAGGGTTCCCACATCACATACGACGTCCCTACATGGACAAGACCAAATATCTCGGCTTCACCCTAGACAGGAAACTTCTGTGAAAATCACCCAGAAGCTTGCCTCGGCCAATGGTCCTCTGGCAAAATTATACCACAAAAACCGATATACATCAAGTAAAGTTAATGAGCTCCTTAAGCCTATCATTTTAACGTTATTATGAGAAAGGAGTTTTTGTGCATCCTTAACGATGTCAGACCAATACTTAACAGTCTTATTGTAATAGTCCCGCACTTCACTTCCAACATAAGCAAGAATGAAGTCAAAAACCTCATCCGAAAAATCAATTAAAGTCATTGCCTTGTCAGATACCAAATCATTCCAGATATATTTCCTCCTTCGAAAGGTTTATTTGGAAATCGTGCAATAGCAAATCCATAACTTGATTCAAAACATTGGTCTTAGTAAATAACTGGCAAAATCTCCTGTCCTTGGACCATAACCTAACAGACATCAAGAACTTATTTACAAAATCATCCAGATCCTTGTTATTTAAGAACTCCATCCCAACAACGTTTTTGATTTCATTAGTAATGAGCTGCTCCGTCTCATTTAAATGTGCTTGACCAGCAAACAAAAAGAAATCATCTAAGAAGGTACCGTAATCTAATGCTCCTTTAAATTTATACACCACGTTTTGAACACTAGTGTTTAAAAACTATTGTCGAAATACTTTTCGAGCGGATCACAAGGAGTGACACCTCGATTCGTATACAAAACAAAAATAATTTTATGCACTTTCCTTAAATCCTTTATGATTAAAGTTTCATCGTCGCCAAAATTCTATCCTTTAACATCTTGTATTCCTCAAAGTGTTTTCCCAAAATAAAAATTTTTGGAAGTCCCTTTTGCACCAGACATAAACTCTTTTTGTTTGATTTTTTTAGGTAAATCCGAATGTTTCAATTGTATGAAATAAGCAGTGGTTGTCCCATCATAACTTTATTTGAACAACACCACATAGTTGAAGTTTCCGACTTGATCTAAATTACTTCCCAACCATACATCTTGAATGTCTCGTCTTAAAGCACAACGTATAACCCTAAAATTAACATTAATTATAGTAACTAAAAACATACGAATCAATTTTACAATACTTACATCCATTACTACTTCAAATTTTCTATTCACATTAACTTCACATAATTGTTATTTAGGTATTACCTTGGTATTACCAATAATATGTCTCTGGTAATACTAATAAACTTAAAGAAGAAAGGGGAGGGGAGGGGGGAATACCATAGATTACTTATGGCAAAGAATATTCTTTGCTTATGGTATGTGAGAAACCAAATAAACATATACCGGGTGCGATCATAATACAAATTA